>OY757017.1:80275555-80823055 GCA_963580285.1 Lucinisca nassula | reverse complement strand
ACTACTATTTTAACTGCTCCCACTACTACTTCTTTAACTACTCCCACTACTACTACTTTATCTACTACAACTACTCCTGCTACTTTAACTACTGCTACTACTACTACTTTAACTACTACTACAACAACTTTAACTACTACTCCTACTACTACCTTAACTACTACTATTTAACTACTACTGCTTCTTAAACTTCTACTACTTTAAGTGCTACTGCTACTACTTCTGCTACTACTACAACATTAACTATTACTACTACTACTACTACTAATACTAATACTTGAACTACTATAACTACTGCTACTACTTTAATTACTGCTGCTACTGCTACTATATTAAATTCTACTTCTACCTTTTCTTCAACTGCTACTACTACTACTACTACTAATTTTACTACTGCTGCTACAACTACTACTGCTACTACTCCTATTAATACTTCTGCTACTTCAATAACTACTACTTTAACTGCTACTACTACTACTTTTACTACTACTTCTACTTCTTTAACTACTACTTCTACTACTTTAACTACTACTACTACTATTAATACTACTTTAACTACTTCCACTTCTACTACTACTACTACTTTAACTACTAACACTATTTTAACTACTACTACTACTACTACTACTACTACTACTACTACTACTTTAACTACTACTACCATTACTTCTTTAACTACTACTACTACCACTTCTACTACTTTTAATTTCTACTACTGCTACTACTTTAACTGCTACAACTGCTACTACTTTAACTACTACTACTTCTACTTTAACTACTACTACAACTTTAACTACTGTTACTACTACTACTATTACTTTAGTTACTACTACTACTACTACTGCTACTACTACTGCTTATACTACTTTAACTACTACTACCAGTCCTACTTTAACTACTGCTACTACCACTACTACTACTTTTAATTTCTACTACTGCTACTACTTTATTTGCTACAACTGCTACTACTTTAACTACTACTATTACTACTCATTTATCTACTAATTTAACTTCTACTACTTTACTTCTTTAACTACTACTTCTTCTTCAACTTACTTTCTTACTACTACCACTACTACTACTACTACCACTACTACTACTTTAACTACTACTGCTTCTTCTTCTTTAAATACTACTTCAGCTACTTTATCTACTACTACTACTTTATCTACTTCTGCTGGTACTACTTTAACTACTACTACTACTACTTTAACTACTACTACTACTACTTTAAATGCTACTACTACTACTACTTTTGTAACTTCTCCAACAACTACTACTTTAACTACTCCCAATACTACTACTTTAACTACTACAACTTCTTGACTCCTACTACTACTACAATCACTTTAACTACTACTACTACTTTAACTACTACTTCTTCTACTTCTTTAACTACTGCTACTACTGCTACTTTAACTACTACTACTACTACTACTTTAACTACTTCTACTACTACTATTACCTTAATTTCTACCACTAATTGAACAACTTCTACTACTACTACTACTACTTTAACTACTTCTACAAATTTAACTACTACTACTACTACTACTACTTCTACTACTACTACTACTGCGACTAGTACTTTAACTACTTCTACTACTACAACTGCTACTTTAACTACTGCTGCTACTTTAACTACTTCTACTACTACTACTACTACTACTACTACTTTAACGTCTACTACTTTACCTCTTTAACTACTTCTACTACTTTATCTACTTTAACTACTTCTGCTGCTACTACTTCAACTACTATTACTACTTTAACTGCTACTACTACTACTTTAACTGCTACTACTACTACTTAACTACTACTTCTATTTTAACTACTACTACTGCTACTTTAAATGCTACTACTACTACTACTACTATTTTAACTGCTCCCACTACTACTACTTTAACTACTCCCACTACTACTACTTTATCTACTACAACTACTCCTGCTACTTTAACAACTGCTACTACTACTACTTTAACTACTACTACAACAACTTTAACTACTACTCCTACTACTACCTTAACTACCACTATTTTAACTACTACTGCTTCTTAAACTTCTACTACTACTTTAAGTGCTACTGCTACTACTACTGCTACTACTACAACATTAACTATTACTACTACTACTACTACTACTACTACTACTACTACTACTACTACTAATGCTTGAACTACTTTAACTACTGCTACTACTTTAATTACTGCTGCTACTGCTACTACATTAAATTCTACTTCTACCTTTTCTTCAACTGCTACTACTACTACTACTAATTTTACTACTGCTGCTACTACTACTACTACTACTACTACTACTACTACTACTACTACTACTACTCCTATTAATACTTCTGCTACTACTTTAACTATTACTACTACTATTAATACTACTTTAACAACTTCCACTTCTACTACTACTACTACTTTAACTACTAACACTATTTTAACTACTACTACTACTACTACTACTACTTTAACTACTACTACCACTACTACTTTAACTACTACTACTACCACTTCTACTACTTTTAATTTCTACTACTGCTACTACTTTAACTGCTACAACTGCTACTACTTTAACTATTACTACTACTACTTCTACTTTAACTACTACTACAACTTTAACTACTATTACTACTACTACTATTACTTTAGTTACTACTACTACTACTACTACTACTACTACTATTACTACTTCTTTAACTGCTACTACTACTTTTACTACTGCTACTACTACTTCTTTTATCGCTTCCGCCCATCGGGGCTTGGAAGAAATAGATGGTCTGCATGATGCTTCCACGCAGAGCTGAAACCGTCCGCACACTAGTACTGGTATACCGCTTAGAGGATCTAAGCCTGCCAAGGAACGGCTGCTGCTTCTTTAACTACTACTACTTTAACTACTTCTACTACTACTGTTTTAACTACTACTACTACTTCTACTACTACTACTACTTTAACTACTACTACTTCTACTACTGCTACTTTAACTTCTATTACTTATCTTTAACTTTTATTATTTTAACTACTTCTCCCACTACTACTATTTTGACTACTACTGCTACTTTAACTACTGGTACTACCACTACTTTTACAACTACTACTTCAACTACTACTACTACTACTAATACTACTTTAACTGCTACTACTACGACTACTACTACTTTAACTTCTACTACTGCTACTTTAACTACTTCTGCTTCTATAACAACTTCTACTACAACTTCCACTTTAACTACTTCTGCTACTATAACAACTTCTACTACAACTACTTTAGGTACGATTACTACTACTTCTACTACTACTACTACTACTACTACTACTACTACTACTACTACTAATACTACTATTGCTACTACTACTACTACCGTCTACTGTTACTACCACTTCTGGTGCTGCTGTTCCTGCATCCCCATCGGGACTTTTACAAACAGATTCGGTTGCATGGTTTTACGACTACTAAGGCTACTTTTACTATAATTATTACCTCTACTTCTACTTATGCTACTACTGCTATTACTACCACTACTACTGCTACTGTTGCTGTTGCTACTGCTGCTTCTACTACTAAACTACTACTACTATTAGTACTACTACTATTACTACTACTACTACTTCTACTACTGCTACCACTTAATCTACTACTACTCCTACTACCACTACTACTACTACTGCTACTGTTGCTGCTGCTGCTACTGCTACTACTAAACTACTACTTCTACTACTACTACTACCACTACTACTACTACTACTATTACTACTACTACTACTACAGGGGCTTGAAGAAATAGATTGGGCTGCATGATGCTTCCACGCAGGGATAAAACTGTCTGCATATGAGTCAAGTTAAATCTCTTAAGCCTGCCCAGGAAAAGTGGTGCGAGTCAGACCGTCCCTGCATATATACTCTTTTGGTTTCATTGGGCGGCAGGGCTTGAGAAGTCATTTCATCTCAATGCCGGGTTAAAGTCCCACAAAATTGGAAACAACATCTCCAATATAACCTATACAGTGTTAACGGGGACGTTAAACCTCAAATTTAACAAACACAACTACTACTTCTACTTTAACTACTGCTACTACTATTACTACTAGTAGTGCTACTACTACGACAGCTACTACTACTATTACTGTTGCTATTTCTGCGCCCCACCAACCGGGACTCTGAGAAAAAGATAGGTTGCATGATTCTATTACTACAAACGGGGTCTACATAGGTTACCATTACTACTAGTACCCCGACTTCTAAAACTACTACAACTAGAGCTGTCGCTGCTACTAGAACTGTTATTACTACAACTACTACTGATATTACTAAAGCTACTACTGCTGTTACTACTACTACTACTACTACTACTACTACTACTACTACTACTACTACTACTACTCCTACTACTACTACTACTACTACTACTACTACTATTACTACTACTACTACTACTACGTCTACTGCTATTACTACTACTACTACTACTACTACTACTACTACTTCTACTTCTGCTACCACTACTACTTCTACTGTCACTATTACTAATTTACCAGTACTGCATCTACTTCAAAGGCTACGATTATTAATTTTCCTATTATTACTTCTACTGCTACTACTGCTTCTACTTCTACTACATTCTGGCGAAAGAATGTGCACTGTACTGGTTAACCGCTTACGTATAAGCCTGCCCAGGAAAGTGTTGATAGGTAAACTGACCGGCTCAAAAATGACCTAAATAGTGTTGACTGGGCCGTAAAACTCCAATACAAACAAAAAAACTTCTACAACTTCTAGTACTGCTACTGCTTTTACTAATACTTCTGCTAGTGCTTCTTCAATAATCCATATTACCATACCAACGTCACCTAGAAGCCTCCGTGGTCGAGTGGTTACGCTACTCGCCTTGTAAACCAGGGGTCGCAGGTTCGATCCCGGGCTTCTCCAGACTTTCGGATGAGTCTTTAAACCGAGGTCCCGTCTCCGTATGACCTAGCTGTTGGTAGGACGTAAAACTCAAACACTCACTCATACCAACGTCACCACAACTACTAGCTTTACTACTACTGCTGCTGCTCTTTCTGCGCCCCACCAGTCGGTGCTTTGAGAACCAGATTAGGTTGCATGGTTTTCTATTATAATTAACCGCACTTTTAAGCCAACACAATGAAAACCTAACAAGATAGCATGGGTACATGATCAAATATAACAATTTTTTGATAGAATAATACTTCACTTGAAGCAAACAGGTCGACGAGTTAACTGCGTATATTACAAAGTGACAAGACAAAATCGTTCTGTGAAATTAAATTATTGTTATTGAAGTAAACAGGTTAACCAGTTCACAAAACAGCATCGCGAATTGACCAGACATGACAATTTTTTGACAGATTATAACTTAAGCGGAAGCTACTAAGATGACAAGTTAACACAATAACATGACAAACAAACAAGACAACATAATAAACAAACAGTATGTAATGACTATGAACATAACATAATGGTATGTCAACAGAACATGATGCCATATCTCGACATAAGATAGTTGAGGCATTCCATTTCATGTCTAAGCTGTTTGCCTATGTCCCAGCCCTTGGGCCCAGCCCATGTTCTACAGATTATTCCCAGCGAAGACTCAGATCAGACTGCGCATACGCGCAGTCTGATCAGAGTCTTCGTTGTGCGCTCAGAGGATAGCTAAGGGGCCAATGTACCTTCATGCAGCAAGAGAAGACTCTGGGCAGACTATATTGATACGCAGGCTGTTCTGATTCTGCCGCCCAATGAAACCAATAAGCATGGGCGGGCCGACTCGCATCAATTTTCCTTGGCAGGCTCAGACGTTCTAAGCGGATTACCCGTACTCATGTGCGGTCGGCATCAGCTCTGCGTGGAAGCATCGTGCAGCCCAATCTATTTCTCCATGCCCCGTTGGGCGGGGGCGGTCACCAATGGTCAGTGATAGTCACGTGGACAATTGCTTGAAAACTTTCTGATCATTTAGTATCTTCGGGTCGATTGATTAACAATCGATCACAAAATAGCGGTTTATTTATTCATTTAACGCATTTTGAACCATAAGCATACAGTGCAGGTCCAAATCAGACGCCGCAGAACGCGGTGCCTGATCAGGGCCCACCATGTTTGAAAAAAGTTCAGCCCTTTTCCAATCAGATTTTGAAGAAAACCCAACCTGAATAGCTACGTTTTAAAACGGACTACTGCTATATATAGGGAGGAAGATTCCATTCGGTACAAAAAGGGTTATTTATTTATGCATTTCCACTTTGACGGCCCCAACAGACAGTGGCTATAATGTAATCGCTTGTTTACCTGACCTATCTCTTGAGCTACGTCGGTCGGTGTGTGCTCGGAGGGGGGATGTGCTGTGTTTGCCGGGTCTTGTCCATCATCCGTTTCGGTTTCAAAACTTTTGGGTTTAGACACACTGATGAAAAATATCAGAAAGGCCTCTGTGTCGCTAAATTTGGTATAGTTACGCATTAATTACCCCGCTGAAAAATTAAGCTAGCCACACCCATTTCAGACTTTTAACCAATCAGATCATATGCTGTATTCATTTCTATTGATTCTCAAGCTGGATGTCCAACAGCGCAGGTTCAGACGCCATCTGATCCGGATCTATACTGTTTGCAAAAATATGGGTTTTACAAGGGATGTTACCAGAAATCACTCTTAACTGATATATAACAGGTCAGTCAGTATATACCGAATTTTTTATAGAGAAAGTAGACATCCTTAAGGTCAAAAGAAATTTTGCAGCAAGTGGAATTTGTTTATTTAATGATTAACAACAGTGACAAGACAACTTGCTTGCTGTACAAAAAATTGGTCAATTTGATGGCGTTATATGCATCTCGAAAACATGCCTTTATAAAGTTGATCCCCTTGAACTCCACTTTTACATAGAAAAACTGGGGTTTACAGGGGAAACATTATCCTCCTTATTTCTGTTCTAAAATAAAGATTGTGGGTACTAGTTAAAACCGCCTCGATGAGGCGGTTCTAACGAGTGCACACGATATATATTCTGAGCAGAAGTAAGAAAAATGCCACAATTTGTCATCTAAATAATTCGTTTTCTCGGCGGTAAAGGTCACAGTGTATTTGTATAGGCGTCTTTTCGTAATGCCAGACTTGCTTGGTTTCCTGAGACGAGATCTTCATTGGTGTCCTCAGGATGCAAACGAGTGGAGTGGTATTTAATGAAGAAATTGAAACAGTTCTGAATAGAGCTGCTACATTTGTAACAAACAATTACTGCTGTGAAACTGGGGGCATGACTGGAATACGAAGAAATTAAGATGGGAGTCTCTCAAGAAAAGGAGAAAAGACCGTATGCTCATGCTTTTATACAAAGGTCTAAAGGGTGCTGCCAGTATTCCAACAGATGCCCTTATTCATCAAGCTAGGCAGTGTAGAAATCAACATTCATTGGCGTTCCAGATTCTTACTACAAGAACTGACATTTATAAAGACTCGTACTTCCTCAGAACCATTAGAGATTGGAATGTCCTTCCGGATTCGATTATTTTGACAGCTTAAGGTGCTGATGATTGTGTATCAAAGTTTACCTCTTTTGGTTAGAGCTAGGAACTAAATTCCCATGTCATAGGTCCTGGTGTATGAGTGTCATTTGACGTGCCACCAGTAACAGTTCTGTTGCCCTTCAAGAATTTTAACTTCCACTGCGCGAAGTTTCGCTTTTTCTTTATTATGCTTCAGTACTATATGTTAGCTAGAAGGCTGCATGATTTCAATAATAAGAATTTCCCCTGCATGAAGTTTCGACCTTTATTTTGTTGTACTGCAGTAGTGTGTGTTAGCTGGCCGGCTATATGATTTCAGTTCTATGCCCTCAAGTGTATAAATTTCCCCTGCACAAAGTGTCGACCTTTATTTCACTGGGCTGCAGTACTGTATGTTAGCTAGAGGGCTACATGGTGTCAGTTCTATGCCCTTCAAGAAAATAAATTTACCTGCACAAAGTGTCGACCTTTATTTAATTGTGCTGCAGTACTGTATGTTAGCTAGAAGGCTACGCGATTTCAGTCCTATGCCCTTCAAGAATATGAATATCCCCTGCACAGAGTTTCGCCCTTTATTTTATTGTGCTGCAATAGTGTATATTAGCTAGAAGTCTACAAGATTTCCGTTCTATGCCCTTCAAGAATATTAATTCCCGTCCACAAAGTGTCGAACTTTATTTAATAGTGCTGCAGTACTGTATGTTAGCCAGAAGGCTACATAATTTCAGTTCCATGCCCTTCAAGAATATTAATTTCCCCTGCACAATGTGTCGACCTTTATTTTATTGTACTGCAGTACTGTATAGTGCTGCAGTACTGTATGTTATCTAGAAGGCTGCATGATGTCAGTCCCTTGTGATTCAAAATATTAATTTCCCCTGTGCAATGTGTCGACCTTTATTTTATTGTACTGCATTTCATTGTGCGAGCTATAAGGCTACATTATTTCAGTTCTATGTCTTTCAAGAATATTAAATTCCCCTGCTCGAAGCCTCAAACTTTATTTCATTGTGCTACAGTATTGTTTGTGAGCTAGAAGGCTGCTTGATTTCAGTTCTATTTCCTTCAAGAATTTTAATTTCACCTGCAAAGAGTGTCACCCTTTACTTTATTGTGCTTCTGTACTGTATGTAAGCTAGAAGGCTACATAATTTCAATTATGTGCCCTTCAAGAATATTAATATTCCCTTGCACAAAGTGTCGACATATATTTTATTGTGCTGCAGTACTGTATGCAAGATAGAAGGCTAAATGATTTCAGTTATATGCCCTTTAAGAATATAAATGTCCCCTGCACGAAGTCGCGACCTTTATTTTATTGTGGTGCAGTACTGTATGTTAGCTAGAAGGCTACACTATTTAGTTATTTGCCATTCAAGAATATTTATTTTCCCCTGCACAAAGTGTGGACCTTTATTTAATTGGGCTGCAGCACTGTATGTTAGATAGAAGGCTACATGATTTCAGTTCTATGCCCTCCAAGAATATTAATTTCCCCCTGTACAAAGTGTCGACCTTTATTTTTTGTGCTGCAGTACCGTATGTTAGCCAGAATGCCACATGATTTCTTTTCTATGACCTTCCAGAATATTATTTTACCCTGCACAAAGTGTCAACCTTTATTTCATTGTGCTGCAGTACTGTATGTTAGCCAGAAGGCTACATGATTTCAGTTCCATGCCCTTCAAGAATATTAATTTCCTCTGCACAAAACGGCGACCCTTCAAGAATATTAATTTCCCCTGCACAAAGTGTTGACTTTTATTTTATTGCGCTGCAGTGCTGTATGTTTGCCAGAAGGCTACATTATTTCTTGTCTATGTCCTTCAAGAATATTAATATCCCCTGCACAAAATATCGATCTTTATTGTATTGTGCTGCAGTACTGTATTTCAGCCAGAAGGCTACATGATTTCAGTTCTTTGCCCTCCAAAAATATTAATTTTCCTGTACAAACTTTCGATCTTTATTTCATTGTGCTGTAGTGCTATGTTTTAGCTGGAAGGCTGCCTGAATACTGTTCGACGCCCTTCAAGAATATTTATTTCACCTTCACAAAGTGTCGACCTTTATCTTATTGTACTGTGTTTTAGCTGGAAGGCTACCTGAATACAGCTCTATGCCCTTCCAGAATATCAATGTCCCCTGTACAAAGTTTCGACCTTTATTTTATTGTTCTGCAGTTCTGTATGTTTGCAAGACGGCTTCATTATTTCAGTTCTATACCCATCAATAATATTAATATACCCCCTGCACAAAGTGTCAACCTTTATTGTATTGTGCTGCAGTACTGTATGTTAGCCAGAAGGCTACATGATTTAAGTTCTTTGCCCTCCAAGAATGTTAATTTTCCTGTTCAAAGTGTCGACATTTATTTTATTGTGCTGCAGTTATGTATGTTAGCTAGAAGGCTATATGAGTGTAGTTCTATGCCCTTAATTTCCCCTTGCACAAGGTGTCGAACTTTATTTTATTGTGCTGCTATAAGGCAACATGATTTTCGTTCAAAACCCTTCAATGATATTAATTTCCCTTTCACAAAGTGTCGAACTTTATTGTATTGTGCTGCAGTGCTGTATGTTAGCTAGAAGGCTACATGAATACAATTCTATGCCCTTCAAGAATATTAATTTCCCCTACACAAAGTGTTGACCTTTATTTTAGCTCGCCTTACGAAAGTAAGGGGGAGCTATTGCCATACCCCCGGGCGTCCGTCGTCAGCGTCGGCGTCAGCGTCGGCGTCAGCGTCAGCGTCGGCGTCGGCGTCCGCATTTGGTTAAAGTTTACCTGCAAGCTCTTATATGTGATGTTTTACAAGTTTATTTTGAATATATAATTCACAATTGTTAAAAAAACAATAATTAACATTATCATTTTACTTCATTTTACAGTTTTTTTTTGGCTTAAATTGGTCTTTTTGAGAAGTAAATATTTTCCTCTGTATTACCTCCCTTGAAATCCTGTGTTAAAGTTTACCTGCAAGCTGCGTGAGTTCAAATCCCGGGGGAGGCATGTTTTTTTTTTTTTTTTTTTTTTTTTTCTTTTCCTTTTCTTTTTCTTTTTTTTTTTTTTCTTTTTAAAAATATAGCGGGTCTGGGGCTCAAGGTCAAGGTCACTGGCTATTTTTAGAAAAACATTGTAATCGTTATAGCACCTTCATTTATTGATGGATTTTAATATAACTTGGGACATAATGATATCTCGAGTGACTTTGACTTGCAGGGATCTGGGGCTTAAGGTCAAGGTCACTAGTTTCAGGGTCACTGGGTCAAGGTCACTGTGTCTATTTTTAGAAAAACATTGTCATCGCTCTTGCACCTTAATTTATTGATGGATTTTAATATACCTTCACACAAATGTTGGGTATGATTATATCTCTAGCAAGTTCAACTTTCAGGGTCTGGGGCTGAAGGTCAAGGTCACTGTGGCTATTTTTCGAAAAAACTTTGTGATCGCGGTAGTGCCTACATTTATAAATGGATTTTAATATAACTTACACAAACGTTGGGTTTGATGATATCTCGAGCTCGTTCGACTTTCAGGGTCTGGGGCAGAAGGTCAAGGTCTCTGTGGCTATTTTTAGAAAATCTTTTTCATCGCTCTTGCGCCTTTATTAATGGATGGATTTTTATATAATTTCACACAAATATTGGGTATGATGATATCTCGAGTGACTTTGACTTTCAGGTTCCGGGGCTGAAGGTCAAGGTAACTGTGGCTATTTTTAGAAAAACTTTGTGATCGCTCTAGTGCCTACATTTATGAATGGATTTTAATATAACTTTACACAAATGTTGGGTATGATGATATCTCGAGCGAGTTTGACTTTCAGGGTCTGGGGCTGAAGGTCAAGGTCACTGTGGCTCTTTTTTGATAAGTTGCCCTCATCCATCTTAGGCCCCCAAAGGCGAGCTATGTTGTCTTCTGACAACTCTTGTTTTGTTCTGTAGTACTGTACGTTAGCTAGTAGGCTACATGATTATGCCCCCAACTTTGAAAAAGTTGGAGGGGCATATTGCTTCTGGTTCGTTCGTCCGTTCGTCCGTTCGTCTGTTCGTCCGTTCGTCCGTTCGTCCATCCGTTACGCTTTTGATGCATAGCATAACTAAAGAACCGTGTATGCTAGGGTTTTGAAATTTCATATATGGATTCCTCAAAGAAAATTAGCTGACGCGTATTTTTTTTCTAGTCCGGATTATGCCCCCTTCAAGAGTTATTGCCCTTTGAAATTTTTTAATAAAATCTTGTCAGCAAGATATCTCAAAAACTATTGGAGCTAGAGCCTTGAAAGTTGGTGATTATATTGGTGGTGATGAGTAGATGAACTGATTAACTTTTGACAAAATTCTGGAAAATACTTTGTGAGTTATGGCCCTTTGTCATTTTGGTAATTTGTGCCCATTGCAATGTATGCTAAAAGTGATGCATAGCATAACTTTAGAACCGGATTATGCCCCCTTCAAGAGTTATTGCCCTTTGGAATTTTTTTAATAAAATCTTGTCAGCAAGGTATCTCAAAAACTATTGGAGCTAGAGCCTTGAAAGTTGGTGAATAGATTGGTGGTGATGAGTAGATGAACTGATTAACTTATGACAAAATTCCGAAAAGTACTTTGTGAGTTATGGCCCTTTGTCATTTTGGTAATTTGTGAAAAACTTTGTCATCGTTCTAGCGCCTACATTTCTTCACCAATTTCAATATAACTTCACACAAATGTTCCTTATAAAAAATCTCGAGCGAGTTCGACTTTCAAGGTCATGACCTCAAAGTCAAGGTCACTGTGGCTATTTTTAGAAAAACTTTGTCATCGCTCTAGCGCCTACATTTCTTCACAAATTTTAATATAATTTCACCCAAATGTTCCTTTTAAAAAATCTCGAGCGAGTTCGACTTCAATGTCATGACCTCAAGGTAAAGGTCACTTAGGCTATTTTTAGAAAAACTTTGTCATCGCTCTAGCGCCTTCATTTCTTCACCAATTTCAATATAACTTCACACAAATGATTCTTATGACAATATCTCAGCGAGTTCGACTTTCAAGGTCATGACCTCAAGGTCAAGGTCACTGTGGCTATTTTTAGAAAAACTTTGTCATCGCTCTAGCGCCTACATTTCTTCACCAATTTCAATATAACTTCACACAAATGTTCCTTATAAACAAATCTCGAGCGAGTTCGACTTCAAAGTCATGACCTCAAGGTCAAGGTCACTGTGGCTATTTTTAGAAAAACTTTGTCATTGCTCTAGCGCCTACATTTCCTCACTGATTTCAATATAACTTCAAACAAATGTGCCTTATGACAATATCTTGAGCGAGGTCGACTTTCAAGGTCATGACCTCAAGGTCAAGGTCACTGTGGCTATTTTTAGAAAAACTTTGTCATTGCCCTAGCGCCTATATTTCTTCACTGATTTCAATATAACTTCACACAAATGTTCCTTATGACAATATCTCAAGTGTGTTCGACTTTCAGGGTCATGACCTCAAGGTCATGGTCACTGTAGCTATTTTTAGAAAAAGTTTGTCATCGCTCTAGCGCCTACATTTCTTCACCGATTTCAATATAACTTCACACAATTGTTCCTTATGACAATATCTCTAGCGAGTTCCAGTTTCAAGGTCAAGGTCACTGTGGCTATTTTTAGAAAAACTTTGTCAATGCTCTAGCGCTTACATTTCTGCACCGATTTCAATATAACTTCACACAAATGTTCCTTATGACAATATCTCAAGCCATTTTAACTTTCAAGGTCAAGGTCACAATGGCTTTTTTAGAAAAACTTTGCTATCGCTCCAGCGCCTACATTTCTTCACCGATTTTAATATAACTTCACACAAATGATCCTGATGACAATACCTCGAAAGAGTTCGACTTTCAAGGTCAAGATCACTGTGGCTATTTTCAGAAAAACTTTTTCATTGCTCTAGCGCTTACATTTTTTCACCAATTTCAAAATCGATTCACACAATGGTTCCTTATGACAATATCTGTAGCGAGTTCCACTTTCAAGGTCAAGGTCACTGTGGCTATTTTTAGAAAAAACTTTGTCATGCTCTAGCGCTTACATTTCTTCACCAATTGCAATATAATTTCACACAAATGTTCCTTAAGACAATATCTCGAGAGATTTCGACTTTCAAGGTCAAGGTCACTGTGGCTATTTTTTGAAAAAATCTGTAATCGCCCTAGCGACTACATTTCTTCTCTGATTTCAATATAACTTCACACAAATGTTCCTTATGATAATACCTCGAGTGAGTTTGACTTTCTAGGTCAAGGTCACTGTGGTATTTTTAGAAAAACTTTGATATGGCTCTAGCCCTTACATTTCTTCACCGATTTCAGAATAACTTCACACAAATGTTCCTTATGACAATATCTCGAACTATTTTGACTTTCAAGGTCAAGGTCACTGGGGCTATTTTTAGAAAATCTTTGTCATCGCCCTAGTGCCTACATTTATTGATGGATGTTAATAAAACTTCACACAAATGTTTCTTATGGTAATATCTCGAGTTGCTTTGACTTTCAAGGTCATGACCTCAAGGTCAAGGTCACTATGACTATTTTTAGAAAAACTTTGTCATTGCTCTACCGCCTACATTTATGATTTTAATCTAACTTCATACAAAAGATGCTTATGATAATATCTTGAGCAAGATCTACTTCGCGGCCATGGCCTCAAGTCAAGGTCCCTATGACTATTTTTAGAGAAATATTGTCATCACTCTAGAACCTACATTTATGGATGGATTTTTAAACAAACTTTACACAAATGTTGCATATGATAATATCTCAAGCAAGTTGGACTTTTGCCATTTCAGTGTTTTCCACACACGAAGTTGACTTGTGCGAGGGGATTTGTATCGCATGCGATGCCTTGTTTTTTTTTCATAAAGTCTTGTCAGCAAGTCCATATCTTGAGAACTATTAGAGCTTCATTAATCATTCTTGGTACAAACTTGCATCCAGGCATTGCAACTTCAACGCAAGCATCCATATCTGACATTGACCTATATTTCATTAAGCCCCCGCCCGTAGGGGCTTGAAGAAATATATGGGCTGCATGATGCTTCCACGCAGAGCTGAATCCGGCCCGCACACTAGTACTGGTAAACCGCTTAGAGGATCTAAGCCTGTCCAGGAACCGCGGTGCGAGGCGGAGCGTCCATGCTAATAAACCCTATTGGTTTCATTGGGCGACAGGGCTTGAGATGTCATTTCATCTCAATGTTGGGTAAAAGTCCCACAAAATTGGAAGCAACGTCTCCAAAATGACCTTTACAGTGTTGACGGGGATGTTAAACCTCAAATCAAACAAACAAAAACCTCTATTTCATGGTTCACTGACTTCGTGAATTATTGCGACCACCCTGACTTTCACCATTTCTCGAAAACTATTAAAGCTTTTAAAATTATAATTGGTACAAACTTGCATCTAGGAATTGCAACTGCAACGCAAGCATCCATATTTGACTTTTACCCATATTTCATGGTTCACTGACTTTGTGAATTATTGCGACCACCCTGACTTTCTATCTAATGTAAGAGTCCATTTCTCAAGATCTATTAGAGCTTCATTAATTGTATTTGGTACAAGCTTGCATTTAGGAATTGAAACTTCAATGCAAGTATCCATTTCTGACCTTGACCTACATTTTATGGTTCACTGACTTTGTAAAATAGTGTGACAACCCTAACTTTCACCCTGATGTAAGAGTCTGTTTTTAAGAGTTACTTGGTACATGCTTGCAACTAGGAGTGAAATTTTTATGCAGGCATCCATGTTTGACCTTGACCTAGATTTCATGGTTTGGTGACTTTGCGCCCCCACAGGCGCGACATAGCCTTTGGGGGAATTCTTGTTGTATGTTTTTGAGTCTTTAACAATATTTGTTGAATATTTTGCCAGCTAAGGTCAAGCAAAGGTTGGGGGCATTGTGTTTTACAAACACCATTTCTAGTTTTAGTTCCTTTAGTGCCTTTCAAAAATATTTATTTCTCTTGCACAAAGTGTCGATATTTATTTTATTGTGCTGCAGTACTTTATGTTATTTAGAAGGCTACATGATTTCAGTTATATGTCATTCAAGAATATTAATTTCCCCTGCACGAAGTATCGACCTTAATTTTATTGTGCTGCAGTACTGTATGTTAGCTAAAAGGCTGCATAATTTCAGTTCTACGCCCTTCAAGAATATTGGTTTCCCCTACTCAAAGTGTCGACCTTTATTTTATTGTGCTGCATGTTGACTAGCAGGCTATATGATTTTAGACCTATGCCCTTCAAGAATATTAATTTTCGCTGCACGAAGTCTCGACATTTATTTTATTGTCCTGCAATATTGTATATAAGCTAGAAGGCTGCACGATTTCAGTACTATGCCGACCCCGCCCAACGGGGCTTGGAGAAATATATTTGGCTGCACGGTGCTTCCACGCAGAGCTGATACCGACCGCACATGAGTACTGGCAATCCGCTTAGAATGTCTAGGCTTTCCCAGGAATATTGCTGCGTGTCGGCCCGTCAGTGCTTATAAGCCCTATTGGTTTCATTGGCCTCAGGGATTGAGATGTCATTTCAACTTAATATCGGGTAAGAGTCCCACAAAATTGGAAGCAACGTCTCCAAAACGACCTAAATAGATTTGACGGGGACGTTTAACCTCATATCAAATGAAAACCCCGTCAAGAATGTTAATTTCCCCTGTACAAAGAGTCGAACTTTATTTTATTTTGGTGCAGTACGGTATGTGAGCTAGAATGGCTACATGATTTCTGTTCTATGCCCTTAAAGAATATTGTTTGCCCCTGCAGAAAGTGTCGGCTTACTGTTATTGTGCGGCGGTACTGTAGGTTAGTCACCTGATTTTAGTTCTATGCCCTCAAGAAAATTATTTTCCACTGCACAAAAAGGTCGCTTTTTTATTATGCAGCAGTACTGCGTGTTAGCTAGAAGGCTACATGATTTCAGTTCTATGCCCTTCAAGATTACTAATACCCCCTGCACAAAGTGCCGACCTTTATTTTATTGTGCGGGGGTTCTGTATGTTAGCTTGAAGACTGCCCTCAAGAATATTAATTTCCCATGCACAAAAAGGTCGCCTTTTTATTATGTGGCAGTACCGTATGTAAGCTAGAAGGCTACATGAGTTCAGTTCTACGCCCTTCTAGAATAC
This sequence comes from Lucinisca nassula, assembly GCA_963580285.1. Taxonomy (NCBI): domain Eukaryota; kingdom Metazoa; phylum Mollusca; class Bivalvia; order Lucinida; family Lucinidae; genus Lucinisca; species Lucinisca nassula. The sequence goes on along the minus strand of OY757017.1, from coordinate 80,806,335 downwards.
TAATATGCCCTGCACGAAGTGTCAACCTGTATTTCTTTTTTATTTTATTGTGCTGCAGTACTATATGTTAGCTAGAAGGCAACATTATTTCGGTTCTGTGCCCTTCAAGAATATTAATTTCCCCTGCACAAAGTAGGGACAATTATTTTATTGCACTGTAGTACTGTATTGTTAGCTACAAGGCTAAATGATTTCTGTTCTATGCGTTTCAAGAATATTAATTTCCCCTGCACAAAGTGTCGACCTTTAATGTATTGTGCTGCAGTACTGTGTGTTAGCAAGAAGTCTTTATTTTTCAGTCCTATGCCCTTCAAAAATATTTATTTCTCCTGCACAAATAATCGATCTTTATTTTATTGTGCTGCAGTATGGTATGTTAGCTAGAGGGCTACACGATTTCAGTTCTATGCCCTTCAAGAATAATCATTAGTCCTGCACAAAGTGTCGACCTTTATTTAATTGTGCTGCATTTTAGCTAGACGGCTACATTAAAGTAGTCCTACGCCCTATAAAACTATTGATTTCCCGTACAAAAAGTTTGACCTTCATTTTATTGTGCTGCAGTACTGCTAGTAGGCTACATGATTTTAGTTCTGTGCCCTTCAAGAATATTAATTTTCCCTGCACAAAGTGTCGACATTTATTTTATTGTGCTGCAGTACTGTATGTTGGCTAGAAGGCTACTTGATTTCAATAATGTGTCATACAAGAATATTAATTATCTCTGCTAGAAGTCTCAACCATTATTTTAACATGCCGCAGTACTGTATGTTAGCTAGAAGGCTACATGATTTCAGTTCTATTTCCTTCAAGAATATTGATCTCCCCTGCACACAATGTTGACCTTTATTTTAATGTGCTGCAGTACTGTATGTTAGCCAGAAGACTTCATGATTCCAGTTCTTTTCCCTTCAAGAATATTAATTTCCCCTACACAGTGTCGACATATATTTTATTGTGCTGCAGTACTGTATGTTGGCTAGTAGGCTATATGATTTTAGATAAATGCCCTTCAAGAATATTATTTTACCCTGCACGAAGTCTCGACATTAATTTTATTGTGCTGCAGTGCTGTATGTTAGCAAGAAGGCTGCATTATTTCACGTCTATGCCCTTCAAGAGTATTAATTTTCAACGCACAATGTGTCGACCCTAATTTTATTGTGCTTAGTACTGTATGTTAGCTAACCGGCTACAATATTTCAAATATAGGCCCCCTCAAGAGTATTAAGTTTAACTGCACAATGTGTCCACCTTAATTTTAAATTTGCTGCAGTACTGTATGTTAGATAGAAGGCTGCGTGATTTCAGTTGTATGCCCTTCAAGAATATTAATTTCCCCTGCACAAAGTGTCGACATTTATTTCCTTTTTCTGCAGTACTGTATGTTAGCTAGAAGGGTACATGATTTCAGTTCTTTGCCCTTCAAGAATGTACATTCCCCCTGCACAAAGTGTTGACCATTATTTAGTGGCGCTGCAGTGCTGGACGTTTGCCAGAAGGCTGCATGAATACAGTTCTACGCCCTTCAAGAATATTTATTTCCCCTTCATAAAGAGTCGACCTTTATTTTATTGTGCTGCAAGACTGTAGGTTATCTAGAAGGCTACATGATTTCAGTTCTATGCCCTTCAAAAATGTTAATTTCCCCCTCACAAAATGTCGACCTTTATTTTGTTGTTCTGCAGTGCTATGTGATAGCTGGAAGAAGAATATAAATACCCTCTGCTAAAAGTGTCGACCTTTATTTTATTGTGCTTCAGTGCTGTATGTTAGGCAGAAGGCTACATGATTTCAGTTCTATGCCCTCCAAGAATATTATTTTCCTATACAAAGTGTCGACCATTATTTGATTGTGCTGCAGTAATGTATGTTAGCTAGATGGCTACATGATTTCAGTTCTGTGCCCTTCAAGAATATTAATTTCCCGTGCACAAAGTGTCGACGGGTATTTTATTGTACTGCAGTACTGTATGGTAGCTAGACGGGTACATGATTTCAGTTCTTTGCCCTTCATGAATGTCAATTCCCCCTGCACAAAGTGTCGACCTTTATTTTATTGGCAATGTGTTAGCTGGAAGGCTACATGAATACAGTTCTACACCCTGCAAGAATATTAATTTCCCCTGCACAAAATGTCGAGCTTCATTCAGTACTGTATGTTAGCTAGAAGGCTACATGATTTCAGTTCTATGCACTCCAAAAATATTAGTTTTCCTGTACAAAGTGTCGACATTTATTTCATTGTACTGCAGTAATTTATGTTAGCTAGAAGGCTACATGATTTCAGTTCTATGCCCTTCAAGAATATTAATTTTCCATGCACAAAGTGTCGACAAGTATTTTATTGTACTGCAGTACTGTATGTTAGCTAGAAGGGTACATGATATAAGTTCTTTGCCCTTTAAGAATGTTAATTCTCCCTTTACAAAGTGTCGACCTTTATTTTATTGGCAATGTGATAGCTGGAAGGCTACATGAATACAGTTCTACACCCTTAAGAATATTAATTTCCCCAGCACAAAATGTCGAGCTTCCATTTATTGTGCTGCAGTACTGTATGTAAGCTAGAAGGGTACATGATTTCAGTTGTACGCCCTTTAAGAATATTAATTTCCCTTGCACACAGTGTCGACATGTATATTATTGTTCTGCAGCACTGTATGTTAGCTTAAAGGGGACATGATTTCATTTCTGTGCCCTTCAAGAATGTCAGTTCCCCCTGCATAAAAGGTTTTTACCTTTATTAGCTCGCCTTACGAAAGTAAGGGTGAGCTATTGCCATACCCCCGGGCGTCCGTCGTCAGCGTCGGCGTCGGCGTCAGCGTCGGCGTCGGCGTCGGCGTCCGCATTTGGTTAAAGTTTACCTGCAAGCTATTATATGTGATGTTTTACAAGTTTATTTTGAATATATATAATTAACAATTGGTAAAAAAAAATATTTAACATTATCATTTTACTTCATTTTTCAGGTTTTTTGGCTTAAATTGGACTTTTTGAGAAGTTAATATTTTCCATTGTATTACCTCCCTTGAAATCCTGTGTTAAAGTTTACCTGCAAGCTGCGTGAGTTCAAATCCCGGGGATGGCATGCTTTTTTTTTGTTGTTTTTTTTTTTTTCTTTTCTTTTTCTATTTTTTTTTTTTTTAAACATAGCGGGTCTGGGGCTCAAGGTCAAGGTCACTGTGGCTATTTTTAGAAAAACATTGTCATCGCTCTAGCGCCTTCATTTATTGATGGATTTTAATATAACTTGGGTATAATGATATCGAGTGACTTTGACTTTCAGGGACTAAATGTTGGGTATGATGATTTCTCTAGCAAGTTCGACTTTCAGGGTCTGGGGCTGAAGGTCAAGGTCATTGTGGCTATTTTTCAAAAAAACTTTGTGATCGCTCTAGTGCCTACATTTATTGATGGATTTTAATATAACTTCACACGAATGTTGGGTATGATGATATCTCGAGCGGATACGACTTTCAGGGTCTGGGGCTAAAGGTCAAGGTCACTGTGGCTATTTTTAGAAAATCTTTTTCATCGCTCTTGCGCCTTTATTTATGGATGGATTTTAATATAACTTCACACAAATATTGGGTATGATGATATCTCGAGTGACTTTGACTTTCAGGTTCCGGGGCTGAAGGTCAAGGTCACTGTGGCTATTTTTAGAAAAACACTTTGTGATCACTCTTGTGCCTACATTTATGGATGGATTTTAATACAACTTTACACAAATGTTGGGTATGATGATATCTCAAGGGAGTTTGACTTTCAGGGTCAGGGGCTGAAGGTCAAGGTCTCTGTGGCTATTTTTTTGAAAAACTTTGTGATCGCTCTAGTGCCTACATTTATGGATGGATTTTAATATAACTTTACATAAATGTTTGGTATGGTGATATCTCGAGTGAGATCGACTTTCAGGGTCTGGGGCCCGAAGGTCAAGGTCACTGTGGCTATTTTTAGAAAAACTTTGTCATCGCTATTGCACCTTCATTTATTGATGGATTTTAATATAACTTGACACAAATGTTTGGTATGATGATATCTTGAGTGACTGAGTTTCCGGGTCAGGGGCTGCAGGTCAAGGTCACTGTGGCTGTTTTTTAGAAACTTGCCCTCATCCATCATAGGCCCCCAAAGGCGAGCTATGTTGTCTTCTGACAACTCTTGTTTTATTGCGATGCAGTGCTGTATGTTTGCCAGAAGGCTGCATGAATTCAGTTCTACGCTCTTCAAGAATATTATTTTGCCCTTCCGAAAGTGTCGACCTTTATTTTATTGTGCTGCAGTAATGTATGTTAGCTAGAAGGCTACAAGGTTTCAAATCTATGCCCTTCAAGAATATTAATTTTCTCTCAACAAAGTGTTGACCTTTATTTTATTGTGCTGTAGTGCTGTGTGTTAGCTGGAAGGCCACATGAAAACAGTTCTACGCCCTTCAAGAATTTAAATTTGCCATGCACAAAGTGTCGACCTTTATTTAATTATGCTGCAGTAATGTATGTTACCGAAAAGGCTACATGATTTTATTTCTATGCTATTCAAGAATATAAATTTCCCCTGCACAAAGTGTCGACATGTATTTTATTATACTGCAGTACTGTATGTTAGCTAGAAGGGTACATGATTCCAGTTCTTTTCCCTTCAAGAATGTTAATGCCCCCTGCACAAAGTGGTTACCTTTTTTTATTGCCCTGCAGTGCTGTATGTTTGCCAGAAGGCTGCGTGAATAAAGTTCTATGCCCTTAAAGAATATTATATTCCCCTTCCCAGAGTGTCGACCTGTACTGTATTGTGCTGCAGTACTGTATGTTAGCTAGAAGTTACAAGATTTCGGTTCTATGCCCTTCAAGAATATTAATTTCCCCTTCTCAAAATGTCGACCTCCTATTTTATTGTGCTGTAGTGCTGTGTGTTAGCTGAAAGGCTACATGAATACAGTTCTACGCCCTTATAGAATTTAATTTTTCCCAGCATGAAGTGTCGACCTTTATTTTATTGTGTTGCAGTGCTGTATATTTGCCAGAAGGCTAAGTCATTTCAACTCTCTACCCTTCAAGAATATAAATACCCCCTGCACAAAGTGTCGACATTTATTGTATTGTGCTGCAGTGCTGTATGCTAGCCAGAAGGCTACATGATTTCAGTTCTATTCCCTTCAAGAATATTGATCTCCTCTGCACACAATGTTGACCTTTATTTTATTGTGCTGCAGTACTGTATGTTAGCCAGAAGACTTCATGATTCCACTTCTTTTCCCTTCAGGAATATTAATTCCCCCGACACAAAGTGTCGACTTTTATTTTATTGTGCTGCAGTACTGTATGTTGGCTAGTAGGCTATATGATTTTAGATAAATGCCCTCCAAGAATATTATGTTTCCCTGCACGAAGTCTCGCCTGCAGAGCTGTATAATAGGCAGAAGGCTACATTTTTTAGTTCTATGCCCTTCAAGAGTATTAATTTTCAACGCACAATGTGTCGACCTTAATTTTATTGTGCTTAGTACAGTTTGTGAGCTAACCGGCTACAAGATTTCAAATCTAGGCCCCTCAAGAGTATTAAGTTGAACTGCACAATGTGTCGACCTTAATTTTAAATCTGCTGCCGTACTGTATGTTAGCTAGAAGGCTACATGATTTCAGTTGTATGCCCTTCAAGAATATTAATTTCCCCTTCACAAGGAGTCGACCTTTATTTTATTGTGCTGCAAGACTGTATGTTAGCTAGAAGGCAACATGATTTCAGTTCTTTGCCCTTCAGAAATATTAATTTCCCCTTCACAAAGTGTCGACCTTTATTTTATTGTTCTGCAGTGCTGTGTGATAGCTGGAAGAAGAATATTAATGCCCCTGCGTAAAGTGTCGACCTTTATTTTATTGTGTTGCAGTGCTGTATGTTAGCCACAAGGCTTCATGATTTCAGTTCTGTGCCCTTTAAGAATATTAATTCCCCTGCACACAGTGTCGACATGTTTACCCCTGCATTAAGTGATTACCTTTATTTTATTGCGCTGCAGTGCTGTATGTTTGCCAGACGGCTGCATGAATACGGTTCTACGTTCTTCAAGAATATTATTTTCCCCTTCCCAAAGTGTCGACCTTTATTTTATTGTGCTGCAGTAATGTATGTTAGCTAGAAGGATACAAGGTTTCAAAACTATGCCCTATGTTTGCAAGAAGGCTGCATGAATACAGTTCTACGCCCTTCAAGAATATTATATTCCCCTTCCCAGAGTGTCGACCTGTACTTTATTGTGCTGCAGTACTGTATGTCATCTAGAAGGCTACAAGATTTCGGTTCTATGCCCTTCAAGAATATTAATTTCCCCTTCACAAAGTGTCGTAATTTATTTTATTGTGCTGTAGTGCTGTGTGTTAGCTGGAAGGCCACATTAATACAGTTCTACGCCCTTCAAGAATTTTAATTTCCCCTGCATAAAGTGTCGACCTTTATTTTATTGTGCTGCAGTGCTGTATGTTTGGCAGAAGGCTATATTATTTCAATTCTTTACCCTTCAAGAATATTAATACCCCCTGCACAAAGCGTCGACCTTTATTGTATTGTGATGCATTGCTGTATGTTAGCAAGGAGGGTACTTGATATCAGTTGCATGCCCTCCAAGAATATTAATTTTCTTGTACAAAGTGTCGACATGAATTTTGTTGTACTGCAGTACTGTATGTTAGCTAGAAGGGTACATGATTTTAGTTGTTTGCCCTTCAAGAATGTTAATGTCCCCTGCACAAAGTGGTTACCTTTATTTTATTGCGCTGCTGTGCTGTACGTTTGCCAGAAGGCTGCATGGATACAGTTCTACGCCCTTCAAGAATATTTATTTCCCCTTCACAAAGTGTCGACCTTTATTTTATTTTGCTGCAGTACTTTGTTAGCTAGACGGCTACAATATTTCAGTTCTATGCCCTCCAAGAATATTAGTTTTCCCGTCCAAAGTGTCGACAATCATTTCTTTGTGCTGCAGTTATGTATGTTAGCTAGAAGGCTGCATGATTTCAATTCTGTGCCATTTAAGAATATTAATTCCCCTGCACACAGTGTCGACATGTATATTATTGTACTGCAGTACTGTATGTTAGCTTGAAGGGTACATGATTTAAGTTCTGTGCCCTTCAAGAATATTAATTTTCCTGTACAAAGTGTCGAAGAATGCTTATTCCCTCAGCACAAAGTGTTTACCCCTGCATTAAGTGATTACCTTTATTTTATTGCGCTGCAGTGCTGTATGTTTGCCAGACGGCTGCATGAATACAGTTCTACGCTCTTTAAGAATATTATTTTCCCCTTCCCAAAGTGTCGACCTTTATTTTATTGTGCCGCAGTAATGTATGTTAGCTAGAAGGCTGCAATGTTTCAGATCTATGCCCTATGTTTGCAAGAAGGCTGCATGAATACAGTTCTACGCCCTTCAAGAATATTATATTCCCATTCCCAGAGTATAGACCTGTACTTTATTGTGCTGCAGTACTGTATGTCAGCTTGAAGGCTACAAGATTTCGGTTCTATGCCCTTTAAGAATATTAATTTCCCCTTCACAATGTGTCGAACTTTATTTTATTGTGCTGTAGTGCTGTGTGTAAGCTGGAAGGCCACATTAATACAGTTCTACGCCCTTCAAGAATATTAATTTCCCCTGCATAAAGTGTCGACCTTTATTTTATTGTGCTGCAGGGCTGTATGTTTGGCAGAAGGTTATATTATTTCAGTTCTTTGCCCTGCAAGAATAATAATTACCCCTGCACAAAGTGTCGACCTTTATTGTATTGTGATGCAGTGCTGTATGTTAGCAAGGAGGGTACTTGATATTAGTTCTATGCCCTCCAAGAATATTAATTTTCCTGTACAAAGTGTCGACATGAATTTTGTTGTACTGCAGTACTGTATGTTAGCTAGAAGGGTACATGATTTCAGTTCTTTGCCCTTCAAGAATGTTAGTTTTCCTGTACAAAATGTCGACAATTATTTCTTTGTGCTGCAGTAATGTATGTTAGCTAGAAGGTTGCATGATTTCAGTTCTGTGCCATTTAAGAATATTAATTCCCCTGCACACAGTCTCGATATGTATATTATTGTACTGCAGTACTGTATGTTAGCTTGAAGGGTACATGATTTAAGTTCTGTGCCCTTCAAGAATATTAATTTTCCTGTACAAAATGTCGAAGAATGTTTATTCCCCCTGCACAAAGTGTTTAACTCTGCATTAAGTGATTACCTTTATTTTATTGCGCTGCAGTGCTGTACGTTTGCCAGAAGGTTGCATGAATACAGTTCTACGCCCTTCAAGAATATTATCTTCCCCTTCCCAAAGTGTCGACCTTTATTTTATTGTGCTGCAGTATTGTATGTTAGCTAGAAGGCTACTAGGTTTCAGATCTATGCCCTATGTTTGAAAGAAGGCTGCATGAATACAGTTCTACGCCCTTCAAGAATAATATATTCCCCTTCACAGAGTGTCGATCTGTACTTTATTGTGCTGCAGTACTGTATGTTAGCTAGAAGGCTACAAGATTTCGGTTCTATGCCCTTCAAGAATATTAATTTCCCCTTCACAAAGTGTCGAACTTTATTTTATTGTGCTGTAGTGCTGTGTGTTAGCTGGAAGGCAACATTAATACAGTTCTACGCCCTTCAAAAAATTTAATTTCCCCTGCATAAAGTGTCGACCTTTATTTTATTGTGCTGTAGTGCTGTGTGTTAGCTGAAAGGCTACATGAGTACAGTTCTACGCCCTTATAGAATTTTATTTTTCCCTGCATGAAGTGTCGACCTTTATTTTATTGTGCTGCAGTGCTGTATATTTGCCAGAAGGCTAAGTTATTTCAATTCTCTACCCTTCAAGAATATTAATACCCCCTGCACAAAGTGTCGACCTTTATTGTAATGTGATGCAGTGCTGAATGATGGCCAGGAGGCTACATGATTTCAGTTCTATTCCCTTCAAGAATATTGATCTCCTCTGCATACAATGTTGACCTTTTTTTTATTGTGCTGCAGTACTGTATGTTAGCCAGAAGACTTCATGATTCCAGTTCTTTTCCCTTCAAGAATATTAATTCCCCCGACACAAAGTGTCGACTTTTATTTTATTGTGCTGCAGTACTGTATGTTGGCTAGTAGGCTGTATGATGTTAGATAAATGCCCTCCAAGAATATTATTTTTCCCTGCACGAAGTCTCGCCTGCATTGCTGTATGTTAGCCAGAAGGCTACATTTTTTAGTTCTATGCCCTTCAAGAGTATTAATTTTCAACGCACAATGTGTCGATCTTAATTTTATTGTGCTTAGTACTGTATGTTAGCTAACCGGCTACAAGATTTCAAATCTAGGCCCCTCAAGAGTAGTAAGTTTAACTGCACAATGTGTCGACCTAAATTTTAAATTTGCTGCAGTACTGTATGTTAGCTAGAAGGCTACATGATTTCAGTTGTTATCCCTCCAAGAATATTAATTTCCCCTGCACAAAGTGTCGATATGTATTTTATTGTACTGCAGTACTGATAGCTAGAAGGGTACATGATTTCAGTTCTTTGCCCTTCAAGAATGTTAATTCCCCCTGCACAAAGTGTTGACCATTATTTTCTTGCGCTGCAGTGCTGTATGTTTGCCAGAAGGCTGCATGAATACAGTTCTACGCCCTGCAAGAATATTTATTTCCCCTTCACAAAGTGTCGACCTTTATTTTATTGTGCTGCAAGACTGTATGTTAGTTAGAAGGCTACATGGTTTCAGTTCTATGCCCTTCAAAAATATTAATTTTCCCTTCACAAAGTGTCGACCTTTATTCTATTGTTCTGCAGTGCTGTGTGATAGCTGGAAGAAAAATATTAATACCCCTGCTTAAAGTGTCGACCTTTATTTTATTGTGTTGCAGTGCTGTATGTTAGCCAGAGGGCTACATGATTTCCGTTCTATTCCCTCCAAGAATATTAGTTTTCCTGTACAAAGTGTCGACTTTTATTAGCTCGCCTTACGAAAGTAAGGGGGAGCTATTGCCATACCCCCGGGCGTCCGTCGTCAGCGTCGGCGTCAGCGTCAGCGTCGGCGTCACGTCAGCGTCAGCGTCGGCGTCGGCGTCGGCGTCCGCATTTGGTTAAAGTTTACCTGCAAGCTCTTATATGTGATGTTTTACAACTTTATTTTGAATATATAATTCACAATTGGTACAAAACAATATTTAACATTATCATTTTACTTCATTTTACAGGTTTTTTGGCTTAAATTGGTCTTTTTGAGAAGTAAATATTTTCCTCTGTATTACCTCCCTTGAAATCCTGTGTTAAAGTTTACCTGCAAGCTGCGTGAGTTCAAATCCCGGGGGAGGCATGTTTTTTTTTTTTTTGTTGTTTTTTTTTTTTTCTTTTCCTTTTCTTTTTTTTTTTTTTTTCTTTTTAAAAACATAGCGGGTCTGGGGCTCAATGTCAAGGTCACTGGCTATTTTTAGAAAAACATTGTAATCACTATAGCGCCTTCATTTATTGATGAATTTTAATATAACTTGGGACATAATGATATCTCGAGTGACTTTGACTTTCAGGGGTCTGGGGCTTAAGGTCAAGGTCACTAGTTTCAGGGTCACTGGGTCAAGGTCACTGTGTCTATTTTTAGAAAAACATTGTTATCGCTCTTGCACCTTAATTTATTGATGGATTTTAATATAACTTCACACAAATGTTGGGTATGATTATATCTCTAGCAAGTTCAACTTTCAGGGTCTGGGTCTGAAGGTCAAGGTCACTGTGGCTATTTTTCGAAAAAACTTTGTGATCGCGGTAGTGCCTACATTTATAAATGGATTTTAATATAACTTACACAAACGTTGGGTTTGATGATATCTCGAGCTCGTTCGACTTTCAGGGTCTGGGGCAGAAGGTCAAGGTCTCTGTGGCTATTTTTAGAAAATCTTTTTCATCGCTCTTGCGCCTTTATTAATGGATGGATTTTTATATAATTTCACACAAATATTGGGTATGATGATATCTCGAGTGACTTTGACTTTCAGGTTCCGGGGCTGAAGGTCAAGGTAACTGTGGCTATTTTTAGAAAAACATTGTGATCGCTCTAGTGCCTACATTTATGAATGGATTTTAATATAACTTTACACAAATGTTGGGTATGATGATATCTCGAGCGAGTTTGACTTTCAGGGTCTTGGGCTGAAGGTCAAGGTCACTGTGGCTCTTTTTTGATAACTTGCCCCTCATCCATCTTAGGCCCCCAAAGGCGAGCTATGTTGTCTTCTGACAACTCTTGTTTTGTTCTGCAGTACTGTACGTTAGCTAGTAGGCTACATGATTTTAGCTCCTTTAGTGCCTTTCAAAAATATTTATTTCTCTTGCACAAAGTGTCGATATTTATTTTATTGTGCTGCAGTACTTTATGTTATTTAGAAGGCTACATGATTTCAGTTATATGTCATTCAAGAATATTAATTTCCCCTGCACGAAGTATCGACCTTAATTTTATTGTGCTGCAGTACTGTATGTTAGCTAAAGGGCTGCATAATTTCAGTTCTACGCCCTTCAAGAATATTGGTTTCCCCTACTCAAAGTGTCGACCTTTATTTTATTGTGCTGCATGTTGACTAGCAGACTATATGATTTTAGACCTATGCCCTTCAAGAATATTAATTTTCGCTGCACGAAGTCTCGACATTTATTTTATTGTCCTGCAATAATGTATATAAGCTAGAAGGCTACACGATTTCAGTACTATGCCGACCCCGCCCAACGGGGCTTGGAGAAATATATTTGGCTGCACGGTGCTTCCACGCAGAGCTGATACCGACCGCACATGAGTACTGGCAATCCGCTTAGAACGTCTAGGCTTGCCCAGGAATATTGCTGCGTGTCGGCCCGTCAATGCTTATAAGCCCTATTGGTTTCATTGGCCTCAGGGATTGAGATGTCATTTCAACTTAATATCAGGTAAGAGTCCCACAAAATTGGAAGCAACGTCTCCAAAACGACCTAAATAGATTTGACGGGGACGTTTAACCTCATATCAAATGAAAACCCCGTCAAGAATGTTAATTTCCCCTGTACAAAGAGTCGAACTTTATTTTATTTTGGTGCAGTACGGTATGTGAGCTAGAATGGCTACATGATTTCTGTTCTATGCCCTTAAAGAATATTGTTTGCCCCTGCAGAAAGTGTCGGCTTACTGTTATTGTGCGGCGGTACTGTAGGTTAGTCATCTGATTTTAGTTCTATGCCCTCAAGAAAATTATTTTCCACTGCACAAAAAGGTCGCTTTTTTATTATGCGGCAGTACTGCATGTTAGCTAGAAGGCTACATGATTTCAGTTCTATGCCCTTCAAGATTACTAATACCCCCTGCACAAAGTGCCGACCTTTATTTTATTGTGCGGGGGTTCTGTATGTTAGCTTGAAGACTGCCCTCAAGAATATTAATTTCCCATGCACAAAAAGGTCGCCTTTTTATTATGTGGCAGTACCGTATGTAAGCTAGAAGGCTACATGAGTTCAGTTCTACGCCCTTCTAGAATACTAATATGCCCTGCACGAAGTGTCAACCTTTATTTCATTTTTATTTTATTGTGCTGCAGTACTATAGGTTAGCTAGAAGGCAACATTATTTCGGTTCTGTGCCCTTCAAGAATATTAATTTCCCCTGCACAAAGTAGGAACAATTATTTTATTGCACTGTAGTACTGTATTGTTAGCTACAAGGCTAAATGATTTCTGTTCTATGCGTTTCAAGAATATTAATTTCCCCTGCACAAAGTGTCGACCTTTAATGTATTGTGCTGCAGTACTGTATGTTAGCAAGAAGTCTTTATTTTTCAGTCCTATGCCCTTCAAGAATATTTATTTCTCCTGCACAAATAATCGATCTTTATTTTATTGTGCTGCAGTATGGTATGTTAGCTAGAGGGCTACACGATTTCAGTTCTATGCCCTTCAAGAATAATCATTAGTCCTGCACAAAGTGTCGACCTTTATTTTATTGTGCTGTATTTTAGCTAGAAGGCTACATGAAAATAGTCCTACGCCCTATAAAACTATTGATTTCCCGTACAAAAAGTTTGACCTTCATTTTATTGTGCTGCAGTACTGCAAGTAGGCTACATGATTTTAGTTATGTGCCCTTCAAGAATATTAATTTTCCCTGCACAAAGTGTCGACATTTATTTTATTGTGCTGCAGTACTGTATGTTGGCTAGAAGGCTACATGATTTCAATAATGTGTCATGCAAGAATATTAATTATCTCTGCTAGAAGTCTCAACCATTATTTTAACATGCCGCAGTACTGTATGTTAGCTAGAAGGCTACATGATTTCAGTTCTATTTCCTTCAAGAATATTGATCTCCCCTGCACACAATGTTGACCTTTATTTTAATGTGCTGCAGTACTGTATGTTAGCCAGAAGACTTCATGATTCCAGTTCTTTTCCCTTCAAGAATATTAATTTCCCCTACACAGTGTCGACATATATTTTATTGTGCTGCAGTACTGTATGTTGGCTAGTAGGCTTTATGATTTTAGATAAATGCCCTTCAAGAATATTATTTTTCCCTGCACGAAGTCTCGACATTAATTTTATTGTGCTGCAGTGCTGTATGTTAGCAAGAAGGCTGCATTATTTCAGTTCTATGCCCTTCAAGAGTATTAATTTTCAACGCACAATGTGTCGACCCTAATTTTATTGTGCTTAGTACTGTATGTTAGCTAACCGGCTACAATATTTCAAATATAGGCCCCCCCCTCAAGAGTATTAAGTTTAACTGCACAATGTGTTGACCTTAATTTTAAATTTGCTGCAGTACTGTATGTTAGATAGAAGGCTACGTGATTTCAGTTGTATGCCCTTCAAGAATATTTATTTCCCCTGCACAAAGTGTCGGCATTTATTTCCTTTTTCTGCAGTACTGTATGTTAGCTAGAAGGTTACATGATTTCAGTTCTTTGCCCTTCAAGAATGTACATTCCCCCTGCACAAAGTGTTGACCATTATTTGGTGGCGCTGCAGTGCTGGACGTTTGCCAGAAGGCTGCATGAATACAGTTCTACGCCCTTCAAGAATATTTATTTCCCCTTCATAAAGAGTCGACCTTTATTTTATTGTGCTGCAAGACTGTATGTTATCTAGAAGGCTACATGATTTCAGTTCTATGCCCTTCCAAAATGTTAATTTCCCCCTCACAAAATGTCGACCTTTATTTTGTTGTTCTGCAGTGCTATGTGATAGCTGGAAGAAGAATATAAATACCCTCTGCTAAAAGTGTCGACTTTTATTTTATTGTGCTTCAGTGCTGTATGTTAGCCAGAAGGCTACATGATTTCAGTTCTATGCCCTCCAAGAATATTATTTTCCTATACAAAGTGTCGACCATTATTTGATTGTGCTGCAGTAATGTATGTTAGCTAGATGGCTACATGATTTCAGTTCTGTGCCCTTCAAGAATATTAATTTCCCGTGCACAAAGTGTCGACGGGTATTTTATTGTACTGCAGTACTGTATGGTAGCTAGACGGGTACATGATTTCAGTTCTTTGCCCTTCATGAATGTCAATTCCCCCTGCACAAAGTGTCGACCTTTATTTTATTGGCAATGTGTTAGCTGGAAGGCTACATGAATACAGTTCTACACCCTGCAAGAATATTAATTTCCCCTGCACAAAATGTCGAGCTTCAATTTATTGTGCTGCAGTACTGTATGTTAGCTAGAAGGCTACATGATTTCAGTTCTATGCACTCCAAAAATATTAGTTTTCCTGTACAAAGTGTCGACATTTATTTCATTGTACTGCAGTAATTTATGTTAGCTAGAAGGCTACATGATTTCAGTTCTATGCCCTTCAAGAATATTAATTTTCCATGCACAAAGTGTCGACAAGTATTTTATTGTACTCCAGTACTGTATGTTAGCTAGAAGGGTACATGATATAAGTTCTTTGCCCTTTAAGAATGTTAATTCTCCCTTTACAAAGTGTCGACCTTTATTTTATTGGCAATGTGATAGCTGGAAGGCTACATGAATACAGTTCTACACCCTGCAAGAATATTAATTTCCCCTGCACAAAATGTCGAGCTTCAATTTATTGTGCTGCAGTACTGTATGTTAGCTAGAAGGCTACATGATTTCAGTTGTACGCCCTTTAAGAATATTAATTTCCCTTGCACACAGTGTCGACATGTATATTATTGTTCTGCAGCACTGTATGTTAGCTTAAAGGGGACATGATTTCATTTCTGTGCCCTTCAAGAATGTCAGTTCCCCCTGCATAAAAGGTTTTTACCTTTATTTTATTGCGATGCAGTGCTGTATGTTTGCCAGAAGGCTGCATGAATTCAGTTCTTCGCTCTTCAAGAATATTATTTTGCCCTTCCCAAAGTGTCGACCTTTATTTTATTGTGCTGCAGTAATGTATGTTAGCTAGAAGGCTACAATGTTTCAAATCTATGCCCTTCAAGAATATTAATTTTCTCTCAACAAAGTGTTGACCTTTATTTTATTGTGCTGTAGTGCTGTGTGTTAGCTGGAAGGCCACATGAATACAGTTCTACGCCCTTCAAGAATTTTAATTTGCCATGCACAAAATGTCGACCTTTATTTTATTGTGCTGCAGTAATTTTGTTACCGAAAAGGCTACATGATTTCATTTCTATGCTATTCAAGAATATAAATTTCCCCTGCACAAAGTGTCGACATGTATTTTATTATACTGCAGTACTGTATGTTAGCTAGAAGGGTACATGATTTCAGTTCTTTTCCCTTCAAGAATGTTAATGCCCCCTGCACAAAGTGGTTACCTTTTTTTATTGCCCTGCAGTGCTGTATGTTTGCCAGAAGGCTGCATGAATAAAGTTCTATGCCCTTAAAGAATATTATATTCCCCTTCCCAGAGTGTCGACCTGTACTTTGTTGTGCTGCAGTACTGTATGTTAGCTAGAAGGCTACAAGATTTCGGTTCTATGCCCTTCAAGAATATTAATTTCCCCTTCTCAAAATGTCGACCTCCTATTTTATTGTGCTGTAGTCCTGTGTGTTAGCTGAAAGGCTACATGAATACAGTTCTACGCCCTTATAGAATTTAATTTTTCCCAGCATGAAGTGTCGACCTTTATTTTATTGTGCTGCAGTGCTGTATATTTGCCAGAAGGCTAAGTTATTTCAACTCTCTACCCTTCAAGAATATTAATACCCCCTGCACAAAGTGTCGACATTTATTGTATTGTGCTGCAGTGCTGTATGCTAGCCAGAAGGCTACATGATTTCAGTTCTATTCCCTCCAAGAATATTGATCTCCTCTGCACACAATGTTGACCTTTATTTTATTGTGCTGCAGTACTGTATGTTAGCCAGAAGACTTCATGATTCCACTTCTTTTCCCTTCAGGAATATTAATTCCCCCGACACAAAGTGTCGATTTTTATTTTATTGTGCTGCAGTACTGTATGTTGGCTAGTAGGCTGTATGATTTTAGATAAATGCCCTCCAAGAATATTATGTTTCCCTGCACGAAGTCTCGCCTGCAGTGGCTGTATGTTAGGCAGAAGGCTACATTTTTTAGTTCTATGCCCTTCAAGAGTATTAATTTTCAACGCACAATGTGTTGACCTTAATTTTATTGTGCTTAGTACTGTATGTTAGCTAACCGGCTACAAGATTTCAAATCTAGGCCCCTCAAGAGTATTAAGTTGAACTGCACAATGTGTCGACCTTAATTTTAAATTTGCTGCCGTACTGTATGTTAGCTAGAAGGCTACATGATTTCAGTTGTATGCCCTTCAAGAATATTAATTTCCCCTTCACAAAGAGTCGACCTTTATTTTATTGTGCTGCAAGACTGTATGTTAGCTAGAAGGCTACATGGTTTCAGTTCTATGCCCTTCAGAAATATTAATTTCCCCTTCACAAAGTGTCGACCTTTATTTTATTGTTCTGCAGTGCTGTGTGATAGCTGGAAGAAGAATATTAATGCCCCTGCGTAAAGTGTCGACCTTTATTTTATTGTGTTGCAGTGCTGTATGTTAGCCAGAAGGCTACATGATTTCAGTTCTATGCCCTCCAAGAATGTTAGTTTTCCTGTACAAAATGTCGACATTTATTTCTTTGTGCTGCAGTAATGTATGTTAGATAGAAGGCTTCATGATTTCAGTTCTGTGCCCTTTAAGAATATTAATTCCCCTGCACACAGTGTCGACATGTTTACCCCTGCATTAAGTGATTACCTTTATTTTATTGCGCTGCAGTGCTGTATGTTTGCCAGACGGCTGCATGAATACGGTTCTACGCTCTTGAAGAATATTATTTTCCCCTTCCCAAAGTGTCGACCTTTATTTTATTGTGCTGCAGTAATGTATGTTAGCTAGAAGGATACAAGGTTTCAAATATATGCCCTATGTTTGCAAGAAGGCTGCATGAATACAGTTCTACGCCCTTCAAGAATATTATATTCCCCTTCCCAGAGTGTCGGCCTGTACTTTATTGTGCTGCAGTACTGTATGTCAGCTAGAAGGCTACAAGATTTCGGTTCTATGCCCTTCAAGAATATTAATTTCCCCTTCACAAAGTGTCGTAATTTATTTTATTGTGCTGTAGTGCTGTGTGTTAGCTGGAAGGCCACATTAATACAGTTCTACGCCCTTCAAAAATTTTAATTTCCCATGCAGAAAGTGTCGATCTTTATTTTATTGTGCTGCAGTGCTGTATGTTTGGCTGAAGGCTATATTATTTCAATTCTTTACCCTTCAAGAATATTAATACCCCCTGCACAAAGTGTCGACCTTTATTGTATTGTGATGCAGTGCTGTATGTTAGCAAGGAGGGTACTTGATATCAGTTGTATGCCCTCCAAGAATATTAATTTTCCTGTACAAAATGTCGACATGAATTTTGTTGTACTGCAGTACTGTATGTTAGCTAGAAGGGTACATGATTTCAGTTCTTTGCCATTCAAGAATGTTAATGTCCCCTGCACAAAGTGGTTACCTTTATTTTATTGCGCTGCTGTGCTGTATGATTGCCAGAAAGCTGCATGAATACAGTTCTACGCCCTTCAAGAATATTTATTTCCCCTTCACAAAGTGTCGACCTTTATTTTATTTTGCTGCAGTATTTTATGTTAGCTAGACGGCTACAATATTTCAGTTCTATGCCCTCCAAGAATATTAGTTTTCCCGTCCAAAGTGTCGACAATTATTTCTTTGTGCTGCAGTTATGTATGTTAGCTAGAAGGCTGCATGATTTCAATTCTGTGCCATTTAAGAATATTAATTCCCCTGCACACAGTGTCGACATGTATATTATTGTACTGCAGTTCTGTATGTTAGCTTGAAGGGTACATGATTTAAGTTCTGTGCCCTTCAAGAATATTAATTTTCCTGTACAAAGTGTCGAAGAATGCTTATTCCCCCTGCACAAAGTGTTTACCCCTGCATTAAGTGATTACCTTTATTTTATTGCGCTGCAGTGCTGTATGTTTGCCAGACGGCTGCATGAATGCAGTTCTACGCTCTTTAAGAATATTATTTTCCCCTTCCCAAAGTGTCGACCTTTATTTTATTGTGCCGCAGTAATGTATGTTAGCTAGAAGGCTGCAATGTTTCAGATCTATGCCCTATGTTTGCAAGAAGGCTGCATGAATATAGTTCTACGCCCTTCAAGAATATTATATTCCCCTTCCCAGAGTATAGACCTGTACTTTATTGTGCTGCAGTACTATATGTCAGCTAGAAGGCTACAAGATTTCGGTTCTAAGTGATTACCTTTATTTTATTGCGCTGCAGTGCTGTATGTTTGCCAGACGGCTGCATGAATACAGTTCTACGCTCTTTAAGAATATTATTTTCCCCTTACCAAAGTGTCGACCTTTATTTTATTGTGCTGCTGTAATGTATGTTAGCTAGGAGGCTACAATGTTTCAGATCTATGCCCTATGTTTGAAAGAAGGCTGCATGAATACAGTTCTACGCCCTTCAAGAATATTATATTCGCCTTCCCAGAGTATCGACCTGTACTTTATTGTGCTGCAGTACTGTATGTCAGCTAGAAGGCTACAAGATTTCGGTTCTATGCCCTTCAAGAATATTAATTTCCCCTTCACAAAGTGTCGAACTTTATTTTATTGTGCTGTAATACTGTGTGTTAGCTGGAAGGCCACAATAATACAGTTCTACGCCCTTCAAGAATTTTAATTTCCCCTGCATAATGTGTCAACCTTTATTTTATTGTGCTGCAGTGCTGTATGTTTGGCAGAAGGCTGTATTATTTCAGTTCTTTACCCTTCAAGAATATTAATACCCCCGGCACAAAGTTTCGACCTTTATTGTATTGTGATGCAGTGCTGTATGTTAGCAAGGAGGGTACTTGATATCAGTTCTATGTCCTCCAAGAATATTAATTTTCTTGAACAAAGTGTCGACATGAATTTTGTTGTACTGCAGTACTGTATGTTAGCTAGAAGGGTACATGATTTCAGTTCTTTGCCCTTCAAGAATGTAAATGTCCCCTGCACAAAGTGGTTACCTTTATTTTATTGCGATGCTGTGCTGTATAATTGCCCGAAAGGCTGCATGAATACAGTTCTACGCCCTTCAAGAAAATTTATTTCCCCTTTACAGAGTGTAGACCTTTATTTATTGTGCTGCAGTACAGTATGTTAGCTAGAAGGCTACAAGATTTCAGTTCTATGCCCTCCAAGAATATTAGTTTTCCTGTATAAAGTGTCGACAATTATTTCTTTGTCCTGCAGTAATGTATGTTAGCTAGAAGGCTGCATGATTTCAGTTCTGTGCCATTTAAGAATATTAATTCTCCTGGACACAGTGTCGACATGTATATTATTGTACTGCAGTACTGTATGTTAGCTTGAAGGGTACATGATTTAAGTTCTGTGCCCTTCAAGAATATTAATTTTCCTGTACAAAGTGTCGAAGAATGCTAATTCACCCTGCACAAGTATTTAACTCTGCATTAAGTGATTGCCTTTATTTTACTGCACTGCAGTGCTGTATGTTAGCCAGAAGGCAGCATGAATACAGTTCTACGCCCTTCAAGACTATTATTTTCCCCTTCCCAAAGTGTCGACCTTTATTTTATTGTGCTGCAGTAATGTATGTTAGCTAGAAGGCTACAAGGTTTCAGATCTTTGCCCTATGTTTGAAAGAAAAGTAGAAGTAAAACAAAGATCAGGAATTGATACAATTAACTTACTCCATCCATAAAAGACACCAAAGGGAAAGAAATACAAACATTAAGCGACCAGACCATAATGGAAACCTAAACAAAGGAAGGCCATATGGACAGTTACTTTCCCACAAAATGGCCATATGGCCATCCAAAATTAAAAGACACAAGTGATACACACAGTAAGTAACAAACAACAACATAAATAAATCGCCACAGAAGAGCCGCCTTGGAACGGTCAGTGGAAGATTTCCACTGGGGGGCTTAAATCGATTTTACGTTGCCACAATCCTCGCCCTTACTTCCGTCGCATGAATACAGTTCTACGCCCTTCAAGAATAATATATTCCCCTTCCCAGAGTATTGACCTGTACTGCAGTACTGTATGATAGCTAGAAGGCTACAAGATTTCGGTTCTAGGCCCTTCAAGAATATTAATTTCCCCTTCACAAAGTGTCGAACTTTATTTTATTGTGCTGTAGTGGTGTGTGTTAGCTGGAAGGCCACATTAATACAGTTCTACGCCCTTCAAGAATTTTAATTTCCCCTGCATAAAGTGTCGACCTTTATTTTATTGTGCTGTAGTGCTGTGTGTTAGCTGAAAGGCTACATGAATACAGTTCTACGCCCTTATAGAATTTTATTTTCCCCTGCATGAAGTGTCGACCTTTATTTTATTGTGCTGCAGTGCTGTGTATTTGCCAGAAGGCTAAGTAATTTCAATTCTCTACCCTTCAAGAATATTAATACCCCCTGCACAAAGTGTCGGCATTTATTGTATTGTGCTGCAGTGTTGTATGTTAGCCAGAAGGCTACATGATTTCAGTTCGATTCCCTTCAAGAATATTGATCTCCTCTGCATACAATGTTGACCTTAATTTTATTGTGCTGCAGTACTGTATGTTAGCCAGAAGACTTATGATTCCAGTTCTTTTCCCTTCAAGAATATTAATTCCCTCGACACAAAGTGTCGACTTTTATTTTATTGTGCTGCAGTACTGTATGTTGGCTAGTAGGCTATATGATTTTAGATGAATGCCCTCACAGAATATTATTTTTCTCTGCACGAAGTCTCGCCTGCAGTGCTGTATGTTAGCCAGAAGGCTACATTTTTTAGTTCTATGCCCTTCAAGAGTATTAATTTTCAACGCACAATGTGTCGACCTTAATTTTATTGTGCTAGTACTGTATGTTAGCTAACCGGCTACACGATTTCAAATCTAAGCCCCTCAAGAGTATTAAGTTTAACTGCACAATGTGTCGACCTTAATTTTAAATTTGCTGCAGTACTGTATGTTAGATAGACGGCTACATGATTTCAGTTGTATGAATGCTAATTCCCCCTGCACAAAGTGTTTAACCCTGCATTAAGTGATTACCTTTATTTTATTGCGCTGCAGTGCTGTATGTTTGCCAGAAGGCTGCATGAATACAGTTCTACGCCCTTCAAGAATATTATTTTCCCCTTCCTAAAGTGTCGACCTTTATTTTATTGTGCTGCAGTAATGTATGTTAGCTAGAAGGCTACAATATTTCAGTTCTGTGCCCTTCAAGAATATTAATTTTCTCTTCACAAAGAGTCGACCTTTATCTTATTTAGCTGTAGTGCTGTGGGTTAGCTGGAAGGCTACATGAATACAGTTCTACGCCCTTCAAGAATATTAATTTCACCTGCACAAAGTGTCGAACTTCATTTTATTGTGCTGCAGTACTGTATGTTAGCTAGAAGGCTACATTTTTCGGTGTTATGCCCTTCAAGAAAATATTCATTTCCCCTGCACAAAGAATCGAACTTTATTTTATTGTGCTGCGGTACTGTAGTATGTTAGCTAGAAGGCTACACGATTTCAGTTCTATGCCCTTCAAGTATATTAATTAGCCCAGCACAAAGTGTCGACCTTTATTTAAATGTGCTGCAGTGCTGTGTGATCTAGAATGATTTCATGTTTTCAGTTCTATGCCCTTCAATAATATTAATTTCCCATGCACAAAGTGTCGACCTTAATTTTATTGTGCTAGTACTGTATGTTAGCTAACCGGCTACACGATTTCAAATCTAGGCCCCTCAAGAGTATTAAGTTTAACTGCACAATGTGTCGACCTTAATTTTAAATTTGATGCAGTACTGTATGTTAGATAGAAGGCTACATGATTTCAGTTGTATGAATGCTAATTCCCCTTGCACAAAGTGTTTAACCCTGCATTAAGTGATTACCTTTATTTTATTGCGCTGCAGTGCTGTATGTTTGCCAGAAGGCTGCATGAATACAGTTCTACGCCCTTCAAGAATATTATTTTCCCCTTCCCAAAGTGTCGACCTTTATTTTACTGTGCTGCAGTAATGTATGTTAGCTAGAAGGCTACAATATTTCAGTTCTGTGCCCTTCAAGAATATTAATTTTCTCTTCACAAAGTGTCGACCTTTATTTTATTTAGCTGTAGTGCTCTGGGTTAGCTTGAAGGCTACATGAATACAGTTCTACGCCCTTCAAGAATATTAATTTCACCTGCACAAAGTGTCGAACTCCAATTTATTGTGCTGCAGTATTGTGCTGCAGTACTGTATGTTAGCTAGAAGGCTACATTTTTTCGGTGTTATGCCCTTCAAGAAAATATTCATTTCCCCTGCACAAGGTATCGACCTTTATTTTATTGTGCTGTGGTACTGTAGTATGTTAGCTAGAAGGCTACACGATTTCAGTTCTATGCCCTTCAAGTATATTAATTAGCCCTGCACAAAGTGTCGACCTTTATTAAATGTGCTGCAGTGCTGTGTTATCTAGAATGATTTCATGATTTCAGTTCTATGCCCTTCAATAATATTAATTTCCCATGCACAAAGTGTCGACCTTTTTTGTGCAGCAGTACTGAATGTAAGCTAGAAAGCTACATGATTTCAGTTCTATGCACTTCAAGAATATTAACTCCCCCTGCGCAAAAGGTCGACCTTTATTTTATTGTGCTGCAGTGCTGTATGTTAGCCAGAAGGCTACATAATTTCAGTTCTATGCCCTTCAAGAATATTAATTTCATCTGCATAAAATAAACACCTTTATTTTATTGTGCCCAGTGCTGTATATTCCCTAGCCGGCTACAAGATTTCAGTTCTACGCCCCTGAAGACAATTAACTTTCACTGCAAAAGTGTCGACCTTTTTTTTCTGGTGCAGCCGCACTGTGTGTTAGCTAGAAGGCTGAATGATTTCAGTTCTATGCCAGTCAAGAATATCAATTTCCCCTGCACAAAGTGTCGACATTTATTTTATTGGACTGCAGAACTGTATTTTAGCTAGAAGGCTACATGATTTCAATTCTTTGCCCTTCAAGAATATTAATTCCGGTTGCACAAAGTGTTGACCTTTATTTTATTATGCTGCAGTGCTGTATGTTAGCCAGGCGGCTACATGATTTAAGTTATATGCCCTTCAAGATTATTAATTTCCCCTGTATAAAGTGTCAACCTTTATTTTATTTCGCAGCAGTACTGAATGTAATTGAAATCTACATGATTTCAGTTCTATGCCCTTCAAGAATATTAATTTCGGACTGCGCAAAATGTCGATTATTAATTTCCCCTTCACAAAGTGTCGACCTTTATTTATTGTGCTGCAGTGCTGTTTGTTAGCTAGTATGCTACATGATTTAAGTTCTATGTCCTTCAAGAATATTAATTTCCCCTGTACAAAGTGTCGACCTTTATTTTATTGTGCAGCAGTACTGAATGTTAGCTAGAAAGCTACATGATTTCATTTCTATGTCCTCCAAGAATATTAATTTCCCCTTCCCAAAGTGTCGTCCTTTATTTCTTTGTGCTACAGGACTGTATATTAGCTAGAAGGCTACAAGATTTCAGTTGTATGCCCTTCAAGAATATTAATTTTCCCTGCACAAAGTGTCGACCTTTATTGTGTATTGTGCTGCAGTGCTGTATGTAAGCCAGATGGCTGCATGATTTCAGTTCTTTGCCCTCCAAGAATATTAATTTTCCTGTATAAAGTGTCGACCTTTATTTAATTGTGCTGCAGAAATGTATGTTAGGTAGAAGGCTACATGATCTCAGTTCATTATTATATTGTGCTGCAGTGCGGTATGTTAGTCAGAATGCTACATTTTTTCAGTTCTATGCCTTTCAAGAATATTAATTTCACCTGTACAAAGTGTCGGCATGTATTTTATTGTACTGCAGTACTGTATGTTAGCTAGAAGGGTACATTATTTAAGTTCTTTGCCCTTCAAGAATATTAATTTTCCTGTACAAAGTGTCGAAGAATGCTAATTCCTCCTGCACAAAGTGTTTACCTTTATTTTTTTGGCGCTGCAGTGCTGTATGCTTGCCAGAAGGCTGCATGAATACAGTTCTACGCCCTTCAAGAATATTAATTACCCCTTTCCAACGTATCGACCTTGATTTTATTGTGCTGCAGGACTGTATGTTAGCTAATGGGCTACAAGATTTTCCTGTACAAAGTGTCGACCTTTATTTTATTGTGCTGCAGTAATGTATGTTAGCTAGAAGGCTACATTATTTCAGTTCATTATTTCAGTTCTATGCCCTTCAAGAATATTAATCCCCCTGCACAAAGTGTCGACCTTTATTGCATGGTGCTGCAGTGCTGTATGTTAGCCACAAGGCTACATGATTTCAGTTCTTTGCCCTCCAAGAATATCTATTTTCATGTATAAAGTGTCGACATGTATATTATTGTACTGCAGTACTGTATGTTAGCTAGAAGGGTACATGATTTCAGTTCGTTGCCCTTCAAGAATGTCAATTCCCCCTGCACAAAGTGTTTACCTTTATTTTATTGCGCTGCAGTGCTGTATGTTTGCAGAAGGCTGCATGAATACAGAATATTCATTATCCCTCCCCAAAGTGTCGACCTTTATTTTATTGTGCTGCAGTACTGTATGTTAGCTAGAAGGCTACAAGATTTCAGTTCTATGCCCTTCAAGAATATTTATTTCCCCTTCACAAAGTGCCGACCTTTATTTTATTGTGCTTGAGTGCTATGTGTTAGCTGGAAGGCTACATGAATACATTTCTGCGCTCTTCAAGAATATTACTTTCCCCTGCACAAAGTGTCGACCTTTATTTTATTGTGCTGCAGTGCTGTATGTTTGCTAGAAGGCTACATGATTTCAGTTCTATGCCCTTCAAGAATATTAAAACCCCCTGCACAAAGTGTCGACCTTTATTGTATGGTGCTGCAGTGCTGCATGTTAGCAAGAAGGCTACATGATTTCAGTTCTTTGCACTCCAAGAATATTAATTTTCCTGTACAAAGTATCGACCTTTATTTTATTGTGCTGCAGTTATGTATGTTAGCTAGAAGGCTATATAATTTTCAGTTCTATGCTCTTCAAGAACATTCATTTCCCTTTCACAAAGTGTCGACCTTTATTTTATTGTGCTGTAGTGCTATGTGTTAGCTGGAAGGCTACATTAATACAGTTCTACGCCCTCCAAGACATTTAATTTCCCCTGCACAAAGTGACGACCCTTATTTTATCGTGCTGCAGTGCTGTATAGTTGCCGGAAGGTTACATTATTTCAGTTCTATGCCCTTCAAGAATATCAATACCACCTGCACAAATGCCGATCTTTATTGTATTGTGCTGCAGTGCTGTATGTTTGCCAGAAGGCTACATTATTTCAGTTCTATACCCTTCAAGATATGAATTTTCCTCTACAAATTGTCGACCTTAATTTTATTGTGTTGCAGTAATGTATGTTAGCCAGAAGGCTTCATTATTTCAGTTCTTTGCCCTCCAAGAATATTAATTTTCCAGTGCAAAGTGTCGACCTATATTTTATTGTGCTGCAGCAATGTTAGCTAGGAGGCTACATGATATCAAATCTATGCCCTTCAAGAAGATTTATTTCCCCTGCACAAAGTGTCGGCATGTATATTATTGTACTGAAGTACTGTATGTTAGCTAGAAGGGTACATGATTTCAGTTCTTTGCCCTTCAAGCATGTCAATTCCCCCTGCAGAAAGTGTTTACCTTTATTTTATTGCGCTGCAGTGCTGTATGTTTTCAGAAGGCTGCATGAGTACAGAATATTAATTTCCCCCTCCCAATGTGTCAAAAGTTATTTTATTCTGTTGCAGTACTGTATGTTAGCTAGAAGGCTAAGAGATTTCAGTTCTATGCCCTTCAAGAATATTTATTTCCCCATCACAAAGTGCCGACCTTTATTTTATTGTGCTGTAGTGCTATGTGTTAGCTGGAAGGCTACATGAATACATTTCTACGCTCTTCAAGACTATTAATTTCCCCTGCAAAAAGTGTCGACCTTTATTTTATTGTGCTGCAGTGCTGTATGTTTGCCAGATGGCTACATTATTTCAGTTCTATGCCCTTCAAGAATATTAATTTCCCCTGCACAAAGTGACGACATGTATATTATTGTATTGCAGTACTGTATGTTTGCAGAAGGCTGCATGAATACAGAATATTTATTTCCCCTCCCCAAAGTGTCGACCTTTATTTATTGTGCTGCAGTACTGTATGTTAGCTAGAAGGCTACAAGATTTCAGTTCTATGCCCTTAAAGAATATTTATTTCCCCTTCACAAAGTGCCGACCTTTATTTTATTGTGCTATTGTGCTATGTGTTAGCTGGAAGGCTACATGCATACATTTCTGCGCTCTTCAAGAATATTACTTTCCCCTGCACAAAGTGTCGACCTTTATTTTATTGTGCTGCAGTGCTGTATGTTTGCCAGAAGGCTACATTATTTCAGTTCTATACCCTTCAGGAAAATTAATACCTCCTGCACAAAGTGTCGACATTTATTTAATTGTTCTGCAGTGCTCTATGATAGCAAGCAGGCTACAAGATTTCAGTTCTATGCCCTCCAAGAATATTAATTTTCCTGTTCAAAGTGTCGACCTTTATTTTATTTAGCTGCAGTAATGTATGTTAGTTAGAAGGCTACATGATTTCAGTTCTATGCCCTTCAAGAATGTTAATACCCTCTGCATAAGCGTCCACCTTTATTGTATGGTGCTGCAGTGCTGTATGTTAACCAGAAGGCTACATAATTTCAGTTCTTTGCACTCCAAGAATATAAATTTTCCTGTACAAAGTATCGACCTTTATTTTATTGTGCTCCAGTTATGTATGTGAGCTAGAAGGCTTTATAATTTCAGTTCTATGCTCTTCAAGAATATTCATTTCCCCTGCACGAAGTGACGACCCTTACTTTATTGTGCTGCAGTGCTGTATAGTTGCCGGAAGGTTACATTATTTCAGTTCTATGCCCTACAAGAATATCAATACCACCTTCACAAATGCCGACCTTTATTGTATTGTGCTGCAGTGTTGTATGTTTGCCAGAAGGCTACATTATTTCAGTTCTATACCCTTCAAGATATTATTTTTTCTCTACAAATTGTCGACCGTAATTTTATTGTGTTGCAGTAATGTATGTTAGCCAGAAGGCTTCTTTATTTCAGTTCTTTGCCCTCCAAGAATATTAATTTTCCGGTGCAAAGTGTCGACCAATATTTTATTGTTCTGCAGCAGTGTATGTCAGCTAGAAGGCTACATGATATCAAATCTATGCCCTTCAAGAATATTAATTTCCCCTGCACAAAGTGTCGACATGTATATTATTGTACTGAAGTACTGTATGTTAGTTAGAAGGGTACATGATTTCAGTTCTTTGCCCTTCAAGAATGTCAATTCCACCTGCAGAAAGTGTTTGTCTTTATTTTATTGCGCTGCAGTGCTGTATGTTTGCAGAGGGCTGCATGAATACAGAATACAAATTTCCCTTTCCCAATGTATCGAAATTTATTTTATTGTGCTGCAGTACTGTATGTAAGCTAGAAGGCTAAAAGATTTCAGTTCTATGCCCTTGAAGAATATTTATTTCCCTTCACATAGTGCCGACCTTTATTTTATTGTGCTTTTGTGCTATGTGTTAGCTAGAAGGCTACATGAATACATTTCTACGCTCTTCAAGACTATTACTTTCCCCTGCACAAAGTGTCGACCTTTATTTTATTGTGCTGCAGTGCTGTATGTTTGCCTGAAGGCTACATTATTTCAGTTCTATGCCCTTCAATAATATTAATTTCCCCTGCCCAAAGTGACGACATGTATATTATTGTACTGCAGTACTGTATGTTAGCTTGAAGGGTACATGATTTCAGTTCATTGCCCTTCAATAATGTCAATTCCCCCTGCACAAAGTGTTTACCTTTTTTATTGCGTTGCAGTGCTGTATGTTTGGCAGAGGGCTGCATGACTACAGGTCTTCGCCCTTCAAGAATTTTATAATCCCCTTCCCAAAGTATCGACCTTTATTTTATTGTGCTGCAGTTCTGTGTTTTAGCTAGAAGGCTACAAGATTTCAGTTCTATGCCCTTCAAGAATATTAATTTCCCCTTCACAAAATGTCGACCCGTATTTTATTGTGCTGTAGTGCTGTGTGTTAGCTGGAAGGCCAAATGAATACAGTTCTACGCTCTTCAAGAATTTTAGTTTTCCCTGCATAAAGTGTCGACCTTTATTTTATTGTGCTGCAGTGCTGTATGTTTGCCAGGAGGCTACATTTTTCCAGTTCTATACCCTTCAAGAATATTAATACCCCCTGCAAAAAGTGTCGACATTTATTTTATTGCGCTGCAGGGCTGTATGTTAGCCAGAAGGCAACAAGATTTTAGTTCTATGCTCTCCAAGAATATTATTTTTTCTGTACAATGTGTCGGCCTTTATTTTATTGTGCTGCAGTAATGTATGTTAGAAGGCTACATGATTTCAGCTCTATGCCCTTGAAGAATATTAATTTCCCCTGCAGAAAGTATCGACATGTATTTTATTGTACTGCAGTACTGTATGTTAGCTTGAAGGGTACATGATTTCAGTTATTTGCCCTTCAAAACTGTTTATTTTCCCTGCACAAAGTGTTAACCTTTATTTTATTGCGCTGTAGTGCTGAATGTTTGCAAGAAGTCTGCATGAATACAGTTCTACGCCCTTCAAGAATATTAATTTCCCCGTCACAAAGTGTCGACCTTTATTTTATTGTGCTGCAGTACTGTATGTTATCTAGATGGCTACAAGATTTCAGTTCTATGCCTTTCAAGAATATTAATTTCCCCTTCACAAAGTGTCGACCTTTATTTTATTGTTCTGTGTTTTATCAGGAAGGCTACATGAATACAGTTCTACCCCCTTCAAGAATATTAATTTCACCTGCAGAAAGTCTCGACATCCAATGTATTGGGCTGCAGTACTGTATGTTAGCTAGAAGGCTACATTTTTTAGCTCGCCTTACGAAAGTAAGGGGGAGCTATTGCCATACCCCCGGTCGTCCGTTGTCAGCGTCAGCGTCAGCATCGGCGTCAGCGTCTGCGTCAGCGTCGGCGTCCGCGTCGGCGTCCGCATTTGGTTAAAGTTTACCTGTAAGCTCTAATATATGTTGTGTTTTACAAGTTTATTTTTAATATATAATTAACAATTGTTAAAAAAACAATATTTAACATTATCATTGTACTTCATTGTTCAGGTTTTTTGGCTTAAAGTGGACTTGTTGAGAAGTTATTATTTTCCTCTGTCTTACCTCCCTTATTTCCCTATGTTAAATGTTATCTGCAAGCTGCTCGAGTTAAAATCCCGGGGGAGGCATGTTTTTTTTTCTTTTTTTCTGTTTTTTTTCTTTTTAAAAACATAGCGGGTCTGGGGCTCAATGTCAAGGTAACTGTGGCTATTTTTAAAAAAACATTGTCATCGCTCTAGCGCCTTCATTTATTGATGGATTTTAATATAACTTCACCCAAATGTTGGGTATAATGATATCTCGAGTGACTTTGACTTTCAGGGTTCGGGGCTTAAGGTCAAGGTCACTACTTTCAGGGTCACGAGGTCAAGGTCACTGAGGCTATATTTAGAAAAAACATTGTCATCGATCTTGCACCTTAATTTATTGATGGATTTTAATATAACTTCACACAAATGTTGGGGGTGATGATATCTCGAGCGGGTTCGACTTTCAGTGTCTGGGGCTGAAGGTCAAGGTCACTGTGGCTATTTTTAGAAATTCTTCTTCATCGCTCTTGCGCCTTTATTTATGGATGGATTTTAATATAACTTCACACAAATATTGGGTATGATGATATCTCGAGTGACTATGATTTTCAGGTTCTGTGACTGAAGGTCAAGGTCACTGTGACTATTTTTAGAAAAAAACTTTGTGATCGCTCTAGTGCCTACATTCTTTTTCATCGCTCTTGCGCCTTTATTTATGGATGGATTTTAATATAACTTCACACAAATATTGGGTATGATGATATCTTGAGAGAGTTCGACTTTCAGGGTCTGGGGCTGAAGGTCAAGGTCACTGTGGCTATTTTTAGAAAAACTTTGTCATCATAATATAACTTCATACAAATGTTGGGTATGATGATATCTCGAGCGAGTTCGACTTTCAGGGTCTGGGGCTGAAGGTCAAGGTCACTGTGGCTATTTTTAGAAAATCTTTTTCATCGCTCTTGCGCCTTTATTTATGGATGGATTTTAATATAACTTAACAAAAATATTTGGTATGATGATATCTCGAGTGACTTTGACTTTCAGGTTCTGGGACTGAAGGTCAAGGTCACTGTGACTATTTTTAGAAAAACTTTGTGATCGCTCTAGTGCCTACATTTATTGATGTATTTGAAGATAACTTTATACAAATATTGGGTATGATAATATCTCGAGTCAGTTCAACATTCAGTGCCTGGGGCTCAAAGTCAAGGTCACTGGCAATTTTTAGAAAAAGTTTGTCATCACTCTTAAGTAAGTACATTTATTGATTGATATAATGTAATTTTACACAAATGCTAGGCTTTTCTTTAATTTGTCTTGCACGAGCGGATTTGTATCGTCTGTGATGCCTTGTTATTACTTGGAAGTTTGTAGATTTTTTTTTATTTAAAATAGATTTCTTTTTGTCTTTTTTACAGTGGAAAGGCTTGAAAACAGGATAATTAGGGGTACTTTTTGATTCTCTTTAATTTGCTGCAGTCTTTTGGGCTTTTTTTACAAAAGAAAATTTTGGATAACTTGCCCTCATCCATCTTAGGCCCCCAAAGGCGAGCTATGTTGTCTTCTGACAACTCTTGCTTAGTTTTATTCCCTTCAAGAATATTAATTTCCCCTACACAAATTATCGACCTTTATTTTATTGTGCTGCAGTACTGTATATTAGCTAGAAGGCTACACGATTTCAGTATTATGCCCTTCAAGAATATTAATTAGCACTGCACAAAGTATCGACATTTATTTTATTGTGCTGCCGTGCTGTGTTAGCTACAAAGCTACAAAATATTACTTCTTTGTCCTTCAATAATATTAAATTCCCATGCACAAAGTGTCGACCTTTATTTTATTCTGCAGCAGTCCTGAATGTTAGCTAGAAAGCTACATGATTTCAGTTCTATACACTTCAAGAATATTAATTACGCCTGCGCAAAATGTCGACCTATATTTCATTGTGCTGCATGTTAGCCAGAAGGCTACAATATTTCAGTCCTATGCCCTTAAAGAATATTAATTTCACCTGCAAAAAATGAACACCTTTATTTTATTGTGCTCAGTACAGTATGTTAGCTAGCCGGCTACAAGATTTCAGTTCTATGCCCCTCAAAGTATTAATTGTTCCCGCACAAAGTGTCGACCTTTTTTTATTGTGCTGCAGCTTTGTGTTTTAGCTAGAAGGCTACATGATTTCAGTTTTATGCCTTTCAAGATTATTAATTTCCCCTGTACAAAGTGTCGACCTTTATTTCATTGCGCAGCAGTACTGAATGTAAGCTTGAAAGCTACATAATTTCAGTTCACTGCCCTTCAAGAATATTAATTCCCCCTGCGCAAAATGTCAACTTTTATTTAATTGGGCTGCAGTGCTGTATGTTTGCTAGAAGGCTACATGATTTAAGCTCTATGCCCTTCGAGAATATTAATTCCCCCTGCGCAAAATGTCGACCTCTATTATATTGTGCTGCATTGCTGTATGTAAGCAAGAAGGCTACATTATTTCAGTGCTATGCCCTTTAAGAATATTTCCCCTTCTCAAAGTGTCGACCTTTATTGTGTATTGTGCTGCAGTGCTGTATGTTAGCCAGCTTGCTACATGATTTCAGTTCTTTGCCCTCCAAGAATATTAATTTTACTGTACAAAGTGTCGACTTTTATTTTATTGTGCTGCAGTAATGTATGTTAGCTAGAAGGCTACTTGATTTTAGTTCATTATTTCAGTTCTATGCCCTCCAAGAATATTAATACCCCCTGCACAATGTGTCGATCTTTGATCTTTATTGTATGGTACTGCAGTGCTGTATGTTAGCCAGAAGGCTACATAATTTCAGTTCTATGCCCTCCAAGAATATTAATATTCCTTTACAATGTGTTGACCTTTATTTTGTTGTGCTGCAGTGCTGTATGTTTGCCAGAAGGCTACATGATTTCTTGTCTATGCCCTTCAACAATAATAGCCCCCTGTACAAAATATCGGTCTTTATTGCATTGTGCAGCCAGAAGGCTACATGATTTCAGTTCTTTGTCCTTCAAGAATATTGATTTTCCTGTACAAACTGTCGACCTTTATTGCATTGTGCTGTAGTGCTGTGTTTTAGCTGGAAGGCTACCTGAATACAGTTCTACGCCATTCAAGAATATTAATTTCACCTTCACAAAGTGTCGACCTTTATATGACCGTGCTGTAGTGCTGTGTTTTAGCTGGAAGGCTACCTAAATACAGTTCTACGCCCTTCAAGAATATTAATGTCCCCTGCACAAAGTGTCGACCTTTAGTTTAATGTGCTGCTGTGCTGTATGTTTGCCAGAAGGCTACATTATTTCAGTTCTTTGCCCTTCAAGAATATTAATTTCCCCCTGCGCAAAATGTCAAATTTTATTTTATTGTGCTGCAGTGTTGTATGTTTGCTAGAAGGCTACATGATTTAAGTTCTATGCCCTTCGAGAATATTAATCCCCCCTGCGCAAAATGTCGACCTCTATTATATTGTGCTGCAGTGCTGTATGTTAGCCATAAGGCAACATTATTTCGGTGCTATGCCCTTCAAGAATATTAATTTCACCTGTACAAAGTGTCGACATCTATTTTATTGTACTGCAGTACTGTATGTTAGCTAGAAAGGTACATGATTTCAGTTCTTTGCCCTTCAAGAATGTTAATTCCCCCGACACAAAGTGCTATATGTTTGCCAGACGGCTGCATGAATACAGTTCTACGCCCTTCAAGAATATAAATTTCCCCTTCCCAAAGTGTCGACCTTTATTTTATTGTGCTGCAGGACTGTATGTTAGCTAGAAAAAGTAGAAGTAAAACAAAGATCAGGAATCGATATAATCAACTTACTCCATCCATAAAAGACACAAAAGGGAAAGAAACAGAAACATGAAGCGACCAGACCATAATGGAAACCTAAACAAAGGAAGGCCATAAGGACAGTTACTTTCCCACAAAATGGCCAAATGGCCATCCAAAATAAAAAGACACAAGTGATACACACAGTAAGTAACAAACAACAACATTAATAAACCGCCACAGAAGAACCGCCTTGGAACGGAAGACTACAAGATTTCAGTTCTATGTCCTTCAAGAATATTAATTTCCCTTTCTCAAAGTGAAGACCTTTATTGTGTATTGTGCTGCAGTGCTGTATGTTAGCCAGATGGCTACAAGATTTCAGTTCTTTGCCCTCCAATTATATTGATTTTCCTGTACAAAGTGTCGACCTTTATTTTATTGTGCTGCAGTAATGTATGTTAGCTAGAAGGCTACTTGATTTTAGTTCATTATTTCCGTCCTATGCCCTCCAAGAATATTAATACCCCCTGCACAATGTGTCGATCTTTGATCTTTATTGTATGGTACTGCAGTGCTGTATGTTAGCCAGAAGGCTACATAATTTCAGTTCAATGCCCTCAAAGAATATTAATATTACTGTACAAAGTCTGGACCTTTACTTTTCTGTGCTGCAGTGATGTATGTTTGCCAGAAGGCTACATGATTTCTTGTCTATCCCTTCAAGAATATTAATACCCCCTGCACAAAGTATCGATCTTTATTGTATTGTGCTGCAGTACTGTATGTTAGCCAGAAGGCTACATGATTTCAGTTCTTTGCCCTCCAAGAATATTAATTTTCCTGTACAAAGTGTCGACCTTTATTTTATTGTGCTGCAGTAATGTATGTTAGCTTGAAGGCTACTTGATTTTAGTTCATTATTTCAGTTCTATGCCCTCCAAGAATATTAATACCCCCTGCACAATGTGTCGATCTTTGATCTATGTGTATGGTACTGCAGTGTTATATGTTAGCCAGAAGGCTACATGATTTCAGTTCTATGCCCTCCAACAATATTATTATTCCTATACAAAGTGTCGACCTTTATTTTATTGTGCTGCAGTGCTGTATGTTTGCCAGAAGGCTACATGAGTTCTTGTCTATGCCCTTCAAGAATAATAATAGCCCCCTGCACAAAGTATCGGTCTTTTTTGTATTGTGCAGCCAGAAGGCTACATGATTTCAGTTCTTTGTCCTTGAAGAATATTAATTTTCCTGTACAAACTGTCAACCTTTATTGCATTGTGCTGTAGTGCTGTCTTTTAGCTGGAAGGCTACCTGAACACATGTCTACGCCATTCAAAAATATTAATTTCACCTTCACAAAGTGTCGACCTTTATATGATTGTGCTGTAGTTAGCTAGAAGGGTACATGATTTCAGTGCTTGCCCTTCAAGAATGTTAATTCCCCCGACACAAAGTGCTATATGTTTGCCAGACGGCTGCATGAATACAGTTCTACGCCCTTCAAGAATATAAATTTCCCCTTCCCAAAGTGTCGACCTTTATTTTATTGTGCTGCAGGAATGTGTCGATCTTTGATCTTTATTGTATGGTACTGCAGTGCGGTATGTAAGCCAGAAGGCTACATAATTTCAGTTCTATGCCCTCCAAGAATATTAATATTTCTGTACAAAGTCTCGACCTTTATTTTTCTGTGCTGCAGTGCTGTATGTTTGCCAGAAGGCTACATGATTTCTTGTCTATGCCCTTCAAGAATATTAATACCCCCTGCACAAAGTATCGATCTTTATTGTATTGTGCTGCAGTACTGTATGTTAGCCAGATGGCTACATGATTTCAGTTCTTTGCCCTCCAAGAATATTGATTTTCCTGTACAAAGTGTCGACCGTTATTTTATTGTGCTGCAGTAATGTATGTTAGCTAGAAGACTACTTGATTTAGTTCATTATTTCAGTTCTATGCCCTCCTAGAATATTAAACTCCCTGCACAATGTGTCGATCTTTGATCTTTATTGTATGGTACTGCAGTGCTGTATGTTAGCCCGAATGCTACATAATTTCAGTTCTATGCCCTCCAGGAATATTAATATTTCTGTACAAAGTCTCGACCTTTATTTTTCTGTGCTGCAGCGCTGAATGTTTGCATGAAGGCTACATGATTTCTTGTCTATGCCCTTCAAGAATATTAATACTCCCTGCACAAAGTATCGATCTTTATTGTATTGTCCTGCAGTACTGTATGTTAGCCAGAAGGCTACATGATTTCAGTTTTTTGTCCTTCAAGAATATTAATTTTTCTGTACAAACTGTCGACCTTTATTGCATTGTGCTGTAGTGCTGTGTTTTATCTGGAAGGCTACCTGAATACAGTTCTACGCCATTCAAGAATATAAATTTCACCTTCAAAAAGTGTCGACCTTTATTTTATTGTGCTGTAGTGCTGTGTTTTAGCTGGAAGGCTACCTAAATACAGTTCTACGCCCTTCAAGAATATTAATGTTCCCTGCACAAAGTGTCGACCTTTATTTTATTTTGCTGCTGTGCTGTATGTTTGCCAGAAGGCTACTTTATTTCAGTTCTTTGCCCTTCAAGAATATTGATACCTCCTGCACAAAGTGTCGACCTTTATTGTATTGTGCTGCAGTGCTGTATGTTAGCAAGAAGGCTTCGTGATTTCAGTTCTTTGCCCATCAAGAATATTAATTTTCCTGTACAAAGTGTCCATTTTTATTTTATTGTGCTGCAGTAATGTACGTTAGCTAGAAGGCTACACGATTGCGGTTCTATGCCTTTTAAGAATATTAATTTCCCCTGCACAAAGTGTCGATATGTTTTGTATTGTACTGCAGTACTGTATGTTAGCTAGAAGGGTACATGATCTCAGTTATTTGCCCTTCAAGAATGTTAATTCCCCCTGCACAACGTGTTTACCTTTATTTAATTGCGCTGCAGTTGTGTATGTTTGCCAGACGGCTGCATGAATACAGTTCTACGCCCTTCAAGTATATTAATTTCCCCTTCACAAAGTGTCGACATTTATTTAATTGTGCTGCAGTACTGTATGTTAGCTAGAAGGCTACAAGATTGCAGTTCTATGCCTTTTTAGAATATTAATGTCCCCTTCACAAAGTGTCGACCTTTTATTGTGCTGCAGTGCTGTGTGTAACCTGGAAGGCTACATGAATACGGTTCTAGGCCCTTCAAGAATATAAATTTCCCCTGCGGAAAGTATCGACCTCTGTTTTATTGTGCTGCAGTTCTGTATGTTTGCCAGAAGGCTACATTATTTCTGTTCTACGCCCTTCAAAAATATTAATTCCCCTGCCCAAAGTGTCGATTTTTATTTTATTGGGCTGCAGTGCAGTATGTAAGCCAGAAGGCTATATTCTTTCAGTTCTGGCCCTCTAAGCACATTAATTTTCCTGTACAAAGTGCCAAGCTATATTTTATTGTGCTGCAGTAATGTATGTTATGTAGGAGGCTACATTACTTCAGTTCTATGCCCTTCAAGAATATGAATAACCCTGCACAAGGTGTCGTCTTGTATTCCTGTACAAAGTGTCAAGCTATATTTTATTGTACTGCAGTACTGTATGTTAGCTAGAAGGGTACATGATTTCAGTTCTTTGTCGTTCAAGAATGTTAATTCCCCTGCACAAAGTGTTTTATTTTATTGCGCTGCAGTGCTGTATGATTGCAAGAGGGCTGCATGAATACAGTTCTACGCCTTCAAGAATATTAATTTCCCCTTAACAAAGTGTCGACCTTTATTATGTCCCCCCACCCGAAAGGGAGGGGGACATATTGGTTTTGGTGCGGATCCTGTCGGAGTCGGCGTTGGCGTTGGCGTTGCCTCTTGTCTGCACTCTATCTCCTGAATGGATGGATGGATTTTGATTAAACTTACACAGATACACCATTGGGAGAAGAAAAAGTACTGATTAGATTTTGGTGACCTTGGTCTAATTTTCAAGGTCACAGTGCTCAAAACATTGTCGAATTTTAGGCCAAAAAAGCTTGTCTGCAGGCTATCTCCTGAACCAATGGATGGATTTTGTTCAAACTTGGTACATAGTATAATTGGGATGGTCCCAAGAACTGATTAGATTTTGTCGACCTTGACCTAATTTTCAAGGTCACCACGGGACTAAGACTGTTAAAAATAAGCTTGTCTGCACTCTATCTCCTGAACCAATGGATGGATTTGGTTCAAACTTGGTACATAAGGTAAGTGGGACAGTCTCTAGAAATGATGAGATTTTGGTGACTTTGACCTAATTTTCAAGGTCACCACGGGACTTATTGTTAAAAATAAGCTTGTCTGCACTCTATCTCCTGAACCAATGGATGGATTTGGTTCAGACTTGGTACATAAGATAAATGGGATGGTCTCAAGGACTGATTATATTTTGGTGACCTTGACCCAATTTTCAAGGTCACCACGGGTCTTAGGCTGTTAAAAATAAGCTTGCCTTGACCTTTATTTTATTGTGCTGAAGTGCTGTATGAAAGCCGGAAGGCTACATGCTTCCAGTTCTGTGCCCTCTATGAATATTAGTTTTCCTCTACAAAGTGTCAACCTTTATTTAATTTTGCTGCAGTAATGTATGTTATCTAGAAGGCTACATTATTTCAGTTCTATGCCCTTCAAGAATATGAATTTCCCCTGCACAAGGTGTCGCCTTGTATTTTATTGTACATCAGTACTGTATTTTAGCTAGAAGGGTACATGATTTCTGTTTTTTGCCCTTCAAGAATCTTAATTCCCACTGCACAAAATGTTTACTTTTATTTTATTTGGTTGCAGTGCTGTATGTTTGCCAGAAGGATGCATGAATTCAGTTCTACGCCCGCACAAAGTGTCGACCTTTATTATATTGTATTAGTCCTGTTCAAAGTATCAGGACTTTATGGAACGTGGGAAGGTGCTCACTACCAGGTTGTTATGCCAGGGGTATCAAAAAACAAAACTGATATCAACACTAAAGAAGTTTTATGGGAGGCACCATGATCTTGTGGATCCGTACAATGTGGCCATTTCCAGAATTATTTCTGATATGTTTGCCAATGGAAAGCCATAGGAAGACTTCCAAAATCTCGGACATACCCTTCCCGGCATTTACACCTTTTCTTCGTTCGGGTCGATGGGCATGGTGGGCGAAGCTGGCTTTCCAAGTAATGCTTACTATCCGCGGACGCCTGATTACACTCTTATGGAGTCCATGTATGTTGATCCGAACATTGATATTTGCCATTTTGTCTATGGATTAACGATTTTGGATTAACGCTTTGGTACTACGACCTAAACTACTTCTACGCCCTTCAAGAATATTAATTTCCCCTTCACAAAGTGTCGACCTTTATTTTATTGTACTGCAGTACTGTATGTTACCTAGAAGGCTACAAGATTTCAGTTCAATGCAATTTAAGAATATTAATTTCCAATTCACAAATCGTCGACCTTTATTTTATTGTGCTGCAGTGCTGTGTGTTAGCTAGAGGGCTACATGAATACAGTTCTACGTCCTTCAAGAATATTAATTTCCCCTGCACAAAGTGTCAACATTTATTTTATTGTGATGCAGTTCTGTAAAAAAACAAAAATGAGTTCCTTTTAGAGCAATGAAAACATTCATAAGAAAAAAGATGAGCCATACTACGTAGTTTCGGCTAATAAAGCCTCATCAGTGACCCTATAATGATCCGGCAAAGAAAGCCAGAGGAAACATACTGCAATTTTGCGAATTTCGAATAGGCGGTCGATTCAAAGACTGATATAAATCAAAATGGGGTCCAAATAATTAAAAACCTGTCTAGAATATGAGTCTAAACAAATAATGTATGTTTGCCAGAAGGCTACATTATTTCAGTTCTATAACCATCAAGAATATTAATATACCCCCTGCACAAAGTGTCGACCTTTATTGTGTATTGCGCTGCAATACTGTATGTTAGCCAGAAGGCTACATGATTGAAGTTCTT
Organism: Lucinisca nassula; assembly: GCA_963580285.1. Lineage (NCBI taxonomy): Eukaryota > Metazoa > Mollusca > Bivalvia > Lucinida > Lucinidae > Lucinisca > Lucinisca nassula. The sequence continues at coordinate 80,766,845 of OY757017.1, read as the reverse complement.
TCCCCTCCAAGAATATTAATTTTCCTGTACAAAGTGTCGACCTTTATTTTATTGTGCTGCAGTAATGTATGTTAGCTAGAAAGCTACATGAGTTCAGTCCATGGTTATAAACCCTATTTGTTTCATTGGGCCTCAGGGATTGAGATGTCATTTCAACTCAATGTCGGGTAAAAGTCCCACAAAATTGGAAGCAACGTCTCAAAAATGACCTAAATAGATTTGACGGGGTCGTTTAACATCATATCAGTTCAAAACCCCTTCAGGAATGTTAATTTCCCCTGTACAAAGAGTCGACCTTTATTTTATTGTGGTGCAGTACGGTATGTGAGCTAGAATGGCTACATGATTTCTGTTCTATTCCCTTAAAGAATATTTTCCCCTGCAGAAACTGTCGGCTTTTTAAGTTATTGTGCTGCGGTATTGTATGTTAGTCAGAAGGCCACCTGGTTTTAGTTCTATGCCCTCAAGAATATTATTTTCCCCTGCACAAAAATGTCGCCTTTTTATTATTCGGGAGTTCTGTATGTTAGCTAGAAGACTACATGATTTCAGTTCTATGTCCTTCAAGATTATTAATACCCCCTGCACAAAGTGCCGACCTTTATTTTATTGTATTTATTGAGTTCTGTATGTTAGCTTGAAGACTGCCCCCAAGAATATTAATTTCCCCTGCACAAAAAAACGCCTTTTTTATTATGCGGCAGTACTGTATGTAAGCTAGAAGGCTTCATGATTTCAGTTCTACGCCCTTCAATAATATTTATATGCCCTGCACGAAGTGTCAACCTTTATTTTATTGTGCTGCAATACTATACATTAGCTAGAAGGCAACATGATTTCAGTTCTGTGCCCTTCAAGAATATTAATTTCCCCTGCACAAAGTGCGGACATTTATTTTATTGCACTGTAGAACTGTATTGTTACATAGAAAGCTAAATGATTCTGTTCTATGCCTTCCAAGAATATTAATTTCCCTTGCACAAAGTGTTGACCTTCAATGTATTGCGCTGCAGTACTGTATGTTAGCTAGAAGTCTACATTTTTATGCCCCCGCCATTCGAAGAATGGTGGAAAGGGCATATAGCGTTGCCCCTGTCCGTCCGTCCGTCCGTCTGTTCCGTCCGTCCGTCTGTCCGTCCGTCCGTGCGTCCGTGTGTCCGTGCGTCCGTGCGTCCGAAACTTAAACGCAGTCAATAACTTCCTTATTTCTTGATGGATTTTAAAATTACTCGGCAGAAATGTTAACCATCATGAGACGTCGTGTCACGTGCAAAACCCAGGTCCGTACCTCCAAGGTCAAGGTCATACTTAGAGGTAAAAGGTCAAAAAAAGGGACGAAACTAAAACGCAGTCAATAACTTTCTTATTTCTGGATGGATTTTGAAATTACTTTGTAGAAATGTTAACCATCATGAGACGATGTGTCATATGCAAAATCCAGGTTGGTACCTCTAAGGTCAAGGTCTTACTTAGAGGTCAAAGGCCAAAAAAGGTCCGAAACTTAAACGCAGTCAATAAATTACTTATTTCTGGATGGATTTTAAAATTAATTTGAAGAAGTGTTGACCATCATGAAACGATGTGTCACATGCAAATTCAGATCCGTACCTCCAAGGTCAAGGTCATACTTAGAGGTCAAAGGTCAAAAAAGGGTCCGAAACTTAAACGCAGTCAATAACTTACTTATTTCTGGATGGATTTTAAAATTACTTTGAAGAAATATTAACCATCATGAGACGACGTGTCACGTGCAAACCCAGATCCGTACCTCCAAGGTCAAGGTCATACTTAGAGGTCCAAGGTAAAAAAAAAATGGTCGGTCAATAACTTTCTTATCTCTGGATGGATTTTGAAATTATTTGGCAGAAATGTTGGCCATCATGAGACAAGCTGCCTCACACAAAACCAAGGTCCTTACCTACAAGGTCAAGGTCAAACTTAGAGGTCAAACGTGAAAAAAGGGTCCAAAACTTAAACACGGTCAATAACTTTCTATTGATGAATATGAACAGACATATTTTCAGGCGGGGGCATCCGTGTCCTATGGACGCATTTCTAGTTCAGTTCTATGCCCTTCAAGAATATTTATTTCTCCTGCAAAAATTATCGACCTTTATTTTATTGTGCTGCAGTATTGTATGTTAGCTTTAAAGACACATTTTTCGATTACATAACATCCTAATGACCGTTTATTAAAGAAACCAGCATTGAGATAACATACACTTGGGGTATTCAGGCTGTCATACAGGTAGGGGACCAAGAGAGGGTAATAAATTACCTAGGGATCTGACTTTGACAAATGACTTCAATTCATTTACACCTAAGTCCTTAATTTTATTTGCATGGAAGAAACAACAGCACTTTTTTCCGATTTTATATTTAGTAGCCATTATTTATAATCATTACAGAAAATGCCCATTCAAATATATTGCTAAATTTTTTCAACCAAAAATGATTTTTTTTTTCAAATAAAATCCTGATAACTTTATTATTTCTGCTCTAAACATGTATTGCGGTACTCATTAGAACCACCTCGGCGAAGCGGTTCAGATAAGTAGCCACAGTTTGTTTTACAGTGTGACTGCTCGTTAGAACTTCTTCAATGAGGCGGTTCTAATGAGGACACACAATATATGTTTTTGAGGAAAAAGGAACATACCATAAACCCCACTTTCTATAGAGAAAATGAGGGTTTAAGGGGATATACATTATTTTCCTTATTTCTGCTCCAAGTCATAGGTTGTGGGTGCTCGTTGGAATCGTGTCAATGAGGCGTATCTAACGAGCACCCACAACCTATGTTTGCAATATAAATAAGAAAAATAAATTTAATTGTGTTTGTTATTTTTGTTTTAAATTTGGAAAGGTGTAAAAATAAAACCTATTTTTTTTTTCTCTTTTCTGATATGATTGTGTCTAAAACAAAGAACATTTTATAGTTCCATCTTGACTGAAACTATAAAATGCGAATGGTTTAGACATTATATGATTTGTGTGTCACATACTTTCAACCAAAATAAATAAATAAATAAATAAATACAGATAAATTGATTGATTAAATTTTGAGGTTAATCAATTCATTTACCTTGTTTTTTACTTCTTTGCACTCTTGAGTAAAGGAAACAATGGATATCAGTGCTTTTCTTTACTTTATTTTAAAATAAAAAAGAAGTAATTTAAAATAATATTTTGTTGGAAACAGTAAATTATACTATCACTCAAGTACCCTTATTGAGCCCCCTATTAAACAAGAAATCTGCTCATAATCACCTCATAATCACTAAGATAAGATAAGCCTTTGATGTGCACTATGGTCCGAAGGAAATGTTTATTCCAGATCATTAGACAGGCCACCCCTTTTATATAAGGAATAAAATGTGTCTTTAAGGCTACACGGTTTCAGTTCTTTGCCCTTCAAGAATATTCATAAATCCTGCACAAAGTGTCGACCTTTATTTTATTGTGCTGCAGTGCTGTGATAGAACTGAAATCATGTAGCCTTCTAGCTATGCCCTTCAAGGATATTAATATCCCCTGCACAAAATGTCGAACTTTATTTTATTGTGCTGCAGTGCTGTATTTTAGCTAGAAGGCTACATGAAAATAGTCATACCCCCCTTCAAGACTATAAATTTTCCCTACACAAAGTTCGACCTTCATTTTATTGTGCTGCAGTACTGCTAGTAGGCTAGATGATTTAAGTTCTGTGCCCTTCAAGAATATTATTTTCCCCTGCACAAATTGTCGACATTTATTTTTGTGCTGCAGTACTGTATGTTGGCTAGAAGGATTCATGATATCAGTTATATGTCATACAAGAATATTAGTTACCTCTGCTAGAAGTCTTAACCATTATTTTAACAAGCTGCAGTACTGTATGTTAGCTAGAAGGCAACATGCTTTCATGAATATTCCCTTCAAGAATATTGATCTCCCCTGCACACAATGTTGACCTTTATTTTATTGTGCTGCAGTACTGTATGTTAGCCAGAATACTTCATGATTCCAGTTCTTTTCCCTTCAAGAATATTAATTCCCCCCTACACAAAGTGTCAAACTTTATTTTATTGTGCTGCAGTGCTGTATTTTAGCTAGAAGGCTACTTGAAAATAGTCCTACTCCCTTCAAGACTATAAATTTCCCCTACACAAAGTTCGACCTTTATTTTATTGTGCTGCAGTACTGTATGTTGGCTAGTAGGCTATATGATTTTAGATAAATGCCCTTCAAGAAAATTATTTTCCCCTGCACGAAGTCTCGACATTTATTTTATTGTGCTGCAGTGCTGTATGTTAGCCAGAAGGCTACATTTTTTTAGCTCACCAGAGCCGAAGGCTCCGGGGGAGTTTATAGGATAGGAAGTTGTCCGTCGTCTGCGTCGTCTGCGTCTGCGTCTGGTGACGTTTACACTTTTAAACGACATCTCCTCTGAAGCCGCTAAGCCTATTGGGGCCAAATTTCACCTGTAGCATCCTTGAGTTGGGGGATTGAAAGTTTGTGATTTTTATGAAATTCTGCTTATTAGTTTGGTTGCTATGGCAACTTAAAGTTGCCATAGACTTATGATGGGGAAAATTGAAAAATGGCATTTACTGCCAACCCGCTGCAGATATTTTGACAAAACTTTCGTAGAAATATTCCTTAGGCAACCTACTATCTGCCATATGATTTTAGGCCTACTGCTCATTTGTATTGGTTGCCATGGAAACCAAATTGAAAAAAAAAATAGAAAAAAAAAAACTTAAAAAATCATCTCAGAAACCGCATGCTCTATGAGGCTGAGAGTTTATGAAACTATTCACCATATTTGCCCTTACAGGTTTTGTGTTTTTTATGAAATTCGGCTCTTTAGTGTGGTTGCTATGGCAACTTAGATTTTCAATAGACTTATAATGAGGAAAATTGAAAAATGGCATTAACTGCCAAACCTTTGCAGATATTTTGACACAACTTTCATAGAAATGTTCCTTAAGCAATCTGCCATCTGCCATATGATTTTAGGCCTATTGCTCATTTTTACTGGTTGCTATGGAAACCAACATGAAAAAAAAAAATAGAAAAAAAAAAATAAAAAATCATCTCCTCAGAAACCATATACTCTTTGAGGCTGAGAGTTTATGGAAATATTCAAAATATTTGCCTTTACAGGTTTTATGTTTGTGAAATTGGGCTCATAAGTTTGGTTGCTATGGCAACTTAGATTTTCCATTCACTTATAATGGGGGAAATTGAAAAATGGCATTCACTGCCAAGCCTTTGCAGATGTTTTGAAAAAAACTTCCACAGAAATGTTCATTAATCAACTTACTAACTGTCATGTGATTGTAGGCCTACTTCTCACTTACATTGTTGCCATGGAAACCAAAATACCCGCAAAAATAGAAAAAAAAAATCTTAAAAATCTCCTTAGAAACCATAAGCTGTGTAAGGCTGAGACTTTATGGAAATATACACCATATTTGCCTTACAGGTTTTGTTTTTTATGAAATTTGGTTCTTTATTATCCCCTCGCACAACATAGTTGTGAGGGGGAATATAGCATTTGTCCGGTACGTACGTATGTTCGTACTTTTGTCATCCCTCTAGCGCCTACATTTCTTGACCGATTTTCATATTACTTCACAAGAAAGTTCCTTATGACAATATCTCGAGCGAGTTCGACTTTCAAAGTCATGACCTCAAGGTCAAAGTCACTGTGGCTATTTTTAGAAAAACTTTGTCATCGCTTTAGCGCCTACATTTCCTCACCAATTGCAATATAACTTCACGGAAATGATCCTTAAAAAAATATCTTGGGCGAGTTCGACTTTCAATGTCATGACCTCAAGGTCAAGGTCACTGTAGCTATTTTTAGAAAAACTTTGTCATCGCTCTAGTGCCTACATTTCTTCACCAATTTCAATATAACTTCACATAAATGTTACTTACAAAAATACTCGAGCGAGTTTGAGTTTCAAGGTCATGGCCTCAAGGTCAAGGTCACAGATGCTATTTTTAGAAAACTTTTGTCATTGCTGTCGCGCCTACATTTCTTCACTGATTTCAATACAACTTCACACAAATGTTCCTTATGACAATACCTCGAGCGAGTTCAACTTTCAAGGTCATGACCTCAAGGTCAGGGTCACTGTGGCTATTTTTAGAAAAACTTTGTCATCGCTCTAGCGCCTACATTTCTTCACCAATTTCAATATAACTTCACACAAATGTTCCTTATAAAAATATCTCGAGCGTGTTCGACTTTCAAGGTCATGGCCTCAAGGTCAAGGTCACTGGCTATATTAGAAAAACTTTGTCATCGCTCTAGCGCTTTCATTTTTTCACCAATTTCAATATAACTTCACCCAAATGTTCCTTATGACAATATCTCTAGCGAGTTCCACTTTCAAGGTCAAGGTCACTGTGGCTATTTTTAGAAAAACTTTGTCATCCCTCTAGCGCTTACATTTCATCACTGATTTCAATATAACTTCACGCAAATGTTCCTTATGACAAAATCTCGAGCCATTTCGACTTTCGAGGTCAAGGTCACTATGGCTTTTTTTTATAAAAACTTTGTCATCGCTCTAGCGACTACATTTTTTCACTGATTTCATTATAACTTCACACAAATGTTCTTTATGACAATACCTCGAGCGTGTTCGACTTTCAAGATCAAGGTCACTGTGCCTATTTTTAGAAAAACTATGTCATTGCTCTAGCGCTTACATTTTTTCACCAATTTCAATATAACTTCACACAAATGTTCTTTATGACAATACCTCGAGCGAGTTCGACTTTCAAGGTCAAGGTCACTGTGGCTATTTTTGGAAAAACTTTGTCATTGCTCTAGCGCTTACATTTTTTCACCAATTTCAATATAACTTCACACAAATGTTCCATATGACAATATCTCGAGCTTTTTTGACTGTCAAGGTCAAGGTCACTGTGGCTATTTTTATATAGTGTTGTGTCATGATGCAAATCATGGCATGGTTTTGCACAGTTTTCTTTTTTTATTTTCAGTTAAAAGAGCTGGAAGAAAACAGAGGTGAAAATTGGAATAGGAGTGCAGTGTCTAGGAATAAAGTTAAGTATGACAACAGACGTGACAGGACTGAGGAGCTGGCCTCGCTAAAAACAGAAAACCATGACATTTGGCAAGTTTAACTTGTCCTCTCAAAATCTGCCAGGAATTTGCCAAATAATCTACAAAATCATTTGCTATTATGTTGCACAGTAACTGGAAGTGAAGATAGTAGGAATGTAATGGTTAAGTTTGCCTGAATTTATTCCTGAAGCTTGTTATGAGGGCAATGTAAGTTTTACCACATTTTCTGCAGTGACTTAAACTGAATCAGCTGTTGCTGAAAGTCATCGGGTCATTAGAACAGAGAAAAATACTAATACTGCTTTGTCTAAATTTGCAGAAGGTTATCATAGTATAAAATTGTTGAACTGTGATAGATGAGAATGTGTTTTGCAAAGAGTTATCCTTTGGAAGCAAGGAATACATGGCAGCACTGAAAAGGTTGGAGTGTGCAAGTCTTTCTTTGCCAGACTAGCTAGTTTTGCCCAATAAGGTCCATTCAGTGACCCTTAAACACATTGGAATCAATGATACCAAAGAACAAGACTATGATAAAGGGCAGTATGAGTGCAGTTTCACTTTTGGAAAAAATGATAAGTGGCTTTCTGTTAGATTTAGAGATAAAGTGTTAAGCATACAGACTGGCCATAATTTTGTATTCACTGAAACACTGACAGCTTGGTTCCAACACTTGATATTCTGTTTACCATAGCTGTTTCAGAATTGTTTTTGTGGCCCTTAGAACAGTTTCCTTTAACTTAATACATTGGTATATTTGTGATAATTCAGGGGTAAATTTTATCCCTCACTATTCTTTGCTCAACCATTTCAAGAATGGTGAGAATTCAAATGATGTAGGAAAGGAAAACACTGTTATACATCTGCCTGCATCCTTGTCTGAGATAGTTTTAGCAATTTTCAAGTTTTCTAAATTGAGCTATTGGGCTGTGACATCCATGCCCTATGAACACATTTCATTTCAACTTCTTTTTGTATCTGAGAAATGTATGTTGTTTGTAATCAGAAGAATCATCTTCATGTGGCTGTTCTTATGAGTACACACAACATATATTTTTGATTCACCCATTTTGAAAGCCTCTGTCCATCAGTAAATGTTTATTGTTTCTTGACAACCTCAGTAGTTTTGATCCAATTAAAGTGAAACCAGATAGGTACTGAGACTATGATGTGGTGCAAAGCATATCCGTCTGTGGTTAACGTGAACTGCGTTTTTACAGAGCTATTGACCTTTAAGTTTAAAATACATGGATTATTTTCTGGATAACTTTTACAGTTTTCCTCTGATTGAGCTGAAACTTGGAGACCGTAAGATTATAATGTGGAACAGGACTTATTGTTTTAAGTCTGGCCTGATGCTATGATATACCCCACAAACTTTTATTGTACCAAAGGTGTTTGTGCTTTGAAGTTCATCTGTACCTCGTCAGATTTGTTGAAAACTTCAGTCCCCTCTGATTGCTGTTACAGGGCACTGTTTGAATAGCTTGATCAGTACATTGTTTATATACATTGTATGGTCAGGCCTGTTGGTCCTGGTGTTAAAAAGTATTGCACTATGTTGTTTTTTTATTTTCAGGTAAAAGATGCCCAGAAAGAAGAATTGGAAAAAAGGCGAGGTGAAGAAGGGGAATAAGTGTTCAAGATCTAAAAATGAAGGTAAGTATGACGACAGACGTGACAGGACTGAGGAGCTGGCCTCGTTAAAAACAGAAAAATATGACATTGGACAAGTTCACGAACTTGTCTTGCCAAAATCTGCCAGGAATTTGCCAAAAAATCTGCCAAATATTTTGCTTAATCAATCTTGCACAGAAACAAGAAGTGAAGAAATAAATGATATTTTTGGTTCAAGATCACCTGAATTTGTTGCTGAAGCTTGTAATGAAAGTACAGCAAATTTTACCACATTTTCTACAATGACTCATAATGATTCATTTGTTATTGAAAGTCATCTCAGATTAAGAGAAGAGAAAAATACTGATACTGCTTTGTCTACATTTGAAGAAGGATATCATGATATAAAAAATGTTGTTTCAAATGAGAACACTGAGGTTAGCAGATCTGCATATCAGTCTTGGAATTCATGTGAAATGGTATTTGGTACTTTTCACCAAAATGATGAAAGGTTTTCAGCTGAATCTAGAGGATTTCAATGTACAGCTAATACTCAAAGACAGGAGTATAGACAGAAACCAGGTGTTTTAGCACAGGAACTTGCCCAGAAAAAGGAGTATAGACAGAAACCAGGCGTTTTTGCAAAGGAACATGCTCAGAGACAGGAGTATAGACAGAAACAAGGTGTTGTAGCAAAGGAACTTGCCAAGAAACAGGCGTATAGACAGAAACCAGGCGTTTTTGCAAAGGAACGTGCTCAGAGACAGGAGTATAGACAGAAACCAGGTGTTTTAGCAAAGGAACTTGCCCAGAAACAAGAGTATAGACAGAAACCAGGTGTTTTAGCAAAGGAACATGCTCAGAGACAGGAATCTAGACAGAGACCAGGTGTTTTAGCAAAGGAACTTAACCAGAAACAGGAGTATAAACAGAAACCAGGAGTTTTAGCAAAGGAACTTGTCCAGAAACGGGAGTATAGACAGAAATCAGGGGTTTCAGCAAAAGAACATGCTCAGAGAAAGGAGTCTAGACAGAGACCAGGTGTTTTAGCAAAAGAATGTGCACGGAAACGGGAGTCTAGAAGCGATCTTTTCTTTAAAGAATGTGAAAGGATAAAAAAGCAGCAGTCAAGGCATGAAAAAAGAAAATTGCAAACAGATAAAAGTGAAAAGTCAAGTAAAAGATGCAAAATTCTTGAAGAAAATCTGCCAAGTATAAATTCACAAGGTGTTGTGGTTGGGAAAAAGTATGAAAGTATAGATCAACGCATTAATCGATTTCATAGAAACATAGCAACAGACCCCATATTTGTGTGTACTTGCTGCCAACAAACTTGGTTTCAGAACAGTGTTTCAGCTCTAAAGAAAACTTCTTTGTCAGCTTCACACATAAACATTTACTGCACTAAATTAATATCAGTCAATAATGAAGAATGGATATGTCATACATGCATTTCAGCATTAAAAGATGGTAAAGTTCCAAAACCTTCTGTAGCAAATGGAATGAAATGGCCAGACAAACCGCCCGAGTTAGACTTGCATCAGCTTGAAGAAAGATTGATAGCATTACGCATTCCTTTTATGCAGATAAGAGAACTTCCACGAGGTGGTCAGTATTCAATTAAAGGAAATGTTATCAATGTACCAGTTGATATCCAGCCTACTGTAAATTCACTTCCAAGGCCTATTGATGAAAATTTTACTGTTGCTGTTCAGCTACAGAAGAAATTAACATACAAAAAGGTATATTTCAAGGAAAATGTAAGGCCTCTAAGAGTTTTATCAGCATTACATTGGCTTATGAATAAGAGTGAACTTTATAAAAAGTCAGACATAGTTATTGATGACAAATGGTTTCAAGAAGTCACTGAGAGTGCAGAGGATACTGTTAAAGAATTTTTGAAAGGTTGCAATGAAGAGACAAACGAAAATGAAAGAAACAATATTACTACACAAGAACAAGATCTTGTTTCTTCATTAAATACAGAAAGTATAGTTGAAGAATATGATTCTGATGGTTTCAGTCAGACAGATAGTGGTGAAAACGTTGGAAATGTAGATACCTTGGTGGATGATGCTAATATTGAAAGCAAATATGACCAGGTCTTTACATTTGCACCAGGAGAAGGGCAGCATCCTCTAAGCTTGTATCAGGATAAAGATGCTGAATATGTATGCTTTCCAACAATTTTCTGTGGTCAAAGACGGCTTGCTAATGATGAAAGACAAACACCAGTTCATTACAGTGATATTGTCAAATGGGAGTTAAGAAGTTTTGATAGAAGGGCAGCACAGTCAGTCCCTAATATCTTCTTCAAACATAAAAAACTACAAATGAAATAAATAAGTGACAAAGTCAATTTAGCTCTTAGAAGATGTAAAAACAAGGGGAAGAAAATCACTGCAGATGAAGCTAAAGATCCAGCATTCATGGATAAGATTGTGAAGCTAGATGAAGGTTATTACATCTTTCGTCAGCTTAGAAATTCTCCAGCCTTTTAGAAGCCAGAAAGAAAGATATCTTTGCAATGATTAGACAGCTTTCTTTACCAACATGGTTCATGCCATTATCAGCTGCTGACACAAGGTGGAGTGATCTCTTGAAGATGTTAGCTAAACTGAATGATGCTGTTGATTATTCTGATAAGGACATTGAGGCTCTAACTTGGCAAGAGAAAACAAAACTTGTTCAGAGAGACCCAGTTACATGTTCTAGGTATTTTGACAACAGGGTACAAGAATTTATAAACACAGTTTTAAAAAGTGAATATCAGCCAGTTGGAAAAATTACTGATTTTTTTATAGAGTTGAATTCCAACAGCGAGGTTCTCCTCATATCCATATGCTTGTTTGGGTTGAGAATTCTCCAAAGTTTGAAAAGAATTCTGATGAGGAAATAGTTATGTTTGTAGATCAAGTTCTGACTTGCAGCATTGAAAATGATGACATATCTGATCTTGTAGATCTTCAGATGCATAAACATTCAAAGTCTTGTAGAAAGAAAGGAAATGCAATATGCAGGTTCGGATTTCCATTGCCTCCTCTTCCAAGAACAATGCTGTTGCATCCATTGAAAGAAGAAGTAGATGAATACAAAAGAAAATACACAGAGCTTCAGAAAACAATGAATGAGTATAAGGATAACTCTGAAATCACATTTGACGAGTTTTTGGAAAAAATTGTCAAAATGAACTTTGACGATTATATAAACTGCATCAAAAGTTCTTTAAACACTGCAAAAGGATTCCTGAAACGAAAATGAGAGTTCATTTGTTTAACAATCAAATACTAAATGCTTGGAAGGCAAATCTTGCCATTCAGATCATTCTTGAACCTTACGGTTGTGCAACATACGTGGTTGGCTATATCAGTAAATCTCAGAGAGGTATGAGTGCACAGCTTGATGCTGCAGCTAAAGAAGCTAGAAAATGTAATTCTGATTTGAAAAAGCAAGTCAGACATATTGGAAATTTCTTTTCCAGCTGCGTTGAAGTGAGTGCACAAGAAGCTGTGTACCTGACTTTGCAGATTCCTTTAACAAAAGCAACAAGGGATGCGGTTTTCATCAATACATCTACTGCAGATGAAAGAGTGTTCCTTCTTAAACCTAAATATATTCTAGATGAATTACCGCCTGAATCAACTGACATAGAATCAGATAATATGATTCAAAGATATTCTAAAAGACCTAGGCAGCTTCAGCAGTTCTGTTTAGCTGATTATGTTTCTAAAGTTGATATCATATATCCTAAAGGAAATACTTTGCCAGAGAAAATTAAAGACAAAAATGAAGATGATGTTTCAGCAAGTGATTCTAGTGATGACTGAAGATGATGAGGCTGATAAATCTGAAAATTGTGCTTCAAATGTGTTATGTATGACCAAAAATGGTACCAGATATAAACTCAGAGCAACACCCAAGATAATACGCTATGTAAGATACAATAAACAGAAAGACCCAGAGAATTATTACAGAGAAAGGCTTATGCTCTTTATGCCTTGGAGGGATGAAACAAAAGATTTGATTGGTTCATTTGACACATATAAAGCACGTTACTATACATTGAAAGGCACTATTGAACCTAAACAAAATGAGTATGAACATCATGTAGAAGAGTTTAACATTCAAGGCAAATGGCAGAAGCAGACGAAGATGCGTATGATAGAATACTTCCAAATGCACAACAAGAAAATAGGGAAGCTGGAGAAGAAGGTGAAAAAGAAGCAGAACCCTTCATATACTTCAATCCAGACAGGGTAGTAGAACATAATATGATATCGGTATAGAGATACAGGCCACTTGTTCATTACCATCTGTTGAAACAAACAGTGTAATACTGCCAGAAGATCAGTATTTACTCTTACTCAGAAGTTTGAATTTGAGGCAACGAGAGTTCTTTAATCATGTGATCTTTTGGCTGAAATGCAAAGAAGAACCACTATATGCTTTTTTGTCAGGTGGAGCAGGTGTTGGCAAATCAGTTCTAATTAATGCTCTATATCAAGGTTTGTACAGAGTTTTGAATCTTAGAGAGGGAGAAAATCCTGATGACATCAGAATCCTTCTTTGTGCTTATACAGAAAAAAAGCAGCTTATAATATCAATGGTGTGACAATTGCTTCAGCTTTCTTGAAAACATTTAAACAAGCCAATGAACTTTTGTCAGCTGATGAATTAAACACTTTCAGAGTTAAATACAGGCATTTGAAATTGATCATTATAGATGAAATATCTATGGTAGGAACAAACACACTAAGCTTCTTAGACACACGCTTGCAACAGTTGACAGGAACAAAAACAACATTTGGTGGTATAAGCATTATTGCTGTTGGGGATTTGTATCAACTGATGCCTGTTTGTGACAAATGGATATTCAGTGATCCATCAAAGGGTGCTTCAGCACTAGCTCCTAATTTATGGTGGGATCATTTCAGATTATATGAACTTGTTGATATTATGAGACAGAAAGATGATATTCACTTTGCACAGTTGCTGAATCGTCTGAGGCAAAATGAGTTGACAGATGATGACAGAAGTGAGCTAAAGAGGCATACTGTTGATCCTGAAATAGATGCCTATCCAAAACAAGCCCCTCATTTATTTACAGAAAATAAGTTTGTGACCAGACACAATGATAGTGTTTTGAACAGATTATCTGAGGAAAAAGTCATTATTCCTTGTCATGACACAGTTGTTCTTGCTAACATCTCATCACAAAAAAGCAAAGCACTCATTGAGTCACTTCCAGAAGATTCTAACAAAACAGCAAATTTAGAAAAACTTTTGAAAATAGCAGTTGGAATGGTTTATGATATAACAGTAAATATCAATGTAGAGGATGGTTTTACAAATGGATCCACATGTGTTGTAAAATTCATTGAACGTAAAATGGAAGGAACTGAACGTCCAAGTATAATTTGGGTTTTATCTGATGATCCTAAGATTGGCAGTTCGACAGTTCAAAAATGGTCATGCCTGGACACCAATATTTGATATAGAACGATCATTCATATACAATTTTAAAACTTACCAGAGAATTCAGTTTCCTTTGAAACCTTCAGCAGGAAAAACAGTTCATAAAGCTCAAGGGTCTACAGTTGATGAAATTGTTGTGGATTTTTCGCAGTCGAGAGTTAGGAAACAACCACATATTCACTATGTTTTCTTTAAGCAGAGTTAGAAAACTGGAAAATTTGTTCATTTTGAATCTGAATGAAGATGCTTTGGCTGTTGATGAAAAGGTGAAAGTAGAGATGCAGAGGCTGCAAACAGAAGGACTTCTTGAATTATGTTATACTCCCCTCTATAAGGTTGATCCTTGTAAAATTAAGATTCTTTTTAACAATGCAAGGTCCTTGCACAAGCATTTTCATGAAACTGAACATGAGCCAAATGTGTTATCAGCTGATGTTATTGGCTTTGCAGAAACTAGGCTTTGCTCAAGAGATGAGAATATTCAGTTTAATCTCAATAGGTTCAGGCTGTTGAGGCTAGATGAAACACAACAATATACTGTCAACAGACCTTATCATTGACTTGCTTTATACGTAAGAGAATGTCTAGAAATTCAGAAGATAGACAAATTTCATTCTAGTGCATGTGAATTCATACTGGCTACATTAAAGAATGGTTGCAAGTGTTCTTTCCAAATTGTGGTTTTTCTACAAGTTTCCTAAAACCTCGCAGACTGATCTGAAAAATGCTATGTTATGCCATTTGATACCATTGATAGATTCCAATGTCAAATTAGTAATTCTTGGAGATTTCAACTCAGATGCAAATAAGACCACTTCGACTTTTGTAGATTTTATGAAAACACAGCTTGGATGTCAACAGCTCATCACCAAACCTACTGCTGATGCTGGTTCATTGCTAGATTTGTTCTTTGCCAATTGCCCATGTTCTAGTGATGTTATTGAAGCTTACTGGACTGATCACAAGCTGGTTTATTGTGCTTTTCAGACATAGATTTGAAGAGAACAGACCAGCTCTGGGGTTTGCTATAAATATGCCAGGAGTTAACAAGAAAAATGCTAGGAGTTCACTAGAAACATGCCAGGAGTTTACAAGAAATATGCCAGGAGGTTACAAGAAATGTGCCAGGAGGTTACAAGAAATGTGCCCGTTCCCGCCCATTGGGGCTTGAAGAAATAGATTGGGCTGCATGATGCTTCCACGCAGAGCTGAAACCAACTGCACATGAGTACTAGTAAACAGCTTAGAGGCTCTAAGCCGGCCCAGAAAAAGTGGTGCGTGTCGGACTGTCCATGCACATAAAACCTGTTGGTTTCATTGGGCGGCAGGGCTTGAGATGTCATTTCATCTCAGTGCCGGGTAAAAGTCTCACAAAATTGGAAGCAATGTCTCCAAAATGACCTAAACCTCAAATCAAACAAAACAAACAAACAAGGAATGTGCCAGGAGTTTACTAGAAATGTGCCAAGAGTTTACCAATAAATATGCCAGGAGTTTACAAGAAATGTGCCAGGAGTATACAAGAAATATGCTGGGGTGTACAAGAAATGTGCCAGGAGTTTACAAGATATATGCCAGGAGTTTACAAGAAACGTGTGGGGAGTTAAGAGATATTCCAGGAGTTTACAAGAAATATGCCGGGAGTTTATTAGAAATATGCCAGGAAGTTTTCCAGAAATGTGCAAGGAGTTTTATCCAAAAGCAATAGTAGTCGATGGCCCAATCTACCAAAGAGCAAGACAGAAATGTTTCAGACTGGGAGATATTTAAATGGATGGAAAACAGGAAAAACGATCAAAGAAAAGACAAACAATATCACATAGGAAAAATATGCAACGTGTCATGGAAAAGAATGCAGAATACATTGTATATATGTCCACAACTTAAACATAGTTCACTTCACAAAGTGTGTCAGCACTGCAAAATACTTAGTTGTTGCCAAACAAATGATAATACCGCTTACCGGTAAATTATAGATATATATATATTTAAACGGCAAGAGCCACTCCACCATGGATTTGATACCCTTGCTTGTGTGCACAAAATTGCACTTTTGCTTAAAAATAATATAATATATATGATGGCAAGGTGTGAGTTAGAAAGGCTATCCTGCCTGGCAACATGTCAGGATAATTTGATGCTGGAGAGGCTGCATGAGGCGAAGAGGTCATGTTCTTATGCTGTCTGGGCCCTACAGTTTGGCTTGCAACAGGTAAGTGTCTTTTGCTCATCTGTGCATGAAGTGCATTAGTGCGTGCTCAAGGTGAGATATTGTGATCACCCTGTGTCCGTCTACTTTTGGTCATTTACCTTCTAAAGGCTACAGTTTTAATTCAGTCTTCATGTAACTTACAAGCAGCGGCACCGTTGCAAATGTATACTCTGAAGCTACCAGGCCGATTGTGTCCGAATTTCATTTGTAGCATCCTTGGGCTGGGGGGCTGCCGTGGTTTATTAAAATACACAACTGCCAGTGGGCTGTGCCCATCTGAGCTCTGGTGAGCATAGTGGTCCATGGGCCTCTTGTTAGTTCTATGACCTTCAAGAATTTTAATTTTCAACGCCTTTAATTAATTTTATTGTGCTTAGTACTGTATGTTAGCTAACCGGCTACAAGATTTCAAATCTAGGCCCCTCAAGAGTATTAAGTTTTACTGCACAATGTGTCGACCTTAATTTTCAATTTGCTGCAGTACTGTATGTTGGCTAGAAGGCTACATGATTTCAGTCCTATGCCTTCAAGAATATAAATTTCCACTGCACAAAGTGTCGACATGTATTGTATTGTACTACAGTACTGTATGTTAGCTAGAAGGGTACATGATTTCAGTTCTCTGCCCTTCAATAATGTACATTCCCCCTGCACAAAGTGTTGACCATTATTTTGTTGCGCTGCACTGCTGTATGTTTGCCAGAAGGCTGCATTAATACAGTTCTACGCCCTTCAAGAATATTTATTTCTCCTTCACAAAAAGTCGACCTTTATTTCATTGTGCTGCAGTACTGTATGTTAGCTAGAAGGCTACAAGATTTCAGTTCTATGCCCTACAAAAATATTAATTTCCCCTTCACAAAGTGTCGACTTTTATTTTATTTTTCTTCAGTGCTGTGTGATAGCTGGAAGAAGAATATTAATACCCCCTGCTAAAAGTGTCGACCTTTATTTTATTGTGCGTCAGTGCTGTATGTTAGCCAGAAGGCTTCATGATTTCAGTTCTATGCCCTCCAAGAATATTAATTTTCCTGTACAAAGTTTCGACCTTTATCAAATTGTCCTGCAGTAATGTATGTTAGCTAGAGGTCTACATGATTTCAGTTCTATGCCCTTTAAGAATATTAATTTCCCCTGCACACAGTGTCGACATGTATATTATTGTACTGCAGTACTTATGTTAGCTTGAAGGGTACATGATTTCAGTTCTGTGCCCTTCAAGAATGTCAATTCCCCCTGTATATAGTGTTTACCTTTATTTTATTGCGTTGCAGTGCTGTATTTTTTTAATTTCCACTGCACAAAGTGTCGACAGGTATTTTGTGCTGCAGTACTGTATGGTAGCTAGAAGGGTACATGATTTCTGTTCTTTGCCCTTCAAGAATGTCAATTTCCCCTGCACAAAGTGTCGAGTTTTTTTTATTGGCTATGTTTTAGTTGGAAGGCTACATGAATACAGTTCTACGCCCTTCAAGAGTATTAATTTCCCCTGCACAAAATGTCGACCTTCAATTTATTGTGCTGCAGAACTGTATGTTCGCTAGAAGGCTACACGATTTCAGTTCTATGCCCTCCAAGAATATTAGTTTTCCTGTACAAAGTGTCGACATTTATTTTATTGTACTGCAGTAATGTATGTCAGCTAGAAGGCTACATGATTTCAGTTCTATGCCCTTTAAGAATGTCAATTCCCCCTGTATAGGTGTTTACCTTATTTCATTGCGTTGCAGTGCTGTATGATTGCCAGAAGGCAGCATGAATACAGTTCTACGCTCTTCAAGAATATTATTATCCCCTTCCCAAAGTGTCGACTTTTATTTAATTGTGCTGCAGTGCTGTGTTTTAGCTGGAAGGTCACATCAATACAGTTCTACGCCCTGTACAAGCTGTCGACCTTTATTTTATTGTGCAGCAGTACTGAATGTTAGCTAGAAAGCTACATGATTTCAGTTCTATGCCCTTCAAGAATATTAATTTGCCCTTCCCAAAATGTCGACCTTTATTTCATTG
The DNA here is from genome assembly GCA_963580285.1 of Lucinisca nassula. Lineage (NCBI taxonomy): Eukaryota > Metazoa > Mollusca > Bivalvia > Lucinida > Lucinidae > Lucinisca > Lucinisca nassula. The sequence goes on along the minus strand of OY757017.1, from coordinate 80,748,444 downwards.
TGCTGCAGGACTGTTTGTTAGCCAGAAGCCTACAAGATTTAAGTTCTATGCCCTTCAAGAATATTATTTTTTCCCCTTCACAAAGTGTCGACCTTTATTGTGTATTGTGCTGCAGTGCTGTATGTTAGCCAGATGGCTGCATGATTTCAGATCTTTGCCCTCCAAGATTATTAATTTTCCTGTACAAAGTGTCGACCTTTATTTTATTGTGCTGCAGTAATGTATGTTAGCTAGAAGGCTACATGATTTCAGTTCATTATTTCAGTTCTATGCGAAAATTGTCGACCTTCATTATATTGTGCTGCAGAGCTGTATGTTAGCCAGAATGCTACTTTATTTCAGTTCTATGCCCTTCAAGAATATTAATTTCACCTGCCCAAAGTTACGACATGTATTTTATTGTACTGCAGTACTGTATAGTAGCTAGAAGGGTAAATTATTTCAGATCCTTGCCCATCAGGAATGATAATTCCTCCTGCACAAAGTGTTCACCTTTGTTTTATTGCACTGCAGTGCTGTATGCTTGCCAGAAGGCTGCATGAATATAGTTCTACGCCCTTCAAGAATATTAATTTCCCCTTCCCAAAGTTTCGACCTTTATTTCACTGTGCTGCAGGACTGTATGTTCGCTAGAAGGTTACAAGATTTCAGTTCTATGCCTTTTAAGAATATTAATTTCCCCTTCACAAAGTGTCAACCTTTATTGTGTATTGGGCTGCAGTGTATTGCCCTCCAAGGATATTAATTTTCCTGTACAAAGAGTCGCCCTTTATTTTAAAGTGCTGCCGTAATGTATGTTAGCTAGAAGGCTACATTATTTCAGTTCATTATTTCAGTTCTGTGCCCTTCAAGAATATAATTACCCCCTGCACAAAGTGTCGACCTTTATTTTATGGTGCTGCATTGCTGTATGTTAGCCAGAAGGCTACATGATTTCAGTTCTTTGCCCTCCAAGAATATTAATTTTCCAGTACAATGTGTCGGCCTTTATTTTATTGTGCTGCAGTTATGTATGTAAGCTAGAAGGCTATATGATTTCAGTTCTATGCTCTTCAAGAATATTAATGTCCCCTTCACAAAGTGTCGACCTTAGCTGGAATACTACATGAATACAGTTCTACGCCCTTAAAGACTACAAAGTTCCCCTGCACAAAGTAACGACGTTTATTTTATTGTGCTGCAGTGCTGTATGGTTGCCGGAAGGTTACATTATTTCAGTTCTATGCCCTTCAAGAATATCAATACCCCCTGCACATATGTCGACCTTTATTGTATTGTGATGCAGCCCTGTATGTTTGCCAGAAGGCTACATTATTTCAGTTCTATACCCTTCAAGATATTAATTTTCATGTACAAAGTGTCAACCTTTATTTTATTGTGCTGCAGTAATGTATGTTAGCCAGGAGGCTACATTACTTTAGTTCTTTGCCGTCCAAGAATATTAATTTTCCTGTACAAAGAGTCGACCTTTATTTTATTGTGCTGTAGTAATGTATGTTAGCTAGAAGGCTACATGATGTCAATTCTAGGCCTTCAAGAATATTAATTTCCCCTGCACAAAGTGTCGACATGTATATTATTGTACTGCATTGCTGTATGTTAGCTAGAAGGGTACATTATTTCAGTTCTTTGTACTTCAAGAGTGCCAATTCCCCCTGCACAAAGTGTTTACCTTTATTTTATTGCGTTGCAGTGCTGTATGTTTGCAGAAGGCTGCATGAATACAGAATATTAATTTCCCCTTCCCAAGTGACGACCTTTATTTTATTGTGCTGCAGTACCATATGTTAGCTGGAAGGCTACAAGATTTCAGTTCTATGCCCTTCAAGAATATTTATTTCCCCTCACAAAGTGCCGACCTTTATTTTATTGTGTTGCAGTCCTGTATGTAGCCAGAAGGCTATATTGTTTCACTTCTATGCCCTTCAAGAATATTAATTTCCCCTGCACAAAGTGACGACATGTATATTATTGTACTGCAGTACTGTATGTTAGCTTGAAGGGTACATGATTTAAGGTCTTTGCCCTTCAAGAATGTTAATTCCCACTGCACAACGTATTTACCTTTATTTTATTGCGCTGCAGTGCTGTATGTTAGCTGGAAGGCTACATGAATACAGTTCTACGCTCTTCAAGAATATTACTTTACCCTGCACAAAGTGTCGACCTTTATCTTATTGTGCTGCTGTGCTGTATGTTTGCCAGAAGGCTACATTATTTCAGTTCTTTGCCCTTCAAGAATATTAATTTCCCCTTCCCAAAGTTTCGACCTTTATTTCACTGTGCTACAGGACTGTATGTTCGCTAGAAGGTTACAAGATTTCAGTTCTATGCCTTTTAAGAATATTAATTTCCCCTTCACAAAGTGTCAACCTTTATTGTGTATTGGGCTGCAGTGTATTGCCCTCCAAGGATATTAATTTTCCTGTACAAAGAGTCGCCCTTTATTTTAAAGTGCTGCCGTAATGTATGTTAGCTAGAAGGCTACATTATTTCAGTTCATTATTTCAGTTCTGTGCCCTTCAAGAATATAATTACCCCCTGCACAAAGTGTCGACCTTTATTTTATGGTGCTGCATTGCTGTATGTTAGCCAGAAGGCTACATGATTTCAGTTCTTTGCCCTCCAAGAATATTAATTTTCCAGTACAATGTGTCGGCCTTTATTTTATTGTGCTGCAGTTATGTATGTAAGCTAGAAGGCTATATGATTTCAGTTCTATGCTCTTCAAGAATATTAATGTCCCCTTCACAAAGTGTCGACCTTAGCTGGAATACTACATGAATACAGTTCTACGCCCTTAAAGACTACAAAGTTCCCCTGCACAAAGTAACGACGTTTATTTTATTGTGCTGCAGTGCTGTATGGTTGCCGGAAGGCTACATTATTTCAGTTCTATGCCCTTCAAGAATATCAATACCCCCTGCACATATGTCGACCTTTATTGTATTGTGATGCAGCCCTGTATGTTTGCCAGAAGGCTACATTATTTCAGTTCTATACCCTTCAAGATATTAATTTTCATGTACAAAGTGTCAACCTTTATTTTATTGTGCTGCAGTAATGTATGTTAGCCAGGAGGCTACATTACTTTAGTTCTTTGCCGTCCAAGAATATTAATTTTCCTGTACAAAGAGTCGACCTTTATTTTATTGTGCTGTAGTAATGTATGTTAGCTAGAAGGCTACATGATGTCAATTCTAGGCCTTCAAGAATATTAATTTCCCCTGCACAAAGTGTCGACATGTATATTATTGTACTGCATTGCTGTATGTTAGCTAGAAGGGTACATTATTTCAGTTCTTTGTACTTCAGGAGTGCCAATTCCCCCTGCACAAAGTGTTTACCTTTATTTTATTGCGTTGCAGTGCTGTATGTTTGCAGAAGGCTGCATGAATACAGAATATTAATTTCCCCTTCCCAAGTGACGACCTTTATTTTATTGTGCTGCAGTACCATATGTTAGCTGGAAGGCTACAAGATTTCAGTTCTATGCCCTTCAAGAATATTTATTTCCCCTCACAAAGTGCCGACCTTTATTTTATTGTGTTGCAGTCCTGTATGTAGCCAGAAGGCTATATTGTTTCAGTTCTATGCCCTTCAAGAATATTAATTTCCCCTGCACAAAGTGACGACATGTATATTATTGTACTGCAGTACTGTATGTTAGCTTGAAGGGTACATGATTTAAGGTCTTTGCCCTTCAAGAATGTTAATTCCCACTGCACAACGTATTTACCTTTATTTTATTGCGCTGTAGTGCTGTATGTTAGCTGGAAGGCTACATGAATACAGTTCTACGCTCTTCAAGAATATTACTTTACCCTGCACAAAGTGTCGACCTTTATCTTATTGTGCTGCTGTGCTGTATGTTTGCCAGAAGGCTACATTATTTCAGTTCTTTGCCCTTCAAGAATATTAATTTCCTCTGCACAAAGTGACGACATGTATTTTATTGTACTGCAGTACTGTATGTTAGCTAGAAGGGTACATGATTTCATTTCTATGCCCTTCAAGAATGTTAATTCCCCCTGCACAATGTATATACCTTTATTTTATTGCGCTGCAGTGCTGTATGTTTGTCAGAAGTCTGCATGTATGTAGGTCTACGCCCTTCAAGAGTATTATATTCCCCTTCCCAAAGTGTCGACCTTTATTTTATTTTGCTGCAGTACTGTATGTTAGCCAGAAGGCTATAAGATTTCAGTTCTATGCCCTTCAAGATTATGAATTTCCCCTTCACAAAATGTCGCCCTTTATTTTATTGTGCTGTAGTGCTGTGTGTTAGCTGGAAGGCCATATGAATACAGTTCTAAGCCCTTCAAGAATTTTATTTTTCCCTGCATAAAGAGTCAACCTTTATTTTATTGTGCTGCAGTGCTGCATGTATGCCAGAAGGCTACATTATTTCAGTTTTATACCCTTCAAGAATATTAATACCCCCTGCACAAAGTGTCGACATCTATTTTACTGTGCTGCAGTGCTGTATGTTAGCCAGAAGGCTTCAAGATTTCAGTTCTATGCCTTCCAAGAATATTAATTTTCCTGTACAAAGTGTCGACCTTTATTTTATTGTGCTGCAGTAATGTATGTCAGTTAGAAGGCTACATGATATCAGCTCTATGTCCTTCAAGAATATTAATTTCCCGTGCACAAAGTATCGACATGTATTTTATTGTACTGCAGTACTGTATGTTAGCTAGAAGGGTACATGATTTCATTTTTTGCCCTTCAAAAATGTTTATTCCCCCTGCACAAAGGGTTTACCTTTATTTTATTGCGCTGTAGTGCTGTATGTTTGCCAGAAGGCCGCATGAAAACAGTTCTACGCCCTTCAAGAATATTAATTTCCCCTTCACAAAGTGTCGACCTTTATTTTATTGTGCTGCAGTACTGTATGTTATCTAGATGGCTACAAGATTTAAGTTCTATGCCCTTCAAGAATATTAACTTCGCCTTCACAAATTGTCGACCTTTATTTTATTGTGCTGTGTTTTAGCTGAGATGCTACATGAATACAGTTCTACGCCCTTCAAGAATATTTATTTTACCTGCACAAAGTCTCGACCTTCAATTTATTGTGCTGCAGTACAGTATGTTAGCTAGAAGGCTACATTTTTTTTTTTCAGTTTTATTCTCTTCAAGAATATTGATTTCCCCTGCACAAATTTTATTGTGCTGCAGTCCTTTTTGTGCGCTAGAAGGCTACACGATTTCAGTTCGATGCCCTTCAAGAATATTAATTAGCCATGCACAAAGTGTCGACCTTTATTTTATTGTGCTGCAGTGCTGTGTTAGCTACAAGGCTACACTATATCAGTTATTTGTCCTTCAATAATATTAAATTCCCATGCACAAAGTGTCGACCTTTATTTTATTTTGCAGCAGTCCTGAATGTTAGCTAGAAAGCTACATGATTTCAGTTCTATGCACTTCAAGAATATTAATAGCCCCTCCGCAAAATGACGACCTTTATTTTATTGTGTTGCATGTTAGCCAGAAGGCTACATTATTTCAGTCCTATGCCCTTTAGGAATATTAATTTCACCTGCACAAAATGAACACCTTTTTTCATTGTGCTCAGTACTGTATGTTAGCTACCCGGCTACAAGATTTCAGTTCTATGCACCTCAAAAGTATTGATTTCCACCGCACAAAGTGTCGACTTTTTTTTATTGTGCTTCAGCACTGTGTTTTACCAAGAAGGCTACATAATTTAAGTTCTATGCCCTTCAAGATTATTTATTTCCCCTGTACAAAGTGTCGACCTTTATTTTATTGCGCAGCAGTACTGAATGTAAGCTTGAAAGCTACATGATTTCAGTTCAATGCCCTTCAAGAATATTGATTCCCCCTGCACAAAATGTCGACCTTTATTTTATTGTGCTGCAGTGCTGTATGTTTGCTAGAAGGCTACATGATTTAAGTTCTATGCCCTTCAAGAATATTAATTGTCCCTGCACGAAATCTCGACATTTATTTTATAGTCATGCACTACTTTATATATTAGCTTGACTGCTACATAATTTTCCTGCTGCGTAAAATGTCGACCTCTATTATATTGTGCTGCGGTGCTGTATGTTAGCCAGAAGGCTACATTATTTCAGTGCTATGCCCTACAAGAATATTATTTTCACCTGTACAAAGTGTCGACATGTATTTTATTGTACTGCAGTACTGAATGTTAGATAGAAGGGTACATTCTTTCTGTTCTTTGCCCTTCAAGAATGTTAATTCCCCCGACACAAAGTGCTGTTTGCTTGCCAGAAGACTGCATGAATACAGTTGTACGCCCTTCAAGAATATTAATTTCTCCCTCCCAAAGTGTCGACCTTTATTTTATTGTGCTGCAGGACTGTATCTTAGCTAGAAGGCTACAAGATTTCAGTTCTATGTCCTTCAAGAATATTAATTTCCCCCTTCACAATCTTCGACCTATATCATGTATTGTGCTGCAGTGCTGTATGTTAGCCAGATGGCTACATGATTTCAGTTCTTTGTCCTCCAAGAATATTAATTTTCCTGTACAAAGTGTCGACCTTTATTTTATTGTGCTGCAGTAATGTGTGTTTGCTAGAAGGCTACATGTTTTTAGTTCATTATATCAGTTCTATGCCCTCCAAGAATATTAATACCCCTGCACAAAGAGTCGACCTTTATTGTATGGTACTGCAGTGCTGTATGTTAGCCAGAAGGCTTCATAAGTTCAGTTCTATGCCCTCCAAGAATATTAATATTCCTGTACAAAGTGTCGACCTTTATTTTATTGTGCTGCAGTAATGTGTGTTAGCTAGAAGTCTAAATAATTTCAGTGCTATGCCCTTCAAGAATCTTAATTTCACCTGTAGAAAGTTTCGACAGGTATTTTATTTTACTGCAGTACTGTATGTTAGCTAGAAGGGTACATGATTTCAGTTATTTGTCCTTCAAGAATGTTTATTCCCCCCTGCAAAACGTTTACCTTTATTGTATTGCGCTGCAGTGCTGTTTGTTTGCCAGAAGGCATCATGAATACAGTTCTACACCCTTCAAGAATATTTATTTCCCCTTCACAAAGTGTCGACCTTTATTTTATTGTGCTGCAGTACTGTTAGCTAGAAGGCTACAAGATTTCAGTTCTATGCCTTTCAAGAATATTAATTTCCCCTTCACAAAGTGTCGGCCTTTATTTTATTGTGCTGTGTGTTAGCTAGAAGGCTACATGAATACAGTTATATGCCTATCAAGCATATTAATTTCCCCTGCAGAAAGTGTCGACCTTTATTTTATTGTGCTGCAGTGTTGTATGTTTGCCAGAAGGCTACACGATTTCAGTTCTATGCCCTTCAAGAATATTAATTATCCCTGCACAAAGTGTCGACCTTTATTTTATTGTGCTGCAGTGCTGTGTCAGCTTCAAGGCTACATGATATCAGTTCTTTGTCTTTCAATAATATTAAATTCCCATGCACAAAGTGTCGACCTAGATTTTATTATGCAGCAGTTCTGAATGTTAGCTAGAAAGCTACAATATTTCAGTTCTTTGTCCTTCAAAAATATTAATACCCCCTGCACAAAGTGTCTACCTTCATTTTCTTGTGCTACAGTGCTATATGTTAGCCAGAAGGGTACATGATTTCAGTTCGATGCCCTCCAAGAATATGAATGTTCCTGTACAAAGTGTCGACCTTTATTTTATATTGCCACAGTAATGTATGTTAGCTAAAAGGCTACATTATTTCAGGTCCTTGCCCTTAATTTCCCCCTGCACAAGGTGTCGACCTTTAGTTTATTGTGTTGCAGTACTGTGTGTAAGCTATAAGTCAACATGATTTCCGTCTATGTCATTTAAGAATATTAATTTCCCCTACACGAAGTCTCGACCTTTATTTTGTTGTGCTGCAATACTGTATGTTAGCTGGAAAGCTGCGTGATTTCAGTTCTACGCCCTTCAAGAATATTGATTTCCCCTAACAAAGTGTAGACCTTCATTTTATTTTGCAGCAGTACTGTATGTTGGCTAGTAGGCTATATGATTTTAGATCTATGCCCTTCAAGAATATTAATTGTCCCTGCACGAAATCTCGACATTTATTTTATTGTCATGCACTACTTTATATATTAGCTAGAAGGCTACATGATTTCAGTACTATGACGACCCCGCCCAACGGGGCTTGGAGAAATATATCGGGCTGCACGATGCTTCCACGCAGGGCTGATACCGACCGCACTCAAGTACTGGCAATCCGCTTAGAACGTCTACGCTTGCCAAGGAAATATGCTGCGAGTCGGCCCGTCCATGCTTATAAACCCTATTGGTTTTATTGGGCCGCAGGGATTGAGATGTCATTTCAACTCAATGTCGGGTAAAAGTCCCACAAAATTGGAGCAACGTCTCCAAAATGACCTGCTTAAATTTGACGGGAACGTTTAGCATCATTTCAAATCAAAACCCTTCAAGAATGTTAATTTTACCTGTACAAAGTGTCGACCTTTATTTTATTGTGGTGCAGTACGGTATGTGAGCTAGAATGGCTACATGATTTCAGTTCTATGCCCTTCAAGAATATTGTTTTCCACTGCAGAAAGTGTTGACCTTTATTTTATTGTGCTGCGGTACTGTATGTTAGGTAGAAGGCCACCTGATTTTAGTTCTATGCCCTCAAGAATATTAATTCCCCCGGCACAAAAGGTCGCTTTTTTATTGTGCGGCAGTACTGTATGTTAGCTAGAAGGCTACATGATTTCAGGTCTATGCGCTTCGAGACTATCAATACCCCCTGCACAAAGTGTCGACATTTTATTTTATTGTGCGGGAGTTCAGTATGTTAGCTTGAAGAATGCATGATTTCAGTTTAATGCCCTTCAAGAATATTAATATCCCCTGCACAAAGTATCGACCTTTATTTTATTGTGCTGCAGTACTGTATTGTTAGCTAGAAGGCTTATTGATTTCTGTTCTATGTCTTTCAAGAATATTAATTCCCCCTGCATAAAGTGTCGATCTTCAATTTATTGTGCTGCGGTACTGTATGTTAGCTAGAATGCTACATTTTTTTCCAGTTCTATGCCCTTCAAGAATATTTATTTCCCCTGCACAAATTATAGACCTTCATTTTTTTTGTGCTGCAGTATTATTATTTTCCCCTACATAAAGTGTCAACCTTTATTTTATTGTGCTGCAGTACTGCTAGTAGGCTATATTATTTTAGTTCTGTGTCCTCCAAAATTATTAATTTTCCCTGCACAAAGTGTTGTAAGTTAATGTATTGTGCTGCAGTACTATATGTTGGCTGGAAGGCTACATGATTTCATTTATATGTCATACAATTATATTCATTTCCCCTGCACGAAGTCTCAACCATTATGTTATTGTGCTGCAGTACTGTATGTTAGCTAGAAGGCTACATGATTTCAGTTCTTTTCCCGTCAAGAATATTGCTCTCCCCTGCACAAATTGTTAACCTGTATTTTATTGCTCACTGTTTCTTAGTTTCTGACTTAATTTCTCTCTGGTTAATTTTTTCAGACTGCCCTTGTGTGCGCAATATTTAGATAATCGTACGGTACAAGCTCGCATTCCATCTTACCCCACCCAACATCGGCGAGCTATGTTTTCTCCCGACTACTTTGGTTTAGATAGTTGTGTTATTATTTTGTCATTTTGGGGCTCCTTTGATATTTGTCGTTGTGTTCATTATTGAATTGGTCTTTTTTAAGTCGTCTTTCTTTTTTCTTTTCTTTTTGGGAGAGGTGGTGGTGGTGATGTGTGCGGGGTGTTGGGGGCGTCTTTCTTGAGTAACATAATCGTATTAGGTGCGTATCGTGGTCTTTTCTTTTGTTTGGGTTTTAAGGTGATACTCTTTGCTTCAGTGGCTTTTTAAGTTTGTTTTTGCTTCAGTGGCTTTTTAAGTTTGTTTGTTTTTGATATTTAGAGTGGAGGTTTCTTTGGTTGGACTTTTCCGTTGGTTAGTTGGTGTTTTATTTGCTGGTTTATCGGGCATATTTACAGTGGTTTGTTGCTTGAGTTGGTCTTTGAAAGGTTGTTTTTTCTTTAGAATATCTTAGAGGTGTGTGTATTGGGATTGTCTTTCTTTTGTTGATATTTCGGGTGTTTGTTAATGACGTTGCCTTCTTTCAGTTGATCATTCTGTCATGAATGTTTGTTTTTCTCATCAGTCGGTGTTAAATTGGCTTTATTTTGTTTACCTTGTTTTCAGTTATATCCAAAAGTCGCTTAATTTTGATTTTTGCTTCTTAATGTACACATGTGTTTATGCATCTATTTAATTTGCCGGTAATCAAAATGAAAACTTATATCATATCATTTATATGTATTTATTGTATGTCATTTATATGTATTTGTTTGTCATTCATATATTTATTGCATGTCGGAGTCCAGCTTTCCATCAATTTGTTCATCCCGTTACGAAAACACGCTTATACAAATGTATTGGAAATTAACCACGAAAAATAAAAATGAAAATGTTCTGGTAAAAAGTCAGATAGTTTTATTATTTTTGCTGCAAACATAGATTGTAGGCACTCGTTCGAACCGCCCACAACCTATGTCGTAGAGCAAGAATAAGGAAAACAATGTAAACCCCCTGCAAATCCCAGTTTTACTATATAAAAGTGGGGTCTAAGGGGTCCAGATTATATAGGCATGTTCGTGGTGCATATTGTTTGTTCATCTATAGGCATGCTCGTGATGCATATTGTTTGTTCATCTAGCCCTTACCTTGGCAACAACCTTAGTGTTCATTTTTTCGTATTTCTGCCAAAAAAAAAAAACAAAAAAAAAAACGACGGTGTTGACGAGTACCCACTATCTGTTTTTTGCAGAAATAAGAGAAATATATATACCGCTGTAAACCCCAGTTTTACCATATGAGCCAACGCATGACAAAACCTACAATAAGAAATGTGCGCCCAACGAATACTCAGATCACCCTGCGCATCCGCGCAATCTGATCAGAGTTTTCGTTGTGCGCTGTAAGGCTAGCTAAGGACACAATACTCCTCCATGCAACAAGAGAAGTCTCTTGTTAGACTATATGGATGCACAGGCTGATCTGAGTCATCGCTGGGCGCACATGTCTTATTGTAGGTTTTGTCATGCGCTGGCTCATATAAAAAGGGGAGTTTCAAGGGGTCAATATTATATGCTTGTTTTCGTACTAGGAGTTCTTGTTCTAACTAATATTTAACTTTACAAGCTGCTATTATTACTGAATTTATCTTTGCATTTCAGTCTCTTTGTATTTTGTTTCTTTGTATTTTGTTGTATTGTGTTTCTTTGTATTTTGTTGTATTTTGTTTCTTTGTATTTTGTTTCTTTGTATTTTGTTTGTATCTGCTTATATTTGTATTTTCTTTTGTATCTGCTTTAAGCATTGCTCTGTGTAGGAGTCCAGTTTCCCTCCGTTCGTTCATCAAGCGGTCAATATTCATCATGAAAACACGACTATATATTTTTGACCCAATTGAACCCCACTTTTATACAGTAAAACTGGGTTTTACATGGGTAAACGCTATTTTTCTTATTTCTGTTCTAAAATATATACTGTGGGTACTCGTTAGAATCGCCTCGATGAGGCGGTTCTAACGAGTAACAACAATCTATAGTTTGAGAAGAAATAAGAAAAATATCACAATTTTTCATCTTAAAATTTTCGTTTTTCTGGCGGTAAAACTTACAATGTATTTGTATATGTGTGTTTCCGCAATGCATTATTTTTCTTATTTCTGTTCCTAGACATAGGTTGTGGGTACTCGTTGGAACCGCCTCAATGAGGCGGTTCTCACGAGCACACACAACCTATGATAGCCCTGTATATAAGAAAAATATCACGTATTTTCATCAGAAAAACAGCCATTTTGGAGATGTGAAAAAAATGCACTATGTGCACGGGTGTGTAATCGTAATGGACAACTCCTCGGCATAATGTTTAATAAGTTCTATAATAGGGTTATCCTATGGAAGCAAGGAATGCAACACAGAATTGAAAAATATGAAGTGCACATGTTTTCCAGGCCAGACTAGCTAGTTTCGGCCAATTAGGCCTCATCAGTGACCCTCAAGTATTTTCGAAATTCTATAATTGGAATCAATGATCCCAAAGGACATGAAATATAAACTACACTATGATGTAGGGCAGGGTGACTTTTAACGGCCGCCACATATTCCCAGACACCAGCTGTAGTGACGTTAAATAAGTTATATAATAGGGTTATCCTATGGAAGCAAGGAATACAGCACAGAACTGAAAAATATGAAGTGTACATGTTTTCTGGGCCAGACTAGCTAGTTTCGGCCAATTAGGCCTCATCAGTGACCCTCAAGTATTTTAGAAATTCTATAATTGGAATCAATGATCCCAAAGGACAAGAAAATATAAACTACACTATGATGTAGGGCAGGGAGACTTTTTACGGCCGCCACACATTCCCAGACACCAGCTGTAGTGACGTTAAATAAGTTCTATAATAGGGTTATCCTTTGGAAGCAAGGAATACAACACAGAACTGAAAAATATTAAGTGTACATGTTTCCTGTGCCAGACTAGCTAGTTTCTGCCAATTAGGCCTCATCAGTGACCCTCAAGTATTTTCGGAATTCTATAATTGGAATCAATGAGGCATAAGGTCAAGTCCTTAAGGCACATGCGGATTTCTTGTTTAACAATACTTTGTTGATTTGTAGCCAAATGGAAGTGAAGGCAGTGATCAGGAATCGATACAATTACCTCACACTTCCGCATGGCTTCTCGAAACTTTCGGATGACTCTTTAAACCGAGGTCCCGTCTCCATATGACCTTGGCTGCTGGTGAGACGTAAAATTCAAGCCACTCGCTCACCTCACACCTCCATCAAAGACACAAAAGGGAAGTAAATAGAAACATAAAATAACTTCACCATAATGAAAACGCCACAAGCAAAAGCCAAAAGGACAGTTTCTTTACCACAAAATTGCCAAACGGCTATCCAAAATTAAGATTTATTAGCAATACAAACATGCAAAGACGAACTAAAAAAAAATAATAAACCACAAAAGAATAACCACCTTGCTACGGTCAGTAATTGTTTTTATATATATATTTTTCAATTTATTTTACATAGCCACAATCCTCACCCTCACAGCATGAAATAACAAATGCTGGAAACAAAAGAAAACCAATTGCTGAACTCCGGTGGGCCCCAACTACTTTTGGTCTCCTAAACAGCCAGAGGCATTCTGGCTTTCTGCAGATGTGCTTGTCTGCAAAGAGGCTGGGCACTTCCTTGCATGCGACTTCCTAATTACCTATTTCGCCGAAGCTCGCAGTGCGGTTCTACTTGAGGTAATGCAGTAATTCCTGTGTCATAGTTACAAATGGGTTCTCTTTACTGATGACGGTCTTACTTCACGTCAGGGTTCTGAGGTCAGAATTGGAAAACGGAACACCATCAAGGAATTTGTCTGTCCCTAGCGGGCACACAACGTTGAAATGACGTATCAACGTCGAAGTGATGTTATGTCATCGCATCGATGTTGATAGGACGTCATTCTAACGCTGAGTGCCTGCTGGGTCATATGGCTAATACCAGTCTGCTTAGCCATTGCAACAGCCCTCTGTTGCCAGCAACTGCTCTCAGTTGCCAATGCATCCGTCTGTCTGTTTCCAGCCTGCATCCGGTCTGTGGGGACTACGAAAGCAGGGTCCTCGTCCCAGTCCCTGGGTACAATTGTTTACGACGCTGTTATAAAATTAATGTGATGTTGTTTTGAAGCACTTGATCATTTATAGGGCCCATTTGGAATTTCTAATTCATCTGTTTATATATTTTTTAGAAATTTGGATATTTCAATAATAACATTAGAGCATCGTAAAACAATTGTAGCGAATGCTTTCACAATTGATACCTTATACATGTTAAGAGACAGGATATTTTGAAAAGGCATTTTTACGGCACTTTCAAGCTTACTTCCCCCTGATTTCGAGGTGGGCGAAAACCGTATTTCCCGGAGAAAATTCACATGTGACCCGAGCGAGTAAGCGCTCTTTACAACTAATAATCTTACCCAGGAGGCCACTCTTATAAATTGACGATGCTGAAAGGCTGGCGATTACTGTCAGTTTTTATGCCCCTGCATCGTATGATGCCGGGGGGCATATAGCTTTTCGGTTTTCCGTACGTTCGTCCGTGGGTACGTGCGTCCGAATGTACGAAAGTGTGTACGTGCGTACGTAATCCTGTTAGACGCAGGTTAAGGTTTTTGGTCCAGGTAGAACTTGAGCTCATATTTTTCAAACCATGCAATGGATGTGGTTTATATTTAGTATGATGATAGATATGGGTCCAAAGTTTTATCCAGCAATACCCCCACACCTACCCATGGTCTCAAGGTCAAGGTCACGGACTTAGAATTTTTTAATGTTTAAGACCCAGGTTAAGGTATTTATACCAGGTAGAACTTGAGCTCATATTTTCCAAACCATGCAATGAATTTGGTTAAAAATGGGTATGATGATACATATAGGTCTAAAGGTTTATTCAGCAATACCCCACCCATACCACTGACCTCAAGGTCAAGGTCGCAGACTTAAAAAAATGTATGTTGAACACTCGGGTTAAGGTATTTGTACCACATTGAACTTGAATTTTTATGATTCATTTGGTTCATATTTGGTTTAATGATAGATGCAGGTCCAAAGATTTATTCAGTAATACCCCCACCCATGCCTATGACTTCAAGGGCAAGGTCGCAGACATAGACATTTTCAAAATTAAGTATGTTAAAAGCTTATATTTTCCGAACTCTATAATGGATTTGCTTCATATTTGGTATGACAATAGTTGCAGGTCCAAAGTTTCATTGAGCCATACCCCCACCCATTAACTGAAGGCCAAAGTCACAGACATAGAAAATTTTTATATTATATTTTTGAGAGCTCATATTTCCTGAACCATGTGATGGATTTGCTACATATTTGGAATGATGATAGATACAGGTCAAAAGTTTCATTCAGCCATAACCCCGCCCCTGCCGCATGACCTTAAGGTGGGGGGGGGGAGTGAGGTAGGTCCGGAGGGGGGGGGGGCATTTGTGTTGTATTGTATTGACACATTTCTAGTTTGTTTTTGTCGTTGTTTTTTTTTTTTTTTTTTTTATCACAAATTTTCGCCAGAACATTAACCGTTTTGGCGATAGGAATGAATAAACTTGGGTGCGCGGATTAGTTATCATTATGTCCTCGGAGTTGTGGCGCTGAGTTAGAACTGAACTAATTATTTCGACAGAACCATTACGATAACACACCCGTGCGACATAGGGCATTGTTTACATCTCCAGAAGGGCTACTTTTGTGATGAAAATCTGGGATTTTGTTCTTATTTATACAGCAAATATAGGTTGTGGATGCTCGTTAGAATCGCCCCATTGAGGCGATTCTAACGAGTACCCGCCACCTATGTTTTTGAGCAGAAATAAGAAAATATGGTTTTGTTTGTTTGTTTGATTTGAGGTTTTACGTCCCCGTCAACACTGTAAAGGTCATTTTGGAGACATTGCTTCCAGTTTTTGTGGGACTTTTACCCGCCATCGAGATGAAATTACATCTCAAGCCCTGCCGCTCAAAGAAACCAATAGGGTTAATAAGCATATGGTTTCTTCGCTTTGCCCGGGCAGGCTTAGCTCCTCTAAGCGGTTTACCAGTACTCGTGTGCGGGTCGGTTTCAGCTCTGCGTGGACGCATCATGCAGCCCATATATTTCTTCAAACCCCGATGGGCGGGGGCCGTGCGCTGAGTTAGAACTGAAGGATTTTTTTTCGATAGAACCAAGTGCGAGGATTGTGGTTACGTCAAATATGTTCTATAAAAGGGGTATCTTTGGAAGCAAGGAATACACCACAGAACTTGAAAATATGAAGTGTACATGTTTTCTGGGCCAGACTAGCTAGTTTCGGCCAATTAGGCCTCATCAGTGACCCTAAGATATTTTCAGAATTCCACAATGGAATTAATGATCCCAAAGGACAAGAAAATATAAACTACACTATGATGTAGGGCAGGGAGACCTTTTACGGCCGCCACACATTCCATGACACCAGCTGTAGTGACGTTAAATATGTTCTATAAAAGGGTTATCCTTAGGAGGCAAGGAATACACCACAGAACCTATATTCATGAAGTGTACATGTTTCCTGGGCCAGACTAGCTAGTTTCGGCCAATTAGGCCTCATCAGTGACCTTCAAATATTGTCAAAATTCCACTATGGAATCAATGATCCCAAAGGACAAGAAAATATTAACTACACTATGATGTAGGGCAGGGAGATCTTTTACGGCCGCCACACATTCCCAGACACCAGCTGTAGTGACGTTAAATATGTTCTAGAAAAGGGTTATCCTTTGGAAGCAAGGAATACACCACAGAACTGGAAACTATCAAGTGCGCATGTTTTCTGGGCCAGACTAGCTAGTTTTGGCCAATTAGGCCTCATCAGTGACCCTCAGATATTGTCAAAATTCCACTATGGAATCAATGACCCAAAAGGACAAGAAAATATAAACTACACTATGATGTAAAGCAGGGAGACCTTTTACGGCCGCCACACATTCCCAGACACCAGCTGTAGTGACGTTAAATATGTTCTAGAAAAGGGTTATCCTTTGTACACAAGGAATACACCACGGAACTTGAAAATATGAAGTGTACATGTTTTCTGGGCCAGACTAGCTAGTTTCGGCCAATTAGGCCTCATCAGTGACCCTCAAATATTGTCAAAATTCCACTATAGAATCAATGATCCCAAAGGACAAGAAAATATAAGCTACACTATGATGTAGGGCAAGGAGACCTTTTACGGCCGCCACACATTCCGAGACACCCGCTGTAAAATCCATTTAAGCCCCCCATCATGGAAACACGCTTATATAATTCTGACCCCCTTGAACTCCAATTTTATTAAGTAAAATTGGGATTTACAAGGGTAAACATTATTTTCCTAATTTCTGCTCTTAAATATAGATTGTTGGTACCCGTTAGAACCGCCTCGGTGAGGCGGTTCTAACGTGTACCATCAATCTATTTTTTTTAACGGAAATAAGAAAAATATCAGAATATTTCATCCGAAAATTGTCGTTTTTTCGGCGGTGAACTATGCAATGTATTTGAATAGGCGTGTTTTCGTAATGCAGAGCATGGTTTAACCTATCGTTCCAAGGCGGTTCTTCAATTGTGATTTATTATTGTCACACTTCGTCTTAGCATGTATGTAGTGCTGTCTTTTTATTTTGGATAACCTTTCGGACATTTTGTTGGAAAGTAAATGTCATCACGTGAACAAGTCCGTGAATTGAACACACCCTTAAACCCCACTTTATATAGAATAAACTTTGGGTTTACGGGGGTATTCATTATTTTTAGCTCACCTGAGCCTTTAGGCTCATAGGTGAGCTTATAGTATAGCCATGGTCCGCCGTCCGTCCGTCCGTCCGTCCGTCCGTCCACCATTTTCAAAGATCTTCTTCTCCTATACTGCAGGGCCAATCAAAGCCAAATTTCATATGGAGCCTCAGTGGGATGGGGGAACGAAAGTTCGTTCGCGGGGTCTGGATCACATGACCAAGATGGCCGCCATGCCCATATATGGTAAAAAGCCTTCAAAAATCTTCTTCTCCAGAACCATAAGGCCAGTGGCCTTGAAACTTGGCATGGTGCATAGGGTACTCGGGCCCATCATGGCTTGTACAAATGGTGACCCTGGGTTGACCTTGACCTATTTTACAGCAATGTCAAATTTGTCGACTTAGGCTTTTGCATGGGGCAAAGTGAAAATAATGGATTTATAGGAAACCATTGAAGACAGTGTCACCAAAATTTGTAGATCAGGTAAAGTAACTGAATACATGAATGTATATGGATCAGAAAGGTCAAGGTCATTCATTGGCCTTGTTCGCGGGTCTGGATCACATGACCAAGATGGCCGCCATGCCCATATATGGTAAAAAGCCTTCAAAATTCTTCTTCTCCAGAACTAAAAGGCCAGTGGCTTTGAAACTTGGCATGTAGCATATGGTACTCGGGCCCATTATGGTTTGTACAAATGGTGACCCTGGGTTGACCTTGACCTTTTTACAGCAATGTCAAATTTTCCGACTTAGGCTTTTGCATGGGGCAAAGTGAAAATAATGGATTTATAGGAAACCATTGAAGACAGTGTCAACAAAATTTGTAGATCCGGTTAAGTAATTGAATACATGAAGATCTATGGGTCAGAAAGGTCAATGTCATTCATTGGCCTTAGACCAAGGTCATTCAGGATCCATATTTCAAATATTTTTTTCTCCAAAACTGCTGAGCCAATTTAAGTAAAATTTAATATGGAGCCTTTGTGAGTTGAACAAATGAAAAAATGCCAATACGGTCTAGATCACATGACCAAAATGGCCGTCACGCCCATATATGGTAAAAAGCCTTAAAAATTCTTCTCCTCCAGAACCGCAAGGCCAATGGCCTTGAAACTTGGCATGTAGCATATGGTAATCAGGCCCATCATAGTTTGTACAAATGGTGACCCTGAGTTGACCTTGATCTATTTTACAGCAATGTCAAATTTGCCGACTTAGGCTTTTGCATGGGAAAAAGTGAAAATAATGGATTTTTAGGAAACCATTGACACTGTCACCAAAATTAGTAGATAAGGTAAAGTAGCTGAATACATGAAGATCTATGTATAAGAAAGGTCAAGGTCATTAATTGACCTTAGACCAAGGTCACGCAGGTTCCATATTTCAAACATTTTTTCTCAGAAACTACTGAGCCAATTGAAGTGAAATTCAATATGGAGCCTTTGGGAGTTGAACAAATGAAAAGCTGCCAATATGGTCTAGATCACATGACCAAGATGGCCACCACGCCCACATATGGTAAAAACACTTCGAAATTCTTCTTCTCAAGAACCGTAAGGCCAATGGCCTTGAAACTTGGCATGTAGCATATGGTACTCGGGCCTATCATAATTTGTTCAAATGGTGACCCTGGGTTGAACTTGACCTATTTTACAGTAATGTCAAATATGCTGACTTAGGCTTTTGCATAGGAAAAAGTGAAAATAATGGATTTTTAGCTCACCTGAGCCTTTAGGCTCATAGGTGAGCTTATAGTATAGCCATGGTCCGTCGTCCGTCCGTCCGTCCGTCCGTCCGTCGTCCGTCCATCCGTCCGTCCGTCCACCATTTTCAAAGATCTTCTTCTCCTATACTGCAGGGCCAATCAAAGCCAAATTTCATATGGAGCCTCAGTGGGATGGGGGAACGAAAGTTTGTTCGCGGGGTCTGGATCACATGACCAAGATGGCCGCCATGCCCATATATGGTAAAAAGCCTTCAAAAATCTTCTTCTCCAGAACCATAAGGCCAGTGGCCTTGAAACTTGGCATGTAGCATATGGTACTCAGGCCCATCATGGTTTGTACAAATGGTGACCCTGGGTTGACCTTGACCTATTTTACAGCAATGTCAAATTTGCCGACTTAGGCTTCAGCATGGGGCAAAGTGAAAATTGGAACAAGTTTTCTTTTTGTTTCATTTGCTTCTGTATACAGGCGGTTCTAACGAGCACCAACAACCTATATTTGCAGTATAAATAAGAAAAAATCACGTATTTTCATTAGAAAAGTAGCCCCTTTGGAGATGAGGAAAACCTGCCCTATTTCGCAGGGATGTGTTTTCGTAATGCATTTTGATCTCTGGGCTTATGACGTTTTAATTACAGTGATTTGGCATTACGAAAACACGCCTATACTAATAGGATCGAACCCGTGACCTCCCGTTCCCCGGAGCGGACACTCAACCAACTGAGCTATCGGGGCCGGTTTACAGTGAAAACACGCCTATACTAATAGTCTAATACATTGTAAATTTTATCAACGAAAAAGGAATTTTTTAAGATGAAAAATTTCGATATTTTTCTTATTTCTGCTTAAAGCATAGATTGTGGATACTCGTTAGAACCGCCTCGAAATGTATACAACAACAACAACAAAAAGCATTTACGACAACAGTCCATATAGGCAGGGCACAGCTTTCGGTGCATTACGGAAACACGCCTATTCAAACGTAGTAACGTAGTAATAAAAATGTACAGCCAAAAAAAAAAAATAAGACGTTTCAACGCAGAGCTTTTCAATCGACATAGCTCTGCATACAACTTTCAATTCGACAGTTAAGTGCAGAGCTCTGCAATCGCCTAAGTTCTGCATCCAACTTTGAGATCACCATATCAGTGCCGAACTCTGCAATCGACATAGCTCGGCATAGCTCTGCATACAACTTTCAATTCGCCAGTTTAGTGCAGAGATCTGCAATCGGCTTAGGTCTGCATAAACTTTGAAAATCACCACATCAGTGCACAGCTCTGGGCTCGTCTGGCTCGACATAGCTCTGCATACAAATTTGAATTCGTCAGTCTAATGCAGAGCTCTGCAATCAGCGTAGCTCTGCACTCAACTAGGAATAAGACATTTCAATGCAGAGCTCTGTTAATAACCTAGCACTGCAATCAACTATGAGTTTGTCATTTCAACACAGAGCTTTGCAATCGACATATCCCTGCATACAACTTACAGTTCGCCAGTTTAGTGCAGAGCTCTACAATCGCATTAGGTCTGCATCCAACATTGGAATCGCATATCAATGCAGAGCTCTGCAATCGACCTAGTTTAGTGCAGAGCTCGACAAAGCTCTGCATACAACTTTCAAATGCAAACAACCTAGCACTGCAATCAACTATGAGTACGTCATTTCAACGCAGAGCTCTGCAATTGACATAGCTATGCATACAATATTCAATTCGTCAGTTAAGTGCAGAGCTCTGTAATCGCCTTAGGTCTGCATCCAACTTTGAAAACACCATATCAATGCAGAGTTCTGCAATCGACATAGCTTGACATAGCTGTGCATACAACTTTCAATTCGCCAGTTTAGTGCAGAGCTCTGCAATCGGCTTAGGTCTGCATTAACATTGGAATCAACACATCACTGCAGAGCTCTGCGCTCGACATAGCTCTGCATACAACTTTCAATTTGCCAGTCTAATGCAGAACTCAACATAGTTCTGCATTCAAATTCGAATTCGCAAGTCTAATGTAGAACTCTGCAATCAGCGTAGCTCTTCAGTCAACTATGAATAAGACATTTCAATGCAGATCTCTGCAAACAACCTAGCACTGCAATCGGCTATGAGTTTGTCATTTCAACACAGAGCTCTAAAATAGAAATAGCTCTGCATACAACTTTCAATTGGCCAGTTTAGTGCAGAGCTCTGCATTCGCCTTAGGTCTGCATCCAACTTTGAAATTGCCATATCAATGGAGAGCTCTGCAATCGACATAGCTCGACATGGCTCTGCGTACAACTTTCATTTAGCGAGTTTAGAGCAGAGCTCTGCAATCGGCCTAGGTCTGCATAAACCAATACTTCATTTGTTTGCTGACCGTCTTCACCAAATAGAGCAGATACAAACTGGCAATGCTTTTCGATTTTTTTCTTCTTCTAGAAAACCGGATTTGACATTTCATGCAAATTATCTCCACTGACGACAGCTTGCATTGGAATATCAAACCTTATTTTCTGGGAAAAATATTGTTAAAATATCATACAGCGTAGACCCTGAATCGGATAGGCAGTACATTCCTTCTGATAAGGGTCGGCACTGTTATATATAAACAGCAACAGTTTTGAACATGATTCAGGCTGTAGGCAGACTCTGAATAAAAGCTGCAAGCACTGCATGATGCCCCGCCACCCCACACTTACTTCAAGCAAGTGCCAAATCATAGTGAAAAAGGAATTCAAAGTAAGGATGCACTACTCTTTTGAGTTGACAGAAATACATGACTGAGATGACTATTTTCAATGTTCAAAGAGCAACGGCTCCAAAGAAAGAAGTAAACCAGAATTAAAATTCTCATTTTCAGTGTTTTGGGGCCAGTGCTCTTTTAAATAAAGTCAAGGTCTTCAAAATCTAGTCAAATCCTTGGTCATTTGCAATGCTATTTTGTACCAAGTTAGACCATATTTCATTGATGTGTTCGTGAGACTGGGTGCAGACAAGCCATCTTTGGCCCAAAATTGACAGTTTTTTGGGCCGTTTGCAATTGAAAATAAGGTCAAGGTCATCCAAACTTGATGGCCGTTTTCCCCATCTTTGTGATGTAACCATGCCAGTTAGGTCAGAATCAGTCAGGAGGTGTATAGTGCTTCATACAAACTACATGTCAGACATGGCTACGTTCAATGTTCAAGGGGCGATAACTCCAAAAGTAGGAAAATCATAGTTAGTGTCCATATGTTCTGCACGTCGTCTCAAAGTGCGCTATATACCTGTGAAGTTTCATGGAAATATCTCAAAGGGTATCGAAGTTATGGAGCGGACACGAAACTATGACAGAAATGCCCATGTCCAAATTTCAAAGGGCAACAACCCCCAAAGTAGGAAAATCAGAGTTACTCTTCATATGTTCTGCACGTCGTCTCTACATATCTGTGAAGTTTCGTGAAAATATCTCAAATGAAATCAGAGTTATGGAGCGGACACGAAACAGATAGCAGCAGCTATATTCAAAGTTCAAAGGGCAATAACCCACAAAGTAGGAAAATCATAATTACGGTTCATATCTTCTGCACGTCGTCTTATAGTGCTCTACATATCTGTGAAGTTAAACGGTATCAGAATTATGGATCGGACACGAAGCTATGAGGCGCTGATGGACGGACGGACGGACGGATGGACGGACAGACGGATACTCAAAACATATAACATAATACCCGGCCATTAATTGAGTGGCGGGGCATAAAAAGTGGGGTAGGGTAGGGTAGGGGTGTGAATGTCCGGTATTTTTCAGAGGGTGAAAAACTGCATGAGTTTGAGAATTTTCCAAAAAAAAAATTGTGGGGGTGTGTGGGGGGTGGGGACATTTGCACGCCTCCCCACCCTGTGTGCGGGTCTGCATCAGCGGGTAGAATGAACTTTTTTGTTGAAACATATCGCTGGTAAGGCTCTGTTTCTGATCACTGTTATTCAGGAGCTTGGGTGTAGTGGTGGGACCGAGCGAGGAGAAGCGAGAGAGTTACAACTATGACAAACAGGTTAGGTTCTGATCAGAAGCCATCGATGGATCTACACTGTTTGCAGCTGAATAACGTAATGCTTTTCCCCGCACAGATTGTGTTGCATATGAGGATAAGCATTATCAATGAAATATTGTTGGTTCAGAAAGCTGAATCTGCTGTACTGGTTGAATATACGTGTATACATAAGGGGAATAATTAAACACATTAACAAATGACAAGTAAATAATTTAGAAAACTTTGACGGAAAATGTCTAAACAAAAATTGAACTAAATACTTTTCTTATAATGAAGCGTTTTAACGAGTACCCACAGTCTACGTTATAAATCTTGCTGTTGTCCGCGTGACTACACGTCGCCAGTTTATAGCGTCGATAGTCGCTTCCCTAAGACGTCAGAGCGCTGCGTAAAAAGTAAATTCTGGACTGCTCGTGCACTTGGGCATTGGCAAACAGTGTAGGCCTATACCTAATCAGACGCCACATAATTGTCTGATCAGGACTATGCTTGCTTAAAATACTGGAATTTAAGGGTTAAAAGAACATTTCGTTTCTCAGTTCAGGACTATTGCCACTTAAAAACGCAATGGCACATAAAAAGAATGCAACAAATACATTAGAGGCCAACTCTGAAGAAACAAACCTAAATGAGGCCTAATAGAGTTTCAATTATTATACATCACGTGACTTTCCCATACCATACAAAACTCCCATAGGCCTGAGGGTGGTAATTTTTATTATTACCCAACCTACTATATAAGAAGTTAAGTTCAACGGAAAAGGTAATTTTACCACCATATCTTTATTAATTATCCATGTAGCACAGATAAAAATAAGCAATTACAAAAAGTCGCGAGAATTCAAAAGGTTATATAGGGAGGTTATAAGCCAATAAAGTTACGTGATTTACCGTTCTTTCGCACCTGTCCAAATTTAGATTTTCACGCATGCGCACTTGCGCGTGACGTCATTTGTAGACACATTTCGAAGTGACAGCTATGGCGGACAGTGCAAATCTTAGAGAGTTAGAGGAGAATGACGGTGATTCTGTTTTAGCTGGGTCAATCAGGCCGGTACAGCCGTATCAGTTTGAACCAAGAAGAGAATCTGCGCCCGATTACTCGGAAGATTCCGAATCGGACACATCTGCAATAAACAGTTTCAATCAGCATTTACGCGTGAAACTGATGGTGAGCTACCATCTAAAGGTGCAAGTTCGTTCCCCTCTATGGGGGACATAACAGTTGACCCCAATGGGGTCGCTAAACTGTTAGGTAAGCTCAAGATACATAAGGCATCTGGGCCCGATGACCTGAATGCCAGGGTACTTAAGGAATGTAGTGCTGAAATATCTCCTGTGTTGGCCTTTATCTTCAATCAATCACTTGCCCAGGGCACTGTACCAGATGACTGGCGACAAGCAAATGTAACCCCGGTCTATAAAAAGGGGGAAAAATATGATGCAGCAAATTATAGACCAGTGTCGCTAACATGCATCTGTTGCAAAACCTTGGAGCATATATTAGTAAGCAACATCAACAAGCACTTAGCCTTTGAGAGCATTCTTGCTGACTGTCAACATGGTTTCTGGAGTCAAAGGTCTTGCGAAACGCAGCTTGTTCAATTTTACCATGACATTGTGAGCAATCTGGATGGGGCCATAAATCGTGGCCACAAACAGACTGACTTGATCATCATGGACTTTGCTAAGGCCTTTGACAAGGTACCTCACAGAAGGCTATTACATAAACTGGAGTACTATGGGATAAGAGGATCCACGCATAGGTGGATTAGCTCATGGCTCTCTGGGCGCTCACAACAAGTTGTACTTGATGGCCAAGCGTCTGATCCAGTCCCTGTTTTATCTGGAGTCCCCCAAGGTTCGGTCCTTGGACCGGTCCTTTTCTTGGTTTTCATTAATGATCTCCCCGACAATATCAGGTCATCGGTCCGTTTGTTTGCTGATGATTGTGTCCTGTATAGGAACATATATTCTCCTTCTGACTGTCTTATTTTACAAGATGACCTGGATCAACTTGCACAGTGGGAGGCCGATTGGCAAATGAAGTTCAATGTGGCCAAATGTCACTCAATGTGAGTGTCACGACACCCTCCGGACAAGCAAATTAAGTTTGACTATACTCTTCACCAGCAAGTTTTGGAGCATGTTCAATCCGCCAAATATCTTGGTATCACCATCACTGACGATCTTGATTGGGGTCAACATATCTCAGAGATTACATCTAAAGCAACTAGGACTTTGGGATTCCTTAGACGGAACTTGGCTTTTGCACCTAGGCAGACAAAGGATGTTGCATATAAAACATTGGTTCGCCCTCAACTCGAATATGCATCACCCATTTGGCACCCCTATGTTAAAACTCAGACTCAGCAGGTGGAGAAGGTGCAGAGGACAGCTGCTCGATGGACCTGTAGGCGATGGCGAAATAGAAGTAGCGTCGGTGACATGCTTAATGAGCTAGAGTGGCCGTCCCTGGAGGCCCGTCGTGAGCAGTCCTCTTTAACCTTCTTCTACAAGATACACTCTGATTCAGTGTCTATTGATAAAGATAGGTACTTGACCCCTGTAACACTGTCGACCCAAACAAGGGCATCAAAATTAAACGACTCACAATATCGCAGATACCAGTCCTATAGTGATGCCCTGAAGAACTCGTTTTTTCCTAGAACTATTCCCCAATGGAATAGTCTTCCCTCCTCTGCGGTGAATGCCAAGTCCGCAGAAGAGTTCAAAGCCCGCACAGTGTAAGATTGGGTCTCAGAGGTATGCGTTTTAGGATACCTCTGTTATGCAGATTGTAAATAGTTTTAAGGACGCATCCAGTGCCTCTCTTTTTTTTTTTTTTTTTTCAGCTAAATTCTAAATTTAGCCACCCAATCAACTGAGGTAATGGCCAGATATGACCGACTCAGTATAAGAAGATAGATAGATAGATAGATCTAGCGAGTCAGATTTGGAGGGCCAGCTGAGCGATAGGCTCGGCAACACAGACTGGTAAGTTAGCGAGAATAATAAACAAAAAAAAATGCATGACGAGGAAAAAATAAGTTCGTCCACTTTACTACTGATTAGCCCAATATTAGTAAGGTTCCGTTTCGTATTTTGATAGCCGAAAATAACGTAAGGAAAGGAGGAAGTAAATAAAAAAATCGGGGGGTGGGGGGGCACTGGTTGAGACAGTGGGGGCTGACAACTGTTTTGTCATCTTTACAACCCGCAATAGGGCCAAATACTTTCAATAGAATGAGCCAGAAAGCCAAGATAATTCCTGCTCATTCATTGTTTATGAAAAGTGGAAAAATGTGCACCCCCACCCCTTGTTGAAGTGTGAAATTATTGGCTTGCTTTTGTTATTATAGTCTCTATATAGATATTTACACACCAAAAATGCCACAGATAACCTACAATGTAACAGCAAAACATTGGACTTATCTTCTTCTGTCATCCCTGGCGACAAGTGTGTGTTGAACCCAAAGTGGGGTGATACCCGGGTGTATTTTAATCATTACTGCAACAAGTAACCGGCCGGCCTCTGCAGTTCAGTCAGGCGCGCATTCGACTTGTGTACAGAGGACCAAGATTCGAGACCTGTGAGTGTCAGCATAACTTTTCGTGGAGATTGATCATGAAATTACTTTAAAAACATTCTCTCCCTTCTGCTGATTCAACCAGGGTAGTTGTCAATTTTTGGCCAAAAAGTGCAATAAATTAGCCTGTCCAGGAAAAGCATGGATAGTTCAATGACATGCTCCACATAACCTAAATAGTGTTGGTTGAGTCATTAAACTAAAAATAAAAAAACAAAAGGTAAATATTTATGTGCTAGATTCAGCAAAAAAACTCCGGGATTAACCCATGTCCTGCTGAATATTCAGTGTAGCCACACCCATTTTACACTCATTTTTTACTTTGAGCCAATCAGGCTACTTGGATAAATTTATACCTACAAATTCATAAACTGAATGTCAGTGTAGATCCTGATCAGATGTCTTCTTCAGAAGCCATCTGATCTGGATCTACACTGTTTGCAAAGATGACTTGTGTAATAAATTAAATTGTAATTTCTGGCAACACATGCTAATGGTCCTTGCCCACAGGGCTTGAAGACATAGATTGGGTTGCATGTTGCTTCTACACAGAACTGATCCACACAAGGACAGGGTAAACCCTTTCGGGTTCGAAGCAAGACTTGCACCACTTTTCCGTGGCAGGCTAAGAACCTCCCAGTAGTACTCATGTGCGATTGGTTGAGATCTGCGTGGAAGTAATATGCACCTAATCTATTTCTCCAAGCCCCAATACATGAGGGTAGTAGGCCAAAAGCAGAGTGCACAGAGAAAAAAAAAACCTCAAGTTAGCATGTAACATTGGCGTCTGACCCTAAATTTGTATGCCATTTTATTTTTCAGGTGTGAATGTGGATTTTGTATTCCCATGCCATCTGTAGATGAGAGCACATGCTGCAGGGAGATTGGTCTCATTGACAACTTAGTAGAAGATCAAGACCTTCAGTGCATCACACAGCATCCTGGCTATGAAGGAAATTGTCTGAACCAGTATGTTATAGAGACATCCTTCTATGAATTCTTGGACAACTATGGTCATGTTGGTGATGATGAGCCAATTCATGAGTAAGTATGAGCCATTGAATGTGTTTACCAGCTAGGTGACGGTGTTTTACTCATCAACTCTCCTAGAAACTGTAAGCCGGTCTCAGTAGCTCAGTCGGATTTGTTTATGACTGAAGATCAGGAGGACATCGGTTTGATACCTGTGTGGTCAGCAACATTCTTTTGTGGAGGTTGATCATGAAATGATTTCAATAATCATTCTCTCTCCCTTATGCTGATTCAAGGACAGTTGTTAGTTTCCGTCAAAAAGGTGCATAGTTCTGGTTAACCGCTGATGTGTAAGCCTGTCCATGAAAGGGTGGCTAGGTAAACTGACGGGTTAAAATATGACCAAAATAGTGTTGACTGGGTATTAAAACCCGGAAACAAGCAAAATCCAACCAATTGGTTTTGGTAAGCAGCTGGTGAAACTGAGCACAAACAGAATGTATTCTATAGACCTGCATTGATGTCATACTGTAGCTGAGTCTGAGAAAGATGGCATTCTGGTACTCCAACTATATAAGATCAAGGACAGGGGCAAGAAAAATAACAGCATTATATGTACAAATATTTTTTTTATTTTTATTCTTGGTATTTACAGACATGCCCTTTCCCCATTGGGTAGGCCTGGGTAGTTCATTGGTATCCTTCGTTATACTAAGAGCCAGCGCATGACAAAATTTACAAGAAGGCTTGAGTGACCAGCAAAGACTCCAGCCTGTACATTTTTGCAGGCTGATCAGTCTTCACTGATCGCATGTACCTACTATATTCTATGATCTATGCCCGGATATGAGCAAAAGGTCTTGTCACTGTGGATGGATGATAAGGTTGATTTACTAAATGTATACAGTCCAACCTGTATTAGCAAGCGCCTCAAAACATATTCGAAATTTGCTTTCTAATGACAGGTTCTAGCTTTATACAGGTAAAATTTATGCATTCTACTTTTCAGGTAACCAATGCTTGCTTGCTTATGACAGGCTGCTTGCTTAATAGAGGTGGCTGCTAAGACCTGTTTTACTGTACATGTTTGCTATCAAAAATAGCATATCTACATATAATATATACATACATCTATAGGAACAATCCAGCCTGTCTACAAAGATGGCACAAAGGAATGGCCAAGAGTGGTCTTTGTTCACAGGTTATGTCTGTTTGGAGGTTTACATTTTAGACAGAACAAGGCCATTAAGGTTTAACCCTTATCTTGCTGTTCTCGACAACCTCATTCATTGGAAAAGTGTAGATCCAGATCAGAAGTCATCTGATCAGGATCCACACTGTTTGACATTCAGCTTATAAATTATTAATTTCATCGAGTAATCTGATTTATTCAAAGTCAGAAATGGGTGTGGTTAAAATATTCAGCAAGATCAGGGTTACTAGCAGACTGTGGTTGTTAACCACTTTTAATTTATAAAATTATTTACTTCCAGAATGTACCGCCATGTTGCATACAGACGTTTTACGAGATGGGTGTGGCACAGACTTGGAAGAGGAATGCGGAAGGTGATACCAGCTTGTGCTGTGAACAAGATACGTCAGAGCTGGCCATCAGAGCAATACTGTGGTTTCAAATATCAAAGAGACTATTAGTGCAAAGAGGATAACAGTTTTTCTACATATAGTCATTCTTCCCCTTCCCCCAATTCAAGACAAAGCCTACAATGTGACCATGCAGCCAGCAGACTAAAATCAACCCACTCACCCATCCACTAAGACAAGACCTTTTGCTCATTTTGGTTTACATAGACTGTAGTATATAGTAGAACTTTACATGTGACCAGCAAAGACTCTGATCAGACTGCTAAGGCGCAGGCTGATCTCAGTCTTTGCTGGCCACCCAAGCTTCTTGTAGGTTTTTTCATGAACTGTTCACAGTCTAAGTGACTGTTCTGCTTCAGGATCAAGGTTACATCTAGTTATCATACACTCAAAGGCAAACAACCCAACAGTGTTGTCAGTGCTCTGATTTCAGTCAGTTGTATTAAACAAATCTTTAACAAATGACAGTGTTCCTTCTGTTTTGTTTTATTATGTTTCGTTTTTACAGCCCTTTCAAGATTTTTTCACTAATATTAGGCAGATTGCAGAACTTGGCATCTCAGGTGACAGGAGCCAAGTTCGTTAACCTCTACCCTGCTGTTGGCGACAAGCCCTATCTTTGCAAACAGTGTAGATCCAGATCAGATGGCTTCTGAATAAGCCATCTGATCAGTATCTACACTGTTTGACATTCAGTTTATGAATATGTAGAAATAAACTGTAGGGTTACTAGCAGACTGTGGTTGTTAACCACTTTCAATTTATAAAAGTATCTACTTCCAGAATGTATCGCCATGTTGCATACGTAGAAATAAACTGCATCAAGTAATCTAATTGGTTCAAAGTCATAAGTGGGTGTGGCTTAATTGACTATTCAGCAGGTTAAAGGTTAAAAACACAGGTGACCTAATAAAAGAAGTCTTGAGCTCTTACCTATTACGGCATCAAGGCCAGAGATTTATTCAGCTGTATCTAGTCTACAATTTGTTTGATTTGAGGCTCAATGCCCCTGTTAACACTGTAAAGGTCATTGTGGAGACATAGTTCCCAATTTGTGGGACTTATAACCATCAGTGAGATGAAATGACATCTCCAGCCCTGCTGCCTAATGAAAAGAAACCAACAGTTTGTACACATGGGCAGTCACATACTTGAACCACTTCTCTTGGGCAGGCTTAGATCTGCTTTTATAGTGGTTTTCCAGAACTCCTGAGGTTGTCTACAGCTCTGCACAGAGGCATTATGCAGCCCAACCTATTTATTCAAGCCCTGATGGGTTCGGGTCGGCAACATTCTTTGTAGAGTTTGATCCTGAAATCCTTTCTATGGTCATTCTCTCCCGCTGATTCAAGAAGGGCAGTTCTCAGTTTTGGAGAAAGAATGTGCACTGTACTGGTTAACTGCATATGGATATGCTCGCCCAAACAAAAGTGTGGATCTATAGGTGAATGGAACTGCAAAAATGACCTAAATAGTGTTGACTGGACCGTTAAACCTGAATGCAAACAAAAATGCCTGATGGGCGACCAGTCCATAATAACTGAGACACTTAGGTCTATTTCACGGTGCCTTCCTTTATGACTCATGTCATTAAGCATTTTAAGTTTATTGTTGAATACTCTTGAAATGGCTGTGATCACACAAATCATGAAAACAAGTTTTAAATCATACAGAGAGGATAAGATGCAATGAAAAAGCCTCTTACTGCAAGTAAAGTCTGTTATCTTCTACTGGACAGAATAGGTACCTACAGGACTGAAGGCATATTTTATTGTAAGATATCATTTTTGTTCCTAGGATTTACTGGACATAAGTCACACTGTGTGTTTGTGGTGCTGTACAAAAAATTTTGGTCCGGTAGTATAAATTAAAGATACTCTCATCATGCTCAACTGATTTGAGCATGAAATCTGTAATGCTCATAAACAAAGAAATCCAGAAAAACATTAGCCAAACAGGCCTCATACTGACCAAGCTTTTTAACCATTATTCTGCTGGACATGACAATCCCTAACTTTGCAAACAGTGTAGATCCAGATCAGATGGCTTCTGAAGAAGCCATCTGATCAGGATCTACACTTTTTTCATGCAGTTGTGAACTGAATGTATATATAATATGAACTAAACCGATTCGTTCACAGATACAAATGTTTTTAGGCAGCAGGATATGGGGGTAAAAATAGAAATCTGAAATCTGCAGATGCCCGAAAAATATGACACCTGGGGCCCAAAACACACAGAGTTCTGCAGGATCCAGTGATTATTGTGTGGCATTTTCAACATTTATGAGCAAGACAAAGTTTCATGCTCAAATTAGCTGAGCATTTAAGACCAACAGTGGCTTCCAAGCAATGCAGTTTCTCTTGTAGCCTGCTTGCCTACAAGTACACCTAGAACTGGGTTTCTGCATGGGCTTGGATATAGTGTCTGAAGAAAAGATTCTCACTGGTTAGGTTTGCAGATGATTTTTGCAAAAATATGTTCTGCTTCTTTGTCTTTCAACTACTCACTGACGTTCTCGAATTTAAATGTATAATCCATTCAGGTTAACACGCATATTCACAGTATCCAAATACCAATCACAATTTGAATGTAACTGACACATATCTCTAGTTTCCACTAAAGGCACTTCCGAATCGTGATCTGTGGGCAGTCACAACAGCCATTTTGTTCACATTCTCATATTTGGATGACACTGGCTTTGGAGTGGCAGCAATAACAGGCTGTAAGTCCTCGAGACAGGCTTTATAGCTCTTGAGTGTTTGCCTCCTTGCAACGACTTCATTAATCAGCTGATTGACATAGTCTGAAATATAATGGATAAGATGGTATCAGTTTTTGTGAAGTCAGGTGTAAAATGTCCTCCTCCTATGGTCTAAACATACACAAGGCCTAGTGGGTCAGTGTTCTGACTCTTAGTCATTAGGTCTCTCGGTCACCACTTGCGCAGAAAGAACAGCTGTTGACTAATTTGAGCATCATGTTAACAAGTTTATGCAATGTAGACACCCCACCCTAAACCCCACTTGATACTTGCGTCTGTTTCTAAAACACAGACAATAAAGTGGATCTAATCAACAATCTATGTTTTCAGCAGAAATGAGAGAAATCCCAAACTCTTTTTACATATTCCCAGTCTTTTCCACGGCCATAAAAGTCCCATTACATTGCAAAGACTTGTTAACGTTATGTGAGCTTGGACATCTTCCCCCAAAAGGCATTCAAAAGGTGGCATTTACCCCGTTATATGCCAAACCATATAACCGTATTTCATAGAGCTTGAAAAAATAAGGGCGAAACGACCCACCAAATCAGGGCGAACTGACCCAGGGCGAACTGACCCACGGGCGAACTGACCCACGGGTGAAACGACTCACGGGCGAACTGACCCGTGACCTAGACTAACATGAGACACAGCAAAATGTGGCATCTTATCATGGTCTGCGCTGTTTGCCACTCCTCCAACTATTTTAGAAACGATTATGAGCATGGACGGACAGAGTCGCAGCAGTTTTCCTAGGGTTTAGCCCCAAGCAGATAACCAGTACTAATGTGCAGTCGGTATCATCTCTGCATGGAAGCATCATGCAGCCCAATCTATTTCTCCAAGCCCCAATGGGCGGGGGCGGATTTGGATAGGCATGTTTTGGCAATGAGAAATTGGCTAATTGAGACTGTCCATTGAGACAGACATGGATGAACTGTCTATGATCAGGGACACAACACTTTGGTCAGCATGAGGACGGAACCCACCTCTCGATCACAAATCTGATAAAATGAAATGCTGCCATTCAGGACCATTGCACCAAAAAGCTCTGAAAACAAATGTTATTTATAATCAGCATTCTGATAATCTACATTACCTCTTGTCTCTGCCGTTTCCTGTATGCCCCGCCAACTTTGGTCTGTTTTGGAGTGTTCCAGGGGTGGTTTGGTCTGGCAAAGATCGTTGGAACAGCACCTGTCTTGAGCTGAAACTTGCCTGGTTTGAATCCCAGATCCGCCGCTAGTCTTGGGCTCACAATAAAACACTCCTCCGTGAAATGAGAATCACACAATCTCGAAGTTTTTGAGTTTTCCCATAGTTTGAAAGGCTCATTTGCACTTTTCGCGCGACCCATATTCACTCTCCACTCTTTATTTAATACCGGGTCCTCCGGGAACGTAAACAAACCGCGACCAGGTGCAGGGGTATTGCCACAACCCGGTGCAACACATCGCGTCGGCATTTTTGGAATTTATTTCAGATAACAAGATGTTTTTTATCACAATTATCTCGAACAGTCTATCTATCTATCTTCTTATACTGAGTCGGTCATATCTGGCCATTACCTCAGTTGATTGGGTGGCTAAATTTAGAATTTAGCTGAAAAAAAAAAAAAAAAAAAGAGAGGCACTGGATGCGTCCTTAAAACTATTTACAATCTGCATAACAGAGGTATCCTAAAACGCATACCTCTGAGACCCAATCTTACACTGTGCGGACTTTGAACTCTTCTGCGGACTTGGCATTCACCGCAGAGGAGGGAAGACTATTCCATTGGGGAATAGTTCTAGGAAAAAACGAGTTCTTCAGGGCATCACTATAGGACTGGTATCTACGATATTGTGAGTCGTTTAATTTTGATGCCCTTGTTTGGGTCGACAGTGTTACAGGGGTCAAGTACCTATCTTTATCAATAGACACTGAATCAGAGTGTATCTTGTAGAAGAAGGTTAAAGAGGACTGCTCACGACGGGCCTCCAGGGACGGCCACTCTAGCTCATTAAGCATGTCACCGACGCTACTTCTATTTCGCCATCGCCTACAGGCCCATCGAGCAGCTGTCCTCTGCACCTTCTCCACCTGCTGAGTCTGAGTTTTAACATAGGGGTGCCAAATGGGTGATGCATATTCGAGTTGAGGGCGAACCAATGTTTTATATGCAACATCCTTTGTCTGCCTAGGTGCAAAAGCCAAGTTCCGTCTAAGGAATCCCAAAGTCCTAGTTGCTTTAGATGTAATCTCTGAGATGTGTTGACCCCAATCAAGATCGTCAGTGATGGTGATACCAAGATATTTGGCGGATTGAACATGCTCCAAAACTTGCTGGTGAAGAGTATAGTCAAACTTAATTTGCTTGTCCGGAGGGTGTCGTGACACTCTCATTGAGTGACATTTGGCCACATTGAACTTCATTTGCCAATCGGCCTCCCACTGTGCAAGTTGATCCAGGTCATCTTGTAAAATAAGACAGTCAGAAGGAGAATATATGTTCCTATACAGGACACAATCATCAGCAAACAAACGGACCGATGACCTGATATTGTCGGGGAGATCATTAATGAAAACCAAGAAAAGGACCGGTCCAAGGACCGAACCTTGGGGGACTCCAGATAAAACAGGGACTGGATCAGACGCTTGGCCATCAAGTACAACTTGTTGTGAGCGCCCAGAGAGCCATGAGCTAATCCACCTATGCGTGGATCCTCTTATCCCATAGTACTCCAGTTTATGTAATAGCCTTCTGTGAGGTACCTTGTCAAAGGCCTTAGCAAAGTCCATGATGATCAAGTCAGTCTGTTTGTGGCCACGATTTATGGCCCCATCCAGATTGCTCACAATGTCATGGTAAAATTGAACAAGCTGCGTTTCGCAGTCAATGTAAAATACACGCTATTTCCACTTCCGTTCTACAATTGACGTCACAGGGTTCAGAGTCACGTGACTCGGATTATCACTTCCGTTTCGCAATTGCCCACAGGTGAACCGAATGTAAATTGTTAATAAATACATAATTCCGTAACAAGAAGTACGGCGAATAGCTTATTCGAGATGTATTTTATATGTATTCAATGATAAGTCATAGAAAAAATAGCGTTGCAGTTGAACTTTAAGCATTTTCGACTATCTAACACCTTTTCGCATGAAATCGGATTGAACCGGTTTTCAGAGAACTATCACACGGAGCACTGAACTATTGCCCGGTGCAGATAGTTTAAACTATCTCATGGTCACGTGATCACCTAGCAACTTGTTGAACGACCCTTCTTTCACGCGATTGTATACGTTACCTCCCTTGACTCTTTATACGAGTAGGGTAATAAAACAACTATTTCATACCGTTTTCTAAATTATTTACTTGTCATTTGTTAATGTGTTTAATTATTCCCCTTATGTATACACGTATATTCAACCAGTACAGCAGATTCAGCTTTCTGAACCAACAATATTTCATTGATAATGCTTATCCTCATATGCAACACAATCTGTGCGGGGAAAATCATTACATGCTATTCAGCTGCAAACAGTGTAGATCCATCGATGGCTTCTGATCAGAACCTAACCTGTTTGTCATAGTTGTAACTCTCTCGCTTCTCCTCGCTCGGTCCCACCACTACATCCAAGCTCCTGAATAACAGTGATCAGAAACAGAGCCTTACCAGCGATATGTTTCAACAAAAAAGTTCATTCTACCCGTTGATGCAGACCCGCACACAGGGTGGGGAGGCGTGCAAATGTCCCCACCCCCACACACCCCCACAATTTTTTTTTGGAAAATTCTCAAACTCATGCAGTTTTTCACCCTCTGAAAAATACCGGACATTCACACCCCTACCCCACCCCACTTTTTATGCCCCGCCACTCAATTAATGGCCGGGTATTATGTTATATGTTTTGAGTATCCGTCTGTCCGTCCATCCATCCGTCCGTCCGTCCATCAGAGCCTCATAGTTTCGTGTCCGCTCCATAATTCTGATACCGTTTAACTTCACAGATATGTAGAGCACTATAAGACGACGTGCAGAAGATATGAACCGTAATTATGATTTTCCTACTTTGTGGGTTATTGCCCTTTGAACTTTGAATATAGCTGCTGCTATCTGTTTCGTGTCCGCTCCATAACTCTGATTTCATTTGAGATATTTTCACGAAACTTCACAGATATGTAGAGACGACGTGCAGAACATATGAAAAGTAACTCTGATTTTCCTACTTTGGGGGTTGTTGCCCTTTGAAATTTGGACATGGGCATTTCTGTCATAGTTTCGTGTCCGCTCCATAACTTCGATACCCTTTGAGATATTTCCATGAAACTTCACAGGTATATAGCGCACTTTGAGACGACGTGCAGAGCATATGGACACTAACTATGATTTTCCTACTTTTGGAGTTATCGCCCCTTGAACATTGAACGTAGCCATGTCTGACATGTAGTCTGTATGAAGCACTATACACCTCCTGACTGATTCTGACCTAACTGGCATGGTTACATCACAAAGATGGGGAAAACGGCCATCAAGTTTGGATGACCTTGACCTTATTTTCAATTGCAAACGGCCCAAAAAACTGTCAATTTTGGGCCAAAGATGGCTTGTCTGCACCCAGTCTCACGAACACATCAATGAAATATGGTCTAACTTGGTACAAAATAGCATTGCAAATGACCAAGTATTTGACTAGATTTTGAAGACCTTGACTTTATTTAAAAGAGCACTGGCCCCAAAACACTGAAAATGAGAATTTTAATTCTGGTTTACTTCTTTCTTTGGAGCCGTTGCTCTTTGAACATTGAAAATAGTCATCTCAGTCATGTATTTCTGTCAACTCAAAAGAGTAGTGCATCCTTACTTTGAATTCCTTTTTCGCTATGATTTGGCACTTGCTTGAAGTAAGTGTGGGGTGGCGGGACATCATGCAGTGCTTGCAGCTTTTATTCAGAGTCTGCCTACAGCCTGAATCATGTTCAAAACTGTTGCTGTTTATATATAACAGTGCCGACCCTTATCAGAAGGAATGTACTGCCTATCCGATTCAGGGTCTACGCTGTATGATATTTTAACAATATTTTTCCCAGAAAATAAGGTTTGATATTCCAATGCAAGCTGTCGTCAGTGGAGATAATTTGCATGAAATGTCAAATCCGGTTTTCTAGAAGAAGAAAAAAATCGAAAAGCATTGCCAGTTTGTATCTGCTCTATTTGGTGAAGACGGTCAGCAAACAAATGAAGTATTGGTTTATGGAGACCTAGGCCGATTGCAGAGCTCTGCTCTAAACTCGCTAAATGAAAGTTGTACGCAGAG
The DNA here is from genome assembly GCA_963580285.1 of Lucinisca nassula. Taxonomy (NCBI): domain Eukaryota; kingdom Metazoa; phylum Mollusca; class Bivalvia; order Lucinida; family Lucinidae; genus Lucinisca; species Lucinisca nassula. The sequence continues at coordinate 80,711,097 of OY757017.1, read as the reverse complement.
CCATGTCGAGCTATGTCGATTGCAGAGCTCTCCATTGATATGGCAATTTCAAAGTTGGATGCAGACCTAAGGCGAATGCAGAGCTCTGCACTAAACTGGCCAATTGAAAGTTGTATGCAGAGCTATTTCGATTTTAGAGCTCTGTGTTGAAATGACAAACTCATAGCCGATTGCAGTGCTAGGTTGTTTGCAGAGCTCTGCATTGAAATGTCTTATTCATAGTTGACTGCAAAGCTACGCTGACTGCAGATCTCTGCATTAGACTGGCGAATTCGAATTTGTACACAGAGCTATGTCGAACTATGCATTTGACTTGCAAATTAAAAGTTGTATGCAGAACTATGTCGAGCTATGTCGAGCTCTGCATTAGACTGGCGAATTGAAAGTTGTATGCAGAGCTATGTCGAGCTATGTCGAGCTATGGCGAGCGCAGACCTATGCATTGATGTGCTGATTTCAAAGTTAATGAAGACCTAAGCCGATTGCAGAGCTTTGCACTAAACTGGTCAAATGAAATCTGTATGCGTGGGTTCGAGCCTCGCTCGGGTCACGTGTGAGACGCCAAGTTCTGCAACGGAAGGTCAGGTGGTTTTTCTTCGGGTACTCGATTGCTGAGATCTGCATTCATTTGGTGATTTCAAAGTTGGATGCCGACCTAAGGCGAATGCAGAGCTCTGCACTAAACTGGCGAATTGAAAATTGTATGCCGAGCTATGTCGATTGCAGAGCTCTGCGTTGACATGACAAACTCGTAGTTTATTGCAGTGCTAGGTTGTTTGCAGAGATCTGCATTGAAATGTCTTATTCATAGTTGACTGAAGAGCTACGCTGATTGCAGAGTTCTACATTAGACTTGCGAATTCAAATTTGAATGCAGAACTATGTTGAGTTCTGCATTAGACTGGCAAATTGAAAGTTGTATGCAGAGCTATGTCGAGCGCAGAGCTCTGCAGTGATGTGTTGATTCCAATGTTAATGCAGACCTAAGCCGATTGCAGAGCTCTGCACTAAACTGGCGAATTGAAAGTTGTATGCACAGCTATGTCAAGCTATGTCGATTGCAGAACTCTGCATTGATATGGTGTTTTCAAAGTTGGATGCAGACCTAAGGCGATTACAGAGCTCTGCACTTAACTGACGAATTGAATATTGTATGCATAGCTATGTCAATTGCAGAGCTCTGCGTTGAAATAACGTACTCATAGTTGATTGCAGTGCTAGGTTGTTTGCATTTGAAAGTTGTATGCAGAGCTATGTCGAGCTCTGCACTAAACTAGGTCGATTGCAGAGCTCTGCATTGATATGCGATTCCAATGTTGGATGCAGACCTAATGCGATTGTAGAGCTCTGCACTAAACTGGCGAACTGTAAGTTGTATGCAGGGATATGTCGATTGCAAAGCTCTGTGTTGAAATGACAAACTCATAGTTGATTGCAGTGCTAGGTTATTAACAGAGCTCTGCATTGAAATGTCTTATTCCTAGTTGAGTGCAGAGCTACGCTGATTGCAGAGCTCTGCATTAGACTGACGAATTCAAATTTGTATGCAGAGCTATGTCGAGCCAGACGAGCCCAGAGCTGTGCACTGATGTGGTGATTTTCAAAGTTTATGCAGACCTAAGCCGATTGCAGATCTCTGCACTAAACTGGCGAATTGAAAGTTGTATGCAGAGCTATGCCGAGCTATGTCGATTGCAGAGTTCGGCACTGATATGGTGATCTCAAAGTTGGATGCAGAACTTAGGCGATTGCAGAGCTCTGCACTTAACTGTCGAATTGAAAGTTGTATGCAGAGCTATGTCGATTGAAAAGCTCTGCGTTGAAACGTCTTATTCATAATTGACTGTAGATCTACGCTGATTGCAGAGCTCTGCATTAGACTGACGAATTCAAATTTGTACGCAGAGCTATGCCGAGCTATGTCGAGCTCTGCAATAGACCGGCGAATTGAAAGTCGTATGCAGAGCTATGCCGAGCTATGACGAGCGCCGAGCTGTACATTGATGTGATGATTTCAAAGTGTCGATTGCAGAGCACTGTATTGATATGGTGATTTCAAAATGTGATGCAGACCTAAGGCGATTGTACTAAACTGATGAATTGAAAGTTTTATGCAGAGCTATGTCGATTGCATTAGACTGGCGAATACAATGAAGTAAAACTGGGGTTTACAGCGGTATATATGTTTCTCTTATTTCTGCTAAAACAGATAGTGGGACTCGTTAACGGTTTAAACGAGTACCCACTTTTTTTTGGTAGAAATACGAAAAAAAATAAAATATCGGATTTTTTTTTTTTTTGGCTGTACATTTTTATTACTACGTTTGAATAGGCGTGTTTCCGTAATGCACCGAAAGCTGTGCCCTGCCTATATGGACTTGGACTGTTGTCGTAAATGCTTTTTGTTGTTGTTGTTGTATACATTTCGAGGCGGTTCTAACGAGTATCCACAATCTATGCTTTAAGCAGAAATAAGAAAAATATCGAAATTTTTCATCTTAAAAAATTCCTTTTTCGTTGATAAAATTTACAATGTATTAGACTATTAGTATAGGCGTGTTTTCACTGTAAACCGGCCCCGATAGCTCAGTTGGTTGAGTGTCCGCTCCGGGGAACGGGAGGTCACGGGTTCGATCCTATTAGTATAGGCGTGTTTTCGTAATGCCAAATCACTGTAATTAAAACGTCATAAGCCCAGAGATCAAAATGCATTACGAAAACACATCCCTGCGAAATAGGGCAGGTTTTCCTCATCTCCAAAGGGGCTACTTTTCTAATGAAAATACGTGATTTTTTTTATTTATACTGCAAATATAGGTTGTTGGTGCTCGTTAGAACCGCCTCATTGAGGCGGTTCTAACGAGTACCCACAACCTATATACTGGAGCAGAAATAAGAACCAGAGGACCAGTGGTCCTGAACCGCTCACCTGTCTGGTGACAATTTTCCTACTTAGATCAACAGAAAATGTCATTTACCCTGCTCATAAATTTTAAAATGCAATCTCAATATTTGTTGGCATTTTAAAAATTATGAGCAGGGTAAATTTCATGCTGAAGTGAGTTGAGCGTGAAAAAAGTTTTATACCCTCGGTGCCTGGCTCACAGAAAGGGAAAATATGAGGAACTGTCCATTGGACATAAATGGTATACTGTATACAGAAGCAAATGAAACAAAAAGAAAACTTGTTCCAATTTTCCCTTTGCCCCATGCAAAAGCCTAAGTCGGCAAATTTGACATTGCTGTAAAATAGGTCAAGGTCAACCCAGGGTCACCATTTGTACAAACCATGATGGGCCTGAGTACCATATGCTACATGCCAAGTTTCAAGGCCACTGGCCTTATGGTTCTGGAGGAGAAGATTTTTGAAGGCTTTTTACCATATATGGGCATGGCGGCCATCTTGGTCATGTGATCCAGACCCCGCGAACAAACTTTCGTTCCCCCATCCCACTGAGGCTCCATATGAAATTTGGCTTTGATTGGCCCTGCAGTATAGGAGAAGAAGATCTTTGAAAATGGTGGACGGACGGACGGACGGACGACGGACCATGGCTATACTATAAGCTCACCTATGAGCCTAAAGGCTCCGGTGAGCTTAAAATCCATTATTTTCACTTTTTCCTATGCAAAAGCCTAAGTCAGCATATTTGACATTGCTGTAAAATAGGTCAAGTTCAACCCAGGGTCACCATTTGAACAAATTATGATAGGCCCGAGTACCATATCCTACATGCCAAGTTTCAAGGCCATTGGCCTTACGGTTCTTGAGAAGAAGAATTTCGAAGTGTTTTTACCATATGTGGGCGTGGTGGCCATCTTGGTCATGTGATCTAGACCATATTGGCAGCTTTTCATTTGTTCAACTCCCAAAGGCTCCATATTGAATTTCACTTCAATTGGCTCAGTAGTTTCTGAGAAAAAATGTTTGAAATATGGAACCTGCGTGACCTTGGTCTAAGGTCAATTAATGACCTTGACCTTTCTTACACATAGATCTTCATGTATTCAGCTACTTTACCTTATCTACTAATTTTGGTGACAGTGTCTTCAATGGTTTCCTAAAAATCCATTATTTTCACTTTTTCCCATGCAAAAGCCTAAGTCGGCAAATTTGACATTGCTGTAAAATAGGTCAAGGTCAACTCAGGGTCACCATTTGTACAAACTATAATGGGCCTGATTACCATATGCTACATGCCAAGTTTCAAGGCCATTGGCCTTACGATTCTGGAGGAGAAGAATTTTTAAGGCTTTTTACCATATATGGGCGTGACGGCCATTTTGGTCATGTGATCTAGACCGTATTGGCATTTTTTCATTTGTTCAACTCACAAAGGCTCCATATTAAATTTTACTTAAATTGGCTCAGCAGTTTTGGAGAAAAAAATGTTTGAAATATGGATCCTGAATGACCTTGGTCTAAGGCCAATGAATGACCTTGACCTTTCTGGCCCATAGATCTTAATGTATTCAATTACTTAACCTGATCTACAAATTTTGTTGACACTGTCTTCAATGGTTTCCTATAAATCCATTATTTTCACTTTGCCCCATGCAAAAGCCTAAGTCGGAAAATTTGACATTGCTGTAAAAAAGGTCAAGGTCAACCAAGGGTCACCATTTGTACAAACCATAATGGGCCCGAGTACCATATGCTACATGCCAAGTTTCAAAGACACTGGCCTTTTGGTTCTGGAGAAGAAGAATTTTGAAGGCTTTTTACCATATATGGGCATGGCGGCCATCTTGGTCATGTGATCCAGACCCGCGAACAAGGCCAATGAATGACCTTGACCTTTCTGATCCATATACATTCATGTATTCAGTTACTTTACCTGATCTACAAATTTTGGTGACACTGTCTTCAATGGTTTCCTATAAATCCATTATTTTCACTTTGCCCCATGCAAAAGCCTAAGTCGACAAATTTGACATTGCTGTAAAATAGGTCAAGGTCAACCCAGGGTCACCATTTGTACAAACCATGATGGGCCCGAGTACCCTATGCACAATGCCAAGTTTCAAGGCCACTGGCCTTATGGTTCTGGAGAAGAAGATTTTTGAAGGCTTTTTACCATATATGGGCATGGCGGCCATCTTGGTCATGTGATCCAGACCCCGCGAACAAACTTTCGTTCCCCCATCCCACTGAGGCTCCATATGAAATTTGGCTTTTATTGGCCCTGCAGTATAGGAGAAGAAGATCTTTGAAAATGGTGGACGGACGGACGGACGGACGGCGGACCATGGCTATACTATAAGCTCACCTATGAGCCTAAAGGCTCAGGTGAGCTAAAAATAATGAATACCCCCGTAAACCCAAAGTTTATTCTATATAAAGTGGGGTTTAAGGGTGTGTTCAATTCACGGACTTGTTCACGTGATGACATTTACTTTCCAACAAAATGTCCGAAAGGTTATCCAAAATAAAAAGACAGCACTACATACATGCTAAGACGAAGTGTGACAATAATAAACCACAATTGAAGAACCGCCTTGGAACGATAGGTTAAACCATGCTCTGCATTACGAAAACACGCCTATTCAAATACATTGCATAGTTCACCGCCGAAAAAACGACAATTTTCGGATGAAATATTCTGATATTTTTCTTATTTCCGTTAAAAAAATAGATTGATGGTACACGTTAGAACCGCCTCACCGAGGCGGTCAAACGGGTACCAACAATCAATATTTAAGAGCAGAAATTAGGAAAATAATGTTTACCCTTGTAAATCCCAATTTTACTTAATAAAATTGGAGTTCAAGGGGGTCAGAATTATATAAGCGTGTTTCCATGATGGGGGCTTAAATGGATTTTACAGCTGGTGTCTCGGAATGTGTGGCGGCCGTAAAAGGTCTATGTCTCTCTATGCAGCTACAAAAGGAGAAGTGATTAGGCTCTCTAATCAGGTTGAATTCTCAAAAATCCTTTGAATAGGCTGTCAGTTCAGCATCTTACATAAGGCTTCATTATGCCTTTGGACGAAAATAAAGACTTTGAAGACAGTTTTCCTGAGTTTGTTACTCAGGGCTATCAGTATGAGCCCGAGTTCACAGAAGAGGAGTTTTTGTAGGTAAAATGGGGATTTAAAAGGACATATGTATATATTCTGATAATTTCTCCAAAACATAAATTATGGGTGCTCAAAGGAATCGCCTCATTTCTAGACATTTCTAACGAGTGCCCACAATCTATGCTTTAAAAATATCACAAAATACCATTTGAAATGCAATGAAATATTAAACCCCGGTCCCACAGAGCTTGCGACCGCGATGCGACCTTTCTGCGACTAAAAAATATGGCAATCACGGAGCAGTTCAGAAGTCGCACGGAGGTTTTATAAAGGTTGCAGCAAGGTCGCGAGTAGGTCGCCGATCAAATTTAGTCGCCGATCGTCTTTTATGCATGCACAAAAGACTGGCTGCGACTGATTTTGATCGCAGACTAGTTGCAATGGTTTTCTAGACGTCGCAGACCAATCTCCGATCGATCGCCGAACAGTCACCGATCGATCCCCGACCGAATTTATGCAAATGTGGTTGTAAATTCTAGCAACCCTATTGCAACTTATCGGAGACTGGTCGCAGACCGATCGCGGACTAATCGCCGACTGATCCGCGACCGATCCACGACCTATCGGCGATCAGTCGGCAACTGTTCGGCGATGGGTCGGCGATCGATCGGAGATTGATCACTGATAAGTCGGCGATTGGTCTGCACCTGGTCGCCGACAAGCTGTAAAAAGGTGTTAAAACCACCGAACGATTATAGCGCCAGCTTAAATGGTTTAAGAAAAGCTAACTGCTTAAGTGAAACTGTGAAATAATTCCCCATTTGCAGATGTTTTATACATGTATGTAGGACGACTATACATATTACAATCTGAGTTCCCGCCACTGTTTTCCCAATTATATCCATAGTTTGCACGCCTTCAAATCATATTTCCTTGCCATGGCACAGCGCCAATGTTATTCACATAATGTTTGTAATAGATCCTCTTACGTTTTGCTTCTCTTGTAGCCACGTTAGGTCCAGTAACATTTCTGACTTCATCGAAAACACTATCATCCCTCCAGCCCCCCCCCCCCCGGGACAACTTGGTGATTATCGTCTTCACGGTCTAGGAGAGCATTCTGTAGGCCCGGGTATCTAATTCGCATTAGATTGTGAAGACAAACGCATGCCGCAGTGATGATGCCAACAGTGTCTGGTTCTTGAAGCATAGTGGTTAGAAGGCAGCGAAATCTGTTGGCCAAGATGCCAAAAGCATTTTCTACAATCCGTCTTGCCCTAGATAGTCTGTAATTAAACACTCTTTCTGATTCCGTCAGATTCCGTGTGGAGAATGGTTTCATGAGCCATGTACGTAAAGGGAACGCATCGTCGCCCACCAAGAAATAAGGCATGGCTCATCGTCTTGTGGAAGAGGCTCGTCGGGAGGAAAACCCATGTTCCCAGCTTCTAGGGCGTCCTTAAGATTGGACCGGTTGAACACAGCACAGTCAGATACAGATCCATTACTCCCAATGTCGGCCCAGATAAATTTATAATCTGCATCGACAACACCTAGCAGAATTATGGAAAAGAACCCCTTATAATTATAGTACAGTGATCCAGAATCTTTAGGGGCTCTGATTGCCACATGTTTTCCGTCTATTGCTCCCACTGCATGTGGAAAGTTCCACCTAGATTCAAACCTTTCACTCAATTGACGCCACTCATCAGGGGTTGACGGCGTTTTTACTAATTCGTCACTATATTCTTCCACTATTGCTCCACAGACTTCGTGAACAACTTTTGAAATAGTGTTATGAGCAACTCGGAACGCAAAAGCAAGGCTCCGATAACTGTTTCCAGTTGCCAGATATCGAAGTGGCACGGCAATCTTAAGTCCTGGACTCAAAGATCTCCTCCAGTTCGTGTCCTGTTTTGTCAGTCTTGGTGTCAGACGTTGAACAACTTCATGAAACATTGCTGGTTCCATTCGGAGATAGGCTACGAAATCCCCCTGACTTTCTCTCTCAAACTCCACCATTAAATTTTCGAAATCTCCAAACTGGGGCCTTCTGGCAATCCAAGGCCTTATCCAATAACGTCTTCGTCGTCTCTGCCTTATACGTCTGTAGAGCACAACAGCCATAAATGCTGCTTGCTGGTTGAACTGTTGTAAGCGAATTAATTGCTGTGTTGCTATGATGAAAACTTCCACAGAAATGATTTGATCTCTCTCGAAAAATTTTCAGAAATGATTTGATCTCTCTCGAAAAATTTAGTTTATTTTTGTCTGTCAAAAAAAAAACGCAAAACAGTCTCCGACAAGTCGCCGATCGGTTTTACCCAGTCCCTGAAAAGTCGCCGATTGATCGCCGACTAGTCGCCGATCATGTTTCACTTGTTGCAAGTCAGTCGCCGATCATACGGCGATTCTTCGCGGCGACAAGTCGCTGATCAATCGCCGACTTTGGGCAACATCAATCGCCGATTGTTCGGCGACCGGTCGCCGACGGGTCGGCGATCACATTTACGGAGCAAATTTAGTTGCAGCAGTTGCAAAGGTCGCGGGCCAGTTGCAACGAAATCAGTTGCAGAGAGGTCGCATCACAGTCGCAAGGTCTGTGGGACCGGGGCTTTACGTAAACTTTTCAAGGCGTGTTAATGTAATGATTGGTTAAATGATAATGATATGCATTAATTAACCCTTTTTGTGCCAAATGGAATCTTCTTCTTTATATATAGCAGGGGTTCATTTCAAAATTTAGGGGTGTCAGGTTGTGTTTTCATCAAAATTTATTTGGAAAATGACTGGACTTTTAGCAAACAGTGGAGCCCTGATCAGACGCCGCATTCTGCGGCATCTGATCTGGGCATGCAATGTTTGCCAGGGTACCCGTTTTGGGGTTTCTGGTACTAAGTGGGTTATTGAAGAAAAGAAATAAGTAATCAAGAAACCTTCAAGTCCACTTGAAAACAGCTATCTTCAAAATGTTTAGCACAAACAATGTTATGCTTTGCATAAACAAATGTCTTGATGTTGAGATTCTCTGTTCCAAGATTATGAATTCATTTTTTCACATAACTCTCTATGTTTCTTAGGGTCAGGGATAGCAAAACAGCTTATTCATTGTCCTCTTTTCACCGTGCAGTATTTGGTCATACAAGAAGGCTTTTTTATTTTAATGTTCACTTTCTTCTCTAAAATCCTCAGCTGCTAAAATACCGAGATTTGTTGCAGTTGCCGTGAGGTCACCCCAGGAGATATAATCTGTAAACATGTCTGACACCCTATCAGCAACTTTATTGAGCCATTACAGTTAATTAGAGAAACAGTTTAGATGAAGAATGCGATTTTATCATTCCTCAATTGGGTTACTATAAAATGGATCTGAGAAAAAAAAAATGGCGGTCATTCACTTTAAGTCAAAATCATGCTCAAAACATAGGTTGTGTGTGCACGTTAGAACCGCCTAGATTACCCACAACCTGGGTCTTGGAGCCGAAATAAGAAAAATAATGAATACCCCCGTAAATCCATTTTTCTCTATATAAATTGGGGTTTAAGGGGGTCTTCATTTCACGGACATGTTCAAGTGATGCATAAATAAATTAAAAAAAATCAGAATGAGCTGGTTCTAAATAGTACTATCAATCAACGTATTGAGCAATAAATAAATTTTAAATAAATAAACCGAAATAAATAAATTACGATAACATATCCGCGCGGGTTAGACTGGTATTCTTGATATCTCAAAAACAGTTAATTTGTTAATGAAAATTTATCGATACTCAAAACCGGCTTTGTATTCTCGTTCGAACCGCCTCATTGAGGTGGCTCTAACGAGCACCCACAACCTTTGTCTTGGAGAAGAAATAAAAAATGAATACCACAGTAAACCCCAGTTTTCTCTATATAAAGCATGGTTAAGGGGATGTTCCTTACACGGCTTGTTGCCGTGATGAAAAACCAACATTGACTAAAATAATATAGAAGAGTAAGAAGCAAGTACTTTCGAACTATGTTTTTGTGTTATGTTAAAAGCATGCTGATTCCTGATTACCCGTCTGTTCAATATATAAAGTTGGGTTTACATGCATATTCTATTCCCCGGTATGATGGAAGAAAAAAAAAACCAGAAAAGGTGTACACCCTGATCTTAATAAATCATTCAACTGTTGAAATAAATACATAAATATAAAAATAAATAAATCGGAATGAGCTGGTTCTAAATATAACCAACAATCCACGCAGACGGAATTAATAATCAAATGTATGTTACGAAAAGGAAAAATACAAAGATCTCTTTTGTGTTCTTGTATTCAATCAAAACAATGTGCGAACAGCGAAATGTCACAAATGCGAAAATGCGAAATGTCAGATTAGCCTGCACATACGGCATCTTTCTTTCTTTCGTACTTTCTTTCTTTCAATTGTAATCTTATCATCACGAAAACACGGCTATATAATTTTGACCCCCTTGAACCCCACTTTTATATAGTAAAACTGGGGTTTCCGGGTGTATACATTATTTTTCTTATTTCTGCTCTGAAATATAGATTGTGGTACTCGTTAGGACCGCCTCGATGAGGCGGTTCTAACGAGTGCTCACAATCTATATTTTTAGCAGAAATAAGAAAAATATCACTTTTTTTCGGCGATAAAGGTGGCAATGTATTTGTATAGGCGTGTTTGCGTAATGTACTAGCAATGTTTGTTTAAATTGCTTAGTAAGTATAAAAAAAAATCTAATCGGGTCATGAAAAATAAATCATACATAAATAAATAAATAAGACGCAGATCAGACACCGTATTTTAGATTGATAAATAAATAAATAAATACGACGCAGATCAGACACCGCATTTAAGATTGATTTACATTCCAAGGAGATACCCAGGCGAAGACTGAGTTCATTTCACGGTCGACGGAGAATGACACGCTTAGGGATTACACGCGTGTGTAGACAATAAAGCTTTTTCTGAATAAGCTTCAAATTTAATCGCAAAATCCCGTTATTAAATATAATTTTGAAATATTATAATTGCTATCAAAATGCACAATATTGTAACCACATTGCGTCTGATACAGGCAATTGTTAGCAATATTAACAGAAAGTGAAGCTTTTTACGGTTAAGTAGGGTACTGTCGTTGTTTTGCCACAGTTTTGCATGCTTTATATAAGGATTAAGGGTTGTTAATTTGAAAATAAAAATGCCGCCATCTAATTAAATAAAAGTTCCACTTATTTGATATCTTTTTGAAGGTATTTAAACGGACATTTTTATTAAAACGGAACATGTTTGTCAAAATTGAAAAATAAATAAGTTATTTAAGTTTAAAAATTATTTTCCATTTAAGCGCCTGCTATTTCCAACAAGACATTCTGTACAGGTAAGCCGAGAAGGTCAGCGCACAGTAAAAGGCTTAATCCTTTGCGCCAACGGCATAAATGTCAATAATAGTTGCGGATGGGTGAAAGGTTGCGAGAATTCATAGGAAACAACAACATTATTGCTGATTTTCAGTGTGTTATAATAGAAACAGATCAGCTCTAGTGTGTGAATTCTTGAGTAATAAATCACAGTTCGTCGGTCAATTGTAAGAAGACAAATCACTCGCGCTGCGCGCTCTAGAGTTGATCTATCGAAACTGTGATTTAGTGACAATTTATTGCTAGAGCTGATATATATTTCTTAACTAAATGCCAATCATTTCAAGCCTCGTGAGTTAAAAGTCAATTAAGCCTTTTCAGTGATAACTAGGCATTTGTGTGCGGTTCAATGCTATCTTGACAGGCCTATAATATTGGTGCGACTGGCTAACAAACAACACAGGCGGCATGACGACTGAGCAATGATACTTGAAGTTTATGGGGCGCCGTTTTACTATTTAATCCGTATTTATAGATATCAATAATTATTTATGGATATCCATAATTCGAATTATGGATATCCATAATTATTTATGGATATCCATAATCCGTAATTCGAATAATGGATATCCATAAATTGATCTGAATTAATGATATCTATAAATCGAAAAATGGATATCCATTATTCGATTTATTGATATCCATAAATCGAATTATGGATATCCATTATTCGGCTGATTTATGGATATCCATAAATCAAATTAGGGATATCCATAAATCGAATTATGGATATCCACAAATCCATTTATGGATATCATTAATTTAGATCGAAATATGGATATCTATAAATCGAATTTTGGATATCCTTAATTCGAATTATGGATATCCATTATTCGGCTGATTTATGGATATCCATAAATTGAATTATGGATATCCATAATTCTCCTCTGCAAATAAACCTAATGAATAATGACTGCTCCCTTTTCAAAAAAAAAAAAAAAAAAACTCGACTATTCCCGTCAGGTTTCCGATTGAGGTGTGTAATAAAAGCCCGGATGGAGGTTGAGGTAATGTAGGGTAAGCTTAGTTGTGGCCTATGGTGTGGGAGAGATATGTTTTGTTTCATTTGAGGTTTAACGTCCCCTTCAGTACTATTTAGATCATTTTGGAGACGTTGCTTCAAATTATGAGGGACATTAAGCCTTCATTATGATGAAATGAAATCTCAATCCCTGTCGCCCATTGACTCGCACCCCTTTGTTTGGACAGGCTTAGACCTTCTAAACGGTTTACCAGTACTCTCAGCTCTTTCTCCAAACCCCAAATGAGCGGGGGCCAGAAGATATAATATCTGAATCTGCCTGGTACTCCATATACCTCAAGAAGAGTATTATATGGATATATGTTAATACTATATAACAAGCATGTGCATTTTTTTTTCTCCTGCCGGCCTCGGATGCGCGTCTGACTGATGATCAGGAGTTCGATACCTGCCGGGGTCGGCAACATTCTTAAGTGGAGATTGATCATGAAATCTTTTCTACGGTCATTATCTCCCTTTCCGCTGATTCAAGAAGGGCAGTTGTCAGTTTTGGGCGAAAGAATGTGCACTGTACTGGTTAAACGCTTACGTATAAGCCTGCCCAGGAAAGTGTGGATAGGTAAACTGCCTGGATCAAAAATGACCTAAATAGTGTTGACTGGGGCGTTAAATTCCAATACAAACAAACAAACAAAGCATTTTTCTCCAGAAGCATGCACGGACTGCCTGTTTGGATCATTATAGTCTTACGTCCGACTTTCAGTTTCCTTAGGAGCGCAGTCCTCTTAGAGGTGATTCCAGAGGACCGGGTCCGTTGGCCGGAATTTCCAGATCTTACAGCTGGTTCCGATATTTAACTGCGCACATGGCATCTTGAAAACAATTGCGTGTCTCAGGGAGAAATCTTTAAATCAAAAGCTTTGGTGGTCATTTATGGATATCCATAAATCGAATTATGGATATCCATAAATCAATCTGAAATATGGATATACATTAATCGAATTATGGATATCCATAATTCGAATTATGGATATCCATTATTCGGCTGATTTATGGCTATCCATAAATCGAATTATGGATATCCATAATTCGATTTATGGATATCTATAAATACGGATTAAATAGTAAAACGGCGCCCCATAGAAGTTCAGTTGGCAAAGACGCTGAACACTGCGGTGCGTGTGACCACACCGCCGCATCTGTGCGTGGTATGAAGTCGCAGAAAACACAAATGTTGATTTCTTATTATTAACTTTTGCTCGAAACAAAATGACATTCGTTTGTTTGGGTGATTTGAGGTTTAACGTCCCCGTCAACACTGTAAAGGTCATTTTGGAGACATTGCTTCCAATTTTGTGGGACTTTTTCCCGACATTGAGATGAAATGACATATCAATCCCTGCCGTCCAGAGAAAACAATAGGGTTTATATGCATGGGTGGACCGACTCGCACGACTTTGCCTGGGTAGACTTAGACCATCTAAACGTTTTATCATTACTCGTGTGCGGACAGTTTCAACTCTGCGTCGAAGCATCATGCGGCCCAATCTATTTCTCCTAGCCCCAATGGGCGGGCGGGGGCGGTTCGCACGGGTGTATTATCCTACTGTCCACAGGTATGAAAGTAAGCCCCCGCCCATAGGGGCTTGAAGAAATATATGGGCTGCATGATGCTTCCACGCAGAGCTGAATCCGGCCCGCACACTAGTACTGGTAAACCGCTTAGAGGATCTAAGCCTGTCCAGGAACCGCGATGCGAGGCGGACCGTCCATGCTTATAAACCCTATTGGTTTCATTGGGCGACAGGGCTTGAGATGTCATTTCATCTCAATGTCGGGTAAAAGTCCAACAAAATTGGAAGCAACGTCTCCAAAATGACCTTTACAGTGTTGACGGGGACGTTAAACCTCAAATCAAACAAACAAAAAAAAAAAACAGGTATGAAAGACGGCATTATAGCCTAAGTACTCCTGCGTATAACTCCCAAATAGTTGCTCAGACTGAGCAGACCAATTTATCAAATATATGACAGCTGTTGCCTGGCTGGTATAGAAATAATGGCATGAAGTTGTAATTAATTCTGATTTATTCAGAGAATTTTACAGCCAAGCATGCTAGAGGTTTAAAATTCGACAGTGCGGTACCATGCAGACTGAAATGTTTATCCTAGTAAAGGTTTGCACATCTGTTCATTTTGTACCAGAAACCCCAAAACGGGCAATTGGCAAACAGTGCAGGCCCTGATCAGACGCCGCGTTCTGCGGCGTCTGATCTGGGCCTGCACTGTTTGCAAAAATGATTTTTTTGTTGCCATATGCTTAGGCAATTAGTGAGGCTTATCAGTGTGAACCTGAGATTTATTGAAGTTCATTTTGACAAATGAAAATAAACAGAGCTGTTGTTCTGGAGAGACTAAAATGTCCATACCTGGATTTTCGGGGTACTAAAACCCAGGAGTAAACGGGTGTATTGTCGTAATGTTACTCAAAGGTCACGTGATTAAAGAGAATAGATACGCTTAACATGTTTTCCGACAAATGACGAAAACACACCTATACAAATACATTGTAACCTTGTTTGCCGAAAAAATAAAAAATTTTTATATGAAAAATTGTGATATTTTTTCTTATTTCTGCTCAAAATATAGATTGTGGGTACTCGTTAGAACCGCCTCATCGAGGCGGTTTTTACGGGTACCCACAATTTATATTTTAGAGCAGAAATAAGAAAAGTAAGGTTTACTATATATATATAAAGTGGGGTTCAAGGGGGTCAAAATTATGTAGGTGTGTTTTCGTGATGATCTCATATCAATGTCTGTGAGTGCAAGCTAAATTCAGACCCAGTAGCCTGTTTCGTATAACCTTTGAATTTCATTATTGTAAGTAACTAGTGTAGACCGCGATCAGACACCGCGTCATGCGGCGAATAACGCAGTGTCTGATCTTGGTCTACAGAGTTTGCCCATGTTCCAGTACACGAGCCAGTTTAACCTAACACCCTAATATCTCAGGACCTGGACAGCCATTGTCACGTGGATCATTACGATAACACGGCCGTATGACATAGTGCATTTTTTTCACATCTCCAAAATGGCTACTTCTCGGATGAAAATCAATGATATTTTTCTTATTTATACTGCAACCATAGGTTGTGGGTGCTCGTTAGGCGGTTCTGACGAGTACCAACAACCTACGTCTTGGAGTAAAAATAAGAAAAATAATGTTTACCCCCTTACCCCAGTTTTCTCTATACAAGGTGTGGTGTAAGGGGGTGAACATTTCACGTACTAATGGCTAGTTCCTTGAGTGTAAGTAAAGAAACGATAGTTTTGGAAGTGTTGCTTCTCTTGAATGAACGTCCATTTCCCTTAAAATGATCCGTGATCAACAGATTAGGACTGCCTATATTTAGCTGCTGGTTCCATTTAAATTCATGCTGAATCGTATTTCTGTGGCGATTTAATTCGAGTTAATCTCTTTCGTTTTACAACGCGGATTAATCAAGCGCACAATATGTGGAAATTAGATGAGGAAAGATACTTCGGGAATTGACCCCTATCTTCCGCCGAGGATTACACAATTTTGTTGCATGTTCGGCTCGCATGGGGGCCTCCTAGCTCATAATCGCAAGAATATCAAGAGTTAGGGAATATCTAGAGTTCAGTCCACAAGCGGGACATTATACCCACTGCATTACGATTACATCCGTTTTACACAGGGCATTCTTTCATATTTCCAAAATGGTTAATATTCTGATGAAAATTTATTTATACTTTAACAATAGATTGTCGCTACTCGTTAGAACCGCCTCAATGAGGCGGTTCTAACGAGTACCGACAACCTATGTCTTGGAGCAGGAATATTTGTTTTGTTTGTTTGATTCGGGGTTTAACGTCCCCGTCAACACTGTAAAGGTCATTTTGGAGACGTTGCTTCCAGTTTTGTGGGACTTTTACCCGACACTGAGATGAAATGACTTCTCAAGCCCTGTCGCCCAATGAAAGCAAAAGGGGTTTATAAGCATGCACCGCTTTGCCTGGGCAAACTTAGATCCTCTAAGCGGTTTACCAGTACTCGTGTGAGGTCGGTTTCAGCTCTGCCTGGAAGCATCATGCAGCCAATTTATTTCTTCAAGCCCCGATGCGCGAAGGCGGAGGAGCAGAAATAAGAAAAATTATGTATACCCCCGTGAACCCCAGTTTTCTCCTTATTAAGTGGGGTTTACGGTGGTGTTCATTTCATGGACTTGTTAGCGTGATAGTTCGCTGTGCTGACACCAACTATGGCTATTTACACAGGCTCGACCCTAATGGTCGCTCCCGCCCATCGGGGCTTGGAGAAAGAGATTGGGCTGCATGGTGCTTCTACGCAGAGCTGAAACTGATCACACATGAGTACTGGTGAACCGCGTAGACGGACTAAGACTGCCCAGGCAAAGTGATGTGAGTCAGACCGCCCATGGCATATAAGCCTTTTGGTTTCATTGATCGGTAAGACTTGAGAGGTGTCATTTCATCTGAACGTCGGGTAAAATTGCACAAAATTGGAATAACGTCTCCAAAATGGCCTAAATAGTGTTGACGGGGACGTTAAACCTCAATTCAAACAAACAAATCGACCCTAATGGCCCACTGGGAGGTGGAGGTTCGTTTGGGTAGGCTGAAGACTTCTTAATGTCCCCAATGAAGGAAAAGATGAAAACCACGGTAGATCCGGCCTGCTAATAATATAATGTTATTAATCAAATAATTTCGTATTGGCCCAGTTACAGGTCCGAGGTCTGCTGTATTGGCACGAGGCCGAAGGCCGAGGCCAAGGCCGAAGGCCGGAGGCCGAGGCCAATACAGCTGACCGAGGACCTGTAACTGGGCCAATACGAAATTACTTGATTAATGACAATTTTATTAATTGAGGCAATTAAAAACATGATTTATTATTTTTTGATATTGGTTGACCTTGTGTAATATAGGATAATCAATTAATAATATACATATTAAGGCCTTTGATTTGATACTATAGATGGTTTTATATATAGCGGCTGGTCGGGGGAGGGATGTGATGAACTAACTGAAGGAATGCATGCCACATATGTCATCAAGACCTTTAGTTTCATGCTAAAAATGCATGGAACACATACAACTTTTACCACAAACCCCATTTGTGGGTTGGGTTGGGATAGGGCTATGGATCGGTGACACCTAAAGACAGTGTTTATTATTTGGGTCGCTATGGGCTCGGTATCTTCCGTATTCTCTCAGTTATAAAACATCTGTCTGCACAAAGAAACTATTGCTCAAGGGGAGTTGTATTAGGCATCGGATACGAATTACGCTAACACATCTATGACATTGCATCCGTGTGACATCACGACATAGTGCACTTTTAAATATATACGAAGCGTTTTTTTGTTTGTTTTTTTTTTTATTTTTGTTGTTGTTGTTTTTTTTTCCTAACGAAAATTTTTAACATTTTTTTTTTTTTTTTTTTTTTTTTTTTTTGGCTCCAAACATAGGTAGTGGGCGCTCGTTAGAACCACTTCATTAAGGCGGTTCTAACGAGTACCCACAACCTGTATCTTAGAGCAGAAATCAGAAAAATAATGTATATATATCTCTGAAGACCCCATTTTCTCAATATGAAGTGGAGTGTGTTGGGTTTCATTTCACAGAATTGTTAATATGATAGGTGATGTGTGCACATGAAGGAAGGCATATTTTCACTTGTTGCGATTAATTTATTAAATTATCGATATGCTGCCTCTGTGTGGTTCATTTCTTATCCTTTAAAATGTCAAACTGGGCTTGGACAGGAATGAGCAGTTAAAGCTGTACAAAGTGCAAAACGGTGACGGAATTCATAAATAACGTCAATAGCAGCTTGTACTCCGAAAGCTTGGTTAAGTAACAGACAATGGACGAACCGTATACATAACACTGATGTGTTCCGCAGCGATGGAAAGGTAACGGTATATTTATTTATTTTATTCTATTTATTTATTTATTTACAGTAAAAATCATATATTAAGACCTACTTTGGGGCTGTTCAAAAGTGATCTAAGACCACTTTTGAACAGTCTCAAAGGTGGTCTCTTTTTAGGAGACACTGGGTGTAGAAAACGCAAATAAAGACCAACTGAAAGCGTCTCGATAAGTTTTTAAAGCAGATTTTGTCTTAATTTTAGGTGGTCTTAATAGCGGAATTTGACTGTATTTACTTATTTAGTTTAATTCCAATTATCCTTCATTATGTACATTTCGAGCAATTTGATTGGTTGAAATATCAGTTTTATACTTCAATAAATTCCATGGCCAAGAATCTCAGAATTTCTTGCTCATGGAATCTATCGAAGTTTAATCCATGGAAATAAATATCGAAATTTACGAAAGCCTAATAGGCTCAGGTAAGAGAAAATAAAATTCTATAAAGGCATAGTAACGTGAAACAAAAGGCGTAGTAACGCGAAAAAAGGCGTAGTAACGCAAAAGAATGGCGTAGTAACGCGAATCAAAAGGCGTAGTAACGCAAAAGAAAGGCGTAATAACGCGAAAAAAGGCGTAGTAACGCAAAAGAAAGGCGTAGTAACGCAAAAAAGGCGTAGTAACGAAAAAGAAAGGCGTAGTAACGCAATAGAAAGGCGTAGTAACGCGAATAAAAAGGCGTAGTAACGCGAATAAAAAGGCGTAGTAACGCAAAAGAAAGACGTAATAACGCGAAAAAAGGCGTAGTAACGCAAAAGAAAGACGTCATAACGCGAAATAAAAGGCGTAGTAACGCAAAAGAAAGGCGTAGTAACGCGAAAAAAGGCGTAGTAACGCAAAAGAATGGCGTGGTAACGCGAAAGAAAGGCGTAATAACGCGAAAAAAGGCGTAGTAACGCAAAAGAAAGGCGTAGTAACGCGAAAAAAGGCGTAGTAACGCAAATAAAGGCGTACTAACGCGAATCAAAATGCGTTGTAACGCGAATCAAAAGGCGTAGTAACGCACAAGAAAGGCGTAATAACGCGAAACAAAAGGCGTAGTAACGCGAATCAGAAGGCGTTATAATGCTGAAACAAGATCGCTCACCTGGTCCATAGCGTAACAAGTGGGCCACGGGAAGGGCCATTATTGGCACCAGGGCTGTAATGTGCATAATGTTGAGGGAGGTCTAAAAAGGGTGAAGCTTCATACCAAATATCAACAAAGGCTGAGGGACAGCCAAATCATCCGCCGCACTTTATATCAAGACTCAACCTTGTGACCTTCGCCTGTGACCTTGACCTTGAGTTGGCCCTTGGTTTATTTATGGGTTCTGCACGTCAGCTTACTGAGGGTGATATTTCACAAAAGTTTAATGAAAATCCTTCGAGGGGTAAAAGAACGGACACAAATTTCCAAGTTTCAAATTTGTGACCTTCACCTGTGATCGTGACCCTGGGTTTGTATGTTTAATTTATGGGTTTGGCACATCAGCTCACCGAAGGGGGATATTTCACCAAACTTTAATGAAAAGCCTTCCAGGGGTAAAGGAGATATGAAACGGATACAAAATTCAAAAGTTTCAAACTCGTGACCTTAAGTCATTTATGGGTTCTGCACATCAGCTCACTGAGGGGTGGTTTGGCGAAAGTTTAATGAAAATCCTTCCAGGGGCAAAGGAGATATGAAACGGACCCAAAATACGAAGTTTCTTACTCGAGACCTTCAACTGTGACCTTGATTCGGCATAGTGCATTTATGGGTTATGCACATCAGCTCAATGAGGGAGTATTTGACCAAAGTTTAATGAATACCCTTTGAATGGTATAGGAGATATGGAAGGGACAAAGAATTCAAAGTTTCAAACTCGTGACCTTCAAATGTGACCTTGACCTGGTGTCGGTATGATTCATTTATGGGTTCTGCACATCAGCTCACTGAAAAGAATATATGGCCAAAGGTTAATGAAAATCCTTCCAAGGGTAAAGGGGATATGGAACAGACACAAAATTCAAAGTTTCAAACTCGTGACCATGACCTTGAGTCTCCATGGTTCATTTATGGGTCGTGCACATCAGCTCACTAAGACGAATACTTTACCAAAGATTAACGAAAATCTATCAAAAGTTTCAGGCGATATGGAGCGGACAAGAAAGTGTTACGAACAGACAGAGGGCGGACGGACGGGCGAACGGACGGACAGATGGACAGACGGACAGACGAAGTTCATTCCTATAATCCCCGCTCCGCTTCGCGGCGTTGGATTAACTATTCCATGTACCAGCAACATATCTTATGGTCTGGGGGATAACTAGAATACCATGGCAAACGGAGTTGTGGTTCTTGCTCATGAATCACCTTCAATTGTATCAAGTCCCATCATATACATGTATATCTCAAAGGGTATTGAAGTTATTGCGATTACAAAGTTATATTGTCAGGGGTGTTAACTAAAACCATGTCATCCAGAGTTGTTGCTTTTTCTCATGACACGACCTCTTAACCCACACAAGTGCCATCAACATATCTGAAAGGGTATTTTAGTTACGGAGATCAAACACTTATAGGGGATAACTAAAATATCTGTGCACCCAGAGTTGTGGTTCTTGCTCATGACATGTCTTATGTACTTAATATACAACTAAACCAACTACCATAAATATGTCTAAAATTGGCTGGAGTTAGTGCGATGACAAGGTTAAATTGTCAGCGGAGACCTTGTGTACAACTTTTTGATCAAGTCCCATCGATATAACTCAAAGGTTATTGGAGTCATTGTGATCACAAGGCTATATTGTTAGGGGAGTTAACTAAAATGCCAAGGCATCCAGAGTTGTGATTATTTCTTACGACAGGTCTTCTTGACCTCATGTTCAACTATTCTTTATACCATCAATAAATGAGCCAGCACATGACAAACATACAATAAGGCATGTGCGCCCAACGAAGACTCAGATCAGCCTGCGCATCCGCGCAGTCTGATCAGAGTCTTCGTTGTGCGCTCTAAGGATAGCTAAGGGTCCAATGCTCCTTCATGCAGCACGAGAAGTCTGGTAAGACTATATGGATGCACAGGCTGATCTGAGTCTTCGAGGAACGGGAGGTCACGGAGTCGATCCCAGGCCGCGACATACCAAAGTCGTTAAAAATGAAACTACCTGCTCCGTGCTTGGCACTCAGATTTACGGGCTAGGACTGGTCGACCCAGTGTCAGGATAATGTGACTGGGTGTGGTATCATGTAATGTGTCATGTACATGATACTTCAGTGAGGCAGCACTATAAAAGTGAGCATTGAGCTCCCTGTCGCAACCAGACACCGTCGTGATATGACTGAAAAATTGTTGAAAGCGACGTTAAACCCGAACACACACACACACACACACACACACACACGCACACGCACACGCACACACTGAGTCTTCGATGGGCGTACATGTCTTATTGTAGGTTTTGTCGTGCACTGGCTCAAATGTCAAAGGATATTGGTTTTTGTTTATTTGATTTGAGGTTTAACGTCCCCTTCCACACAGTACAGGTCATTTTGGGGACGTTGCTTCCAATTTTGTGGAACTTTTAACCGACATTGAGATGAAATGACATCTCAAGCCCTGTCGCCCAATGAAACCAATAGGGTTTATATGCATGAACGGCCCCCCACCCCCGGGCAGACTTAGATCCTCTAAGCCGTTTACAAGTACTCGTGTGCGGTCGGTTTCAGCTCTGCATGGAAGTATCATGCAGCCCATCCATTTCTTCAAGCCCTGATGGGCGGGGGCCCCAAAGGATATTGGAATGATGGCGATTACAAGGTTGTGTCTATGGAAGGACGGACGGACGGACGGATGCCAGGCTGATTGCCCTGAACCTATTCTTTCGGGGGATAAAAAGGCGTAGTAACGCAGAAGAAAGGCGTAGTAACGCACAAGAAAGGCATAGTAACGCGAATAAAAAGGCGTAGTAACGCGAAAAAAGGCGTAGTAATGCGAATAAAAAGGCGAAATAACGCGAAAAAGGCGTAGTAACGCGAATCAAAAGGCGTAGTAACGCCTTTCTTTCGCGAAAATACGCCTTTCTTTTGCGTTACTACGCCTTTTGATTAGCGTTACTACGCCTTTCTTTTGCGTTACTACGCCTTTTTTCGCGTTACTACGCCTTTTGGATTCGCGTTACTACGCCTTTTTATTGGCGTTATTACGCCTTCCTCGTAAGCTCGCCTTACGATAGTAAGAAGGGGGGGGGGGGGGGGCTATTGCCATAGCCCCGGCGTCCGGTGGCAGCGTCGGCGTCGGCATTTGGTTAATGTTTACCTGTAAGCTCTGATTTGTGATGTTTTACAAATGTATTTTCATATAAAATAAACAATATTTTCCTCTGTATTATCTCCCTTACTTCCCTGTGGGATCTGAATGAAGAGGTTGTGAGTTCGAATCCCGGGGGAGGAATGTCTTACATGTCTTATTGTAGGTTTTGTCGTGCGCTGGCTCAAATGTCAAAGGATATTGTTTTTGTTTATTTGATTTGAGGTTTAACGTCCCCGTCAACACAGTACAGGTCATTTTGGGGACGTTGCTTCCAATAGTGTGGGACTTTTAACCGACATTGAGATGAAATGACATCTCAAGCCCTGTCGCCCAATGAAACCAATAGGGTTTATAAGCATGGACGGACCGCCTGGGCAGACTTAAATCCTCGAAGCCGTTTACCAATACTCGTGTGCGGTCGGTTTCAGCTCTGCGTGGAAGTATCATGCAGCCCATTCATTTCTTCAAGCCCTGATGGGCGGGGGCCCCAAAGGATATTGGAATGATGGCGATTACAAGGTTGTGTCTATGGAAGGACGGACGGACGGACGCCAGGCTGATCGCCATGAACCTTTTCTTTCGGGGGATAAAAAGGCGTAGTAACGCACAAGAAAGGTGTAGTAACGCACAAGAAAGTCATTGATAGTAACGCGAATAAAAAGGCGTAGTAACGCGAAAAAAAAGGCGTAGTAATGCGAATAAAAAGGCGTAATAACGCGAAAAAAGGCGTAGTAACGCGAACCAAAAAGGCGTAGTAACGCGAATCAAAAGGCGTAATAATGCCTTTCTTTCGCGTTACTAGCCTTTCTTTTGCGTAACTACGCCTTCTGATTAGCGTTACTACGCCTTTCTTTCCGTTAGTACGCCTTTTTTCGCATGGCTTCGCCTTTTGATTGGCGTTACTGCGCGTTTTGTTTTGCGTTTCTACGCCTTTTTTGCCTTATTACGCCTTTTGTTTCGCGTTACTTCGCATTTGATTCGCGTTACTACGCCATACTTTTGGGTTACTACGCCGTTTGATTCGCGTTTCTACGCCTTTCTTTTGCGTAACTACGCCTTTTTTCGCGTTACTACGCCTTTCTTTGCGTTACTACGCCTTTTTTGGCGTAGCTTCGCCTTTTGATTGGCGTTACTGCGCCTTTTTTGCGTTTTTACGCCTTTTTTTGCGTTACTACGCCTTTTAATTCGCGTTACTACGCCTTTCTTTTCCGATACTACGCCTTTTTTCGCGTTACTACGCCATTCTTTTGCGTTTCTACGCCTTTTGATTCGCGTTACTACGCCTTTCTTTTGCGTTACTACGCCTTTTTTCGCGTTACTACGCCTTTCTTTGCGTTACTACGCCTTTTTTTCGCGTAGCTTCGCCTTTTGATTGGCGTTACTGCGCCTTTTGTTTTGCGTTTGTACGCCTTTTTAGGCGTTAATACGCCTTTTGTTTCGCGTTACTACGCCTTTACACATTTTTTATTTTCTCTTACCTGAGCCTATTAGGCTTTCGTAGAAATTCAATAAATCACAGTACATATATAATAAAAATACAATTTCGTCAGCTATGTTTTTCTCTAAGTCAAGCCATGGTGGCTTTGCCATAGCTGTTGGGCAGCCGACAGGATAAGCTGGTAGTTTGTTTCCGTATATTTAAATGTTTTATTACCCTGAAACTTTGAGTCCATAACAACAGATAAGCTGGGTATTTTGTGATAACTGAAGGATAGTTTTCCTTATTTCTCCATATAAACCTATGTTCTGGGTATTCATTAGAACCGCCTTGCCGAGGCGGTTCTAATGAATACAACAACATAGGTTTTTGTGGAAAACTGACAAAACTATCCTTGAATTATCATGAAATACGAACCTTATCTGTTTCTATGTTTGACATAATTGAATATTTGAGCAATGCGAAAAAATCATAGAGGCGGAGAAGTTATTTTGGGAGAAAGACTTTTGTGCAGCCGTCGTTAGTGATTGCCCTTCAGAAAAAAATGCAGTCTAACTTTAATTGGCCCGAACACCTTTTTGGGCCATGAAGACTTTATATTCGACATGAGTTTAGTTTGACCCACTGAGGATTAATTTTAGTGCCAAATTTGGGTTCTTCTATAAAATAAAAATCATTAGAATCGACGCATCGATTAGAAGCATTAGAATCGACGCATCGTCTATATTTCACTGGACGCATCGTCTTTATTTCACGGACTGGTTCACGTGATGACTCTATGACAGACGGTTAAACGTGATTTTCACGCATCGAAATCGTTACAAAAGTATTTAAATGCCTGTGTTATAATCAGTAATTTTGGTTGTTTTTCTTCTAACAATGGTGAAAGGTTGGGAGAATTCGTAGGAAACAACAAAATTAATGCCGATTTTCAGTGTGTTAAAGTAGAAAGTAGAAATAGATAAATCACTGTCGATCAATTGTAAGAAGACAAATCACTCGCGTTATAAAACAGACTGCATGCATGGTGGTTAACCCAATCATGGTTGGCAACTTTGCTTCCCTCTTTGATTGCACACCGGTGGGTCGGGTCTAAGATTATATGGCGGTTCCAGCGTAAAAGCATAAATGGAATTTTATTTTGGTATTTTTTATGTTCGTTAGCGCCTGATGCTCCGTCTTTGGCCGGGCCCCTCGGAGTCTAACTGTTGGTTTTCTTTTGCTCCGGCAATTCTGTTGTTGTATGCTGTCGACTCCTCAACCTTGTTTCATCTCTGTATTTTTTTATTTGTATGTTCTCGGAGATGTTACACTGATGAGTTGGCAAGCCTTCTTGCGGAACAAACAACAAGGCGATTCTTCTGTGGCGGTTTATTTATGTTGTTGTTTGTTACTTACTGTGTGTATCACATGTGTCTTTTTGTTTTGGATGGCCATTTGGCTATTTTGTGGGAAAGTAACTGTCCTTGTGGCCTTCTTTTGTTTAGGTTTCCATTATGGTCGAGTCGCTTCGTGTTTGTGTTTCTTTCCCTTTGGTGTCTTTGGTGGGTGGAGTAAGTTTATTGTATCGATTCCTGATCTTTGTTTTACTTCTTCTTTTCATGGCAATTTTTGCAATAAGCCGTGAAAAAGCTCGCACTATGATGTGGAAAACGACGATTTGAGAAGGATTTCGTCGGAAATTGCAAAAATTCAAGAGACTTATGTAAGGATATCCATATCATAGTTAAGGTGAATGATTGCAGAATTAAGTGATATGAGTAATTTGCGCTGTTGTTATGGATTTGGAGGGCGCAGTGCCGTTAAACTGGAGAGGGGTCAAAATTGATCACATCGAAGTTGTTTGTCTTTATGTAATTTTATCCTATCCATAAAATATCATTATTTTCAAACGATTTTCTAAACGTGACACAACCATTTGTATGATCTAAGGTGTTGTTCAAGTATGATAAAATGCAAAAATAAAGAGAGAAAAAATCCAAGAGATTAGTTTTGGACCATCCTCTCTACTAACCTAAAGAAAGCTCTGCTGACCCCAAGTACCTGTGGGTATGTTAGGTTCCAATAAACATAACAAGTACCCCTCACGAAGCACAATGGGTCGTTTGTTATAGTTTGTCTTGATCTAAAAAATAATTATCTGATTTGCTGCTTTGCCTCATGATATGTCATCTCCTTTGTCAACTAAGCCGCTCTGTTCAGCAAAAAGATCATAATTGCCATGCCTGCAGTTGAGAACATGACTGCATTCTAATATGCAAAGGCCTTGAAGTTGGCAACTTTGTGTAGAATCAAGAAATGAAGGTAATTCTTATGGTCATTGAAGTATTAACAACATTTGGCCACAACATTATATGAGAAAAATAACAACATTATGTGAAATACATACATACATACATACATACATACATACATACATACATACATACATACATACATACATGCATGCATGCATGCATGCACGCACGCACGCACGCACGCACGCACGCACGCGCGCGCGCACGCACGCACGCACGCACGCACGCACGCACATACATACATACATACATACATACATACATACATACATACATACATACATACATACATACATACATACATACATACATGCCCAAATATGGTAAAAACCACAAAAAGTCTTCTTCTGTAGAATCACTGGGTCGATTGTTTTGACACTTGGTTGGTCGCATCAAGTGACTGAGTACTACCGAAGTGACAAAAATGATGACCCTGGCTTGACCTTGACATATTCTACACCAAGTTCAAATTTGGTTCCTTAGGCTTTTCAACTGGAAAAGGGTAAAACAGTGCAGTTTTCGGAAATTATTGTAGCCTCTGACATGAGAAACAGATACAGAATAAATGTCTATAAACGCCAGAGGTCAATGTCATTTTGGTGACCTTGACCAAAGGTCACTTGGGTTGCAGGTCCATTGACATTAAAAACAGTTTCTCTGAAACAACTGGGCCAATATCTTTTAAATTTTATATGCAGCCTTACATAACCAAGATGGCCGCCATGCCCAAATATCGTTAAACCTGAAGAAAAAAATTCTTCAGTTACCACTTCACGGATTGTCTTCAAACCTGGGATTTAACATTGGGCAACTGAGTACTGCCACGTTTGCAAAATCATGACCCTAGGTTGACTTTGACCTACTTTCCGTAAAGATTATATTGAGTTTTTTAGGCTTTTAAATGGGAAAATGTAAAACAATGCATTTTTCGAACAATGTTGTGGTCTATGACATGCCTATCCATGCTATAGGTCAAGGTCATTTGGTGTTCTTGGCCCAAGGTCAACATATACATATGAAAATACATTTTCTCTGAAACTACTTGACAAATTTCATTAAATTTTTCCTTCTGACAGTGGAGGAATAAAATATGTTCGAATGGGCCAGGCCTCGTGTCCAAGATGGCCACCATGCCCAAATATGATAAAACCTTAAAAAATCTTCTCCTTCAGAATCACTTCGCCAACTGTCTTGAAACTTGGTATGTAGCATCATGTAACTGAGTACTACCAAGTTCGCAAAAAAGATGACCTTAGGTGTGATATTGAGCTACTTTATGCAAAGGCTAAGTTTGGAAAAGGTAAAATAGTGCATTTCTTTTTCTTAAACATTATTGTGGTCTGTGACATTAGAATAAGTATGACAAATGGATGTCTACGAGGGCGAGTTAATAACAAACCAGCCCAACTTATTTCTGGGTGAGATCGATCTCTTCTTTTTCGATGTAATTGCCCTCTAGAATGATACACTTGGACCAACGCTGTTCTAGTGCCATCAGCCAAGAACTGAAGAAGCCAAGGTCCTTGTCTCCGACCCACTCCTCAACTGCCGCCACGACTTCTTCGTTGGACCGGAAATGACGTCTACGAATATCCTATTTCAAGTTTGGGAACAGGAAATAGTCACTAGCAGCTAAGTCCGGAGAATAGCCGGGGGCGGTATTAGCCTAAACATGTATTGAAACAAGGCATGAAAATCTTGGTTGGCTCGGTCAACTATAAATGGGATAGGCTGGTTATTAATAATGGGATAGGCTTGTTATTTATTGACTTGCCCTCGCATGAATGGTGACCTTCACCCATAGTTACTTGAATTGCCAGTCCATTGTCATTTCAACATATATTTTCTCTGAAATCACTGGGCTAATTTCATTGAACTTTTACATGCAGCAATATATGCAGCCATATGACATTAAGAGAACAAAAAATTGCTCAAATGGTTTATGTCACATGATCAAGATAGCCTTTATGTCAGAATACAGTAAAAACCTTAAAAACTCTTCTTTTCCAACATACTTGGATGATTTCTTTGAAAGTTGGTATGTAGCATCGAGTGACTGAGTACAATAAAATGCGAAAGTGATGGCTCTAGGTTGACATCACCTACTTAAGGCAAAGGTAAAATTTGATTCATTGGAAAAAGGTAAAGCAATGCACTTTTCAAAACATATTGTGGTCTTTGACATGAGCATGGGTACAAAATGAATGAAACTTAGTATGTAGCTTTAGGTGGCTGAGTATAACTAAATTTGTTCAATTGATTACCCTAGGTCGACCTTGACCTACCTTTGAACAAGGTAAAATTTAGTGTCTCAGGCTCTTGAATTGGAAAGACGTTAAAAATGAATTTTTCGAAAACTGTTGTGATTATAAAATGAGTGTTTGTTTGATTGATTAGAGGTTTAACGTCCCCTTCAACACTGTAAAGGTCATTTTGGAGACGTTGCTTCCAATTTTGTGGGACTTTTACCCGACATTGAAATGAAATGACATCTCAAGCCCTGTCGCCCAATGAAACCAATAGGGTTGAGTGAGGTAGTGTATGAATATCTGTGAATGTTATTATATGTTAAGGTCATTCAGAGAGCTTGGCCCAAGCTGTCCTTCATTTTTTCATTTTAAATTTTGTATACAGCTGCCTTGGCAATGGCTGAATACAAGTTTGTTGAAATAGTCCATGTCACAGCCAATAAGTTTATGAACTCAATATTTCTTCTTCTGCAGAACCTCTGAGCTGATTTAAAAAAAAAATGTGCAGCTTCAGGTGACAGATGGCTGCCTTGATAGCTCAGTGGTTAGCGCGTTCGACATAATCGAGAGGTTGTGGGTTCGAATCCGGCCACCGGATGCGAGGTGTATTCTTGGGCAAGACACGTATTGCAACGGCCTCACTCCACCCAGGTTTAAGTAAAAGTCACTGCCTCTCTCTCGCGCGCGTGATAACATACGGAATGAGTGTTCGAGAGGGACAGCTTCCTTTGCAATCGAACTAAAATAAATTAGTATAAAGTAAAACAGGTGAAACTGAAAGGGTGATATGACCTAAACAGTGTTGACTAGATTTTTTTAACTTCACACAAGCAAGCAAAAGCCCTTCAATACTGATGTCACTGTATGTATTCTCCGTGAACGCACATGCATACCAGTCTTCTGATTCTTTGTAAGGCGATTATTCCAAGCTTGCTCATCTGAATGCAGCTGGCATACCAACTTCACAAGTCAAGGGTTCTAATTCAATCACGCAAACATGCCTATATAGCTTTGACCCCCTTGAACCCCACTTTTATACAGTACTGGGGTTTACAGTGGTAAACCTTATTTTTCTTTTTTTTTTTGCTCTAAAATATAGATATTTTGATAAGAAATAAGAAAAATATCACAATTTTTAATCTTAAATTTTTCATTTTTTACGGCGGTCAAATTTACAGTGATTTATATAGGCGTGTTTGCTTAATGCCACTTTGTCCCCTCGGCCAAACAAATAAAATCTATGTATAGGGTTTCATGTAAGAAAAAAAAGGTTGGGTAGTAAGATCTTTTTTATTTATGAATATTTTACAAGAAACATAACTCTGGCCATGACGAAACCACGCCTATTCAAATATAGTGAAACTTTTGTGACCCAAAGATGATAATTTTCCGATACAAAATTTTTATATTTTTCATATTTCTGCTCAAAATATAGATTGTGGGAACTGGTTAAAATCACCTCAACGAGATGGTCTTTGTTTTTGAGCAGAAATACGAAAAATAATGTAGACCCCTGTAGTATAGACACAAGTTTTACTATATGAAAGCGGGGTTTAAGCGATGGGGGGGGGGGGGGGGGTCAAAATTATATAGACGTGTTTCATGATGTAAGCAGGAATAATGAGAATAGTTTTCCTTATTTCTTGTCAGAAACATGTTGTAGCATCGCGATAATAAGTCTGTGAAACAAGGACCCCTCTAAACCCCAATTTATATAGAGAAAAGTGTGGTTTTTGGGGATATACATTACCTGCCTTATTCTTTCTCGAAAACATAGATTGTGGATACTCGTTAGAACCGACTCATTGAGTTGGTTCTAACGAGCACCCACAATCTACGTTGAAAGCAGAAATAAGAAAGATGTTATCATTTTTATCCAAAATGTGTAACTTCTGACACCATGTTGGACGCCATTATTTCACACGGACATATTTTCCTAATGGGTACTTGTTAATACGGCTCGATGAGGCGATTTAAACAAATATTGATGAAGAAACATGACAGAGTAGTTTCCCCGAATTATGCTCTGTATATCTTGTAATTTGGAGCTATGTGGATCTATACAATTTTAGCGCAAACAAACCCAATGCCATCACTAAAACTGGGGTTAACAGGGGTAATCATTATTTTTCTTATTTCTGCTCAAAGCATAGACTGTGGGTACTCGTTAGAACTGCCTCGCCGAGGCAGTTCTAATGAGTGCACACCTGTTTTTGAGCGGAAATATATAAAAAAAATCATATTTTTTTTTTGAACATTTTCAGGTGGTAAAAGTTTCAATACATTTGAATAGGCGTATTTTCGTAATGACCACAAACTTGAAACGAAAGACATAATTCGATTTTTAGTAGAAAACATGAAAACAGCTAGGGTTTACACACACAAAAAAAAAGAATTAGGTAGGGTCGCGAAACTTGTAATCCACACATTATTTTATTTGACCTTAAGCGTAGCATAGGGAACAAAGTGGGTTTCGAACCCTTGGATTTCGAAGATGCTGGTACCACAGAAATATCCCGCCCACTCAGACTAACCGGCCTTTATGTACTGACTTAATCTTTCCAACATTGCGTGAGTAACATGGATTTAACGCGAGTGCGTGCAGTGGGGATTTTGAGCTTAATTTCTTAATAACATTAGCTTTCCAGGTATAGATGTTGTGCGAAACAAAACTAATTAATATCCGTACCGTACGTACCACTTTGGTATCCTGGTCGATATCCTTGAGCCACGTTTGTCGGTCCAAGTTAAAACGACGAACTCATTAGAACCGTCATTTTAGTACACCCATGTCGTGGTGTAGTCAAGTGTGCCAGGAGACATCGTGCAAAGTAACATCTGAGGAATCAAATAGAACTATTGGGTCGATTGTTTATCAATCGACAATCGACCCAAAGGTATAAAGGACAAAACCTCTATTAGTGCTGGACTCCACGTGACTAACACTGATTTGTAGAAATCCACGGAGACTATTTATAGAATTTTATCGCAGTGAGGTCAGCGTGTTTACGTTAAAAGGTTAACCGTAAAATCTGGGCTGGAATCATGGGTTGGGCTAGGCAAACAGTGTAGGGCCCAGATCAGACGCCGCAGAACGCGGCGTCTGATCAGGGTCTTCACTGCTTGCTTACAGTATAGGAATTTTAGGTCAGCGTCTAATCAGGGTCTCCAGTTTAGTCTCAGTAAAGGTGTTTAAGGGTTAAACGAAACAGTCCCCGTTCAGGCCCATTTTTCCTAACTACACCCAGATACAATCGACCAACCAGTACTCTCAGTGCTTTGATTTTATCTTTGCCGCAAGATTTTATTTTCTTTATCGACGCCTACTGGAGAATGTGATAACACCCATTTCTGTTTCAAAGTGCCCTACACATGCAAGGAATTGAAGGGGAATGGGAACACCTGGCAGATTTTTCCGCCATTTTTCAAAGGGAGACAACTTTCGGGACTTTCTGTTCGCTTTTCTATAAGCCCTGTCCCACTGAAAAAGGGGTCTACTCTTAAAGGAAAGAATTTGCTCCTCAGGAGCAAATTCTTTTCTTTAAGAGTTGACCCCTTTGACATGGGAGACAAAAATACTTTTGCAGGTGTTGCCCCCCCCCCCCCCTGAAGGTGTACCCATTTCCCTTAAACGGAAAAACGATAACAACTCTCTTTTACAAAGACTGACAGCAGCATAATTACATTTACACCACCGACTATTTTTCCAAACGAACGGTAGACTCCGCCTCAGTTTGTCACATACATATATAGAATTTACATGCAAAAATAAATAAATAAATAAATTAATTAATAAATAAGCAAATAAATAAATAGAAAAGTGGACAATAAAGTGTAAACCTATTCAGAAATACGCTTTGAAAAACAATCGACCCAAAGTTATAAAGCGCAGTAGCTTTTCAACTCTGAAGTCCACGTGTCTATCATTGAGTTGTTCGAAATCGAGGTAACGGTTATTTATAGAAAATAGCCTCGTTATTCTTTAATCGAGGTCGGAGTTATAAGAGGTTATCTATAGAATCTGGACTTCAATCATATTTAAGGTTAGGCAAACTGTATAGATCCAGATCGGACGCCGCATAACACAGTGTCTGATCAGGGTATACACTGTTTGGTTACAATACAGGAATTAAAGTATCAAACGAAACCGTCTAAGTCCTCGTTCAGAACATTTTACCAGACCCAACAATGCTGTCAGTGCTATGATTAATGCTGAAGCTACCTTCAGATGACAGTGTCTGATCAGGTTCTACATATTTTTGCTTGATGCTCAGGAAAAAAGTCCCGGCCTAAACCAAGAGACAAATTATCCACAAGCGCTGTCAATGCTTTGATCCAGTTTAAAGAAAGTTAGATATAAGAAATGGATCTCGACATGGGGTCGCGAAAATGAAGAAAGCATGAACTTTGGGGTTCATATCGTTTTCGCCTGACCTATAATAATAATAATAATAATAATAATAATAATAATAATAATAATAATAATGTCTTTATTTTTCGTGGATTACATATTTAGATTGACTGATTGGATGTTTAACGTACCCGTCAACACTGTATAGGTCATTTCTAGGAGACGTTGCGTCCAATTTTGTGGGACTTTTACACAGCTTTGCCCAATGAAACCAATAGAGTTTATCAGCTTTAATTGGGCGACAGGGCTTGAGAAGTCATTTCATCTTAACGTCGGGCAAAAGTCCCACAAAATTGGAAGCAACGTCTCCAACATGACGCTAACAGTGTTGACGGGGACGTTAAACCTCAAATCAAACAAACAAAATCGGCTTGGACGGTCCGACTCTCACCGCTTTGCCTGGGCAGGCTTAGATCCTCTAAGCGGTTTACCAGTACTCGTGTGCGGTTGGTTTCCGCTCTGCGTTGAAGCATCATGCAGCCCCTCTATTTCTTCAAGCCCCGATGGGAGAGGGCCGATTACATATTTAGTATAAAACAAATCTCACATATGGTCCGCGCTAGAACAAAGTAAACTAATGTGTACAAAATGATCAAGATTCCCATACTTCTAACATCAAAAAATGACTTGTATAACTTAGTTTCCGCTGCCATTTAGGTAGCTTATTCGCGATAAATCGCGCCATTTATGCCTAATGCGAAGACTAAATGGTACCAAATTTGTGCCAGCTTATTTGAAAATGACACGCATCGCATACGCGTCCAGAAAAGGCTCAGCCGTGTCTACGGAAGCTACTAACAGGACA
The DNA here is from genome assembly GCA_963580285.1 of Lucinisca nassula. Taxonomy (NCBI): domain Eukaryota; kingdom Metazoa; phylum Mollusca; class Bivalvia; order Lucinida; family Lucinidae; genus Lucinisca; species Lucinisca nassula. Next base: position 80,677,220 of record OY757017.1, on the reverse strand, counting down.
GCATGCATGCAGCTCCATCAAGGTCTTTCAGCAGCAAAGGCTCAGGCGAGACTGCGCGTACGCGCAGCATTACAAAACACGCCTATACAAATACATTGTAAACTTTACCGCCGAAACAAACTAAAGTTTTAAGATGAAAAAGTGTGATACTTTTCTTATTTCTGCTCAAAATATAGATTGTGGGTACCCACAATCTATAAAGTTTATCCCGGTAAACTCCAGCTTTACTATATAAAAATGGCATTCAAGGGGGTCAAAATTATATAATGGGCTCGCTTGAGCCTTTGCCGCTGGTAGATTATGTGATAAGTACCCTGTCTCCTTTCTAATAGTAGGGGATAAGGCCCCAACCGGTCGGTAGTTCAGTCGGATGCGCGTCTGACTGGTGATCAGGAGGACGCGGGTTCGATACCTGCCGGTGTCGGCAACATTCTTTCGTGGAGACTGATTACGGAATCTTTTCTATGGTCATTCTCTCCCTTCCGATGATTTAAGAAGGGCAGTTGTCAGTTTCTGACGAAAGAATGTGCATTGCACTGGTTAACCGCTGCCCAGGAAACGTGTGGATAGATAAACTGACCGGCTCAAAAATGACGTAAATTAGTGTTGACCGGGCCGTTAAACTCTAATACAAACAAACGTCCCCAACCGCGGGCCGTGCTGTGACACTAGGGGCATAAGACTAAATTTAGTTATCAATATCAAATGAGCCACCAATTCTCAAGAAATAAAGCCCCATGAAATTATGAGCTGACATGCGAAAAGGGCCTTAACATCCTCCTGTTTATGTTCTTCGAATGCGCATGCTCAGCCAATTTACAGGGCTAGGTGCACGGCTATTTCAAGGTCTTCTCTACGTCAGCGAGCGGCAAAGGGTCTGGCAAACCTTTGTCTGTTGTGTATGCTTTGAGTAACCTTTTCTTCTTCTTCTTCTTCTTCTTCTTCTAGTTTCGGTATAGGGCCACAACGTAACATCAGTACATCTTCTTGTATCTGAAAGCATGCAGCGCTTTTGTGTTACTTCTTGAACACTTACCTCTGGCGTTCCATCCAGATAAATGAAACTAGTATATTGTGTCTGGGATGCGGCGGTAAAACCATTGGAATTGGGCAAAATTAACCTGAAGTGGACTTTTATCAACCTTTGCTAGAAGTTCACGAAGTTCTGTCTGATACAATGTATCAGACGCTCGCCAGGCAAAGGGACTTCGACCCATCACTTGAATAACACTCGAAAGTTTGACAAGTGTCTAAGTCTCCTACGGAATCCGTGCGTTGCCCCACCTCTCGTTGACATGTGCATAACTCGGAAATTAGTGCATTTAGACCCTTATTGACCCTTTTGACCAAATGTTAGAAATGAAATACAGACGGACGGACAATAACACAGACGAGAGGATGACCAAACATCTAACTGTTATGTATGCACATGTACTAGTAAAATATGGTATAGGGCGACAGAAAATAATTCATGTAGAAAGTATAAACCTCTGATGTCTTACTCTCTTTTCAGACGTCCTTCTTGCGTTAACATCGACCTTACAGGCTTCAGTATTTCTTTGTTATCGTTCCTGTTGCTACTTCAAACATATTGCTCCGCAAGCCCATGTGACCGCCGTTTCATAATCCTAAGAATACAGCACCAAGACTGTGTGCCAAAGTCTGTGATGACGTCAGCTTGTAGGGGCACGTGCATGTCGTACGTCCGTCCTTCTGTCGAAGCCCCTGATGCTCTCGAAAGATTCTGTCAGTGCTGTGATGCAGACGACGTTAGATTTCACCGCGTAATCGTCCGCTGTCCTAATTCTGACTGGTACCCGGGAGCTATTGGTGTAACACGTTTCAGCAGGATACTATTGGGAATGAATCTGCCGAGTACCTGTAGGTGTCGGCCATGTTCTCCCATTCCACAAGAAATAGTTCCGGCGGAAAGCGACATACTGGGAGAAGGCAAAAGGAGCGACAAAGGATGGAATATAACATACGGCGGCCATATTTCTGACAACGATAAAACATACTTAGACTTGATCGAAAACTATTATGAGCTCAACCTTGTTGAAAAAGGAACTAAGCCGTGATGAAAGACACATGCTATGACATTTATAACACAGCGAGCTTCAATGAGTCGAACATTGATGGCTCGTTTACTATGACACAATCGAACTCATTCTTGAGTCCCAAGGGAGTTTCCCCTTTCGCTCGATATAATATACATTTCCGGAGATGTTTTTCCTTATTTTATCAGAAAATGTATGTTGTGTGTACTCATTAGATTCGCCTCGGTGAAACATTTGTTATAATAAGTACACACAACAAATATTTGTTTTATAGAGGATCGAATTCAAAACATATCTTCCAATCATATCCATTTTAATATCTCCTTTGCTAGCGTTATGAGCAACCCTCAATGGCTCGAACTATCTCTGACAAAAACAAATTTGCCTGGTTCTAAAGATTATTGAGACGTTGAAGGTCGCCTGTGATTCAGTTTTTATGGACGTTGAGACAAAATACTTTACTCCCTTGTTTCAATATCGTTTCATCAGAAGCGACTTTCTCCAGCGTTTAAGAAGAACTTAGAACCAGAAAGGCAATATTCCTGTTATGTCCAAGATTCTAGTTCATTGAAAGTTAAAATGCAAATACTAGTATTTGCGGTAGTTTTTCTTTGTTTCTTAGAGTTTTACGTCAAAACAACAACTAAGGTCATATGGAGGAGGGACCTCGGATTAAAAGACTCAGCCAAAAGTCTGGAGAAGACCGGAATCGAACCCTCGACCCATGGTTTATGAGGTTATTTTACGTTTTTTCCTCAAACACTTACAAAATGTTGGTACTCGTTTGAAACGCCTCAACGAGCATCCACAACGAGCATCCACAAGCGCCCCTGCCCATCGGGGCTTGGAGAAATAGACTGGGCTGCATGATGCTTCCACGCAGTGCTGAATCTGACCACGCACGAGTACTAGTAAACAGCTTAGAAGGACTAAGCCTGCCCAGGAAAAGCGGTGTGAGTCAGATCGTCCAATGCATATAAGCCATCTGGTTTCATTGGGAGGCAGGGCTTGAGATGCCATTTCTTCTCAATGTCGGGTAAAAGTCCCACAAAATTGGAAACAACGTCTCCAAAATGACCTAAATAGTGTTGACGGGGACGACGTTAAACCCCAATTCAATTAAACAAACAATTCGAGCATCCACAATCTTTGTTTGAAGCAAAAATAAGAAAAAGACAGTCAACCCTCTTTATACCGACATTGGACTCCTTGTAATGTCAATTTCTATGGAACGAAACCTTTGCTCAAGTTGAGATGGATTTTTGAAGTCATTCAAGTTATGTAATATTTAATACTCCAAAACATAAACATTGTGGATAAATGTTAAAATCGCTCGTCGAGGCGATTCTAACAAATCATCCACAGCATTTGTTTATTGGAGTAATTAAGGTAAGAGTCCTTTGTTATTTACCATATTGCGTCGCGTCTGATGAATATAATAACGCCATGTAATAAATAAGGTAACCCACTAGTGGATTAAATATGCAAAGGGGAAGTTCCAAATCTGCCCACGCACAGATTTTCTTGAAACTTCAATTGTTGTTTACTTGAGGACTATCAACTATATATATAACTTTGTTTCATTTGATAAACTACTTTAGGTCTCAGGAGAGCTCCCTGGGGTAGCCCCCTGTAGAGGTCATACACACCTGTGAACTTTTCAGTCTTAAATCAATAGGTATGATTATTTTCAAATTTTGTTGCTTTGATTGGCAACAGAACTCTATAAGGATTAATCTAATACAAAAAATGTAAATGTGTCTATGTCTTTTAATTTTTCTGATAAATTTATTTTCAAAATTTCTTCTACTTTTCATGAAAATTTATAAATAATGGGATTTTCATCATAAGTGTTAGATGTGTTACTGATCTTGTCACCCCAAGATATTGCATATAAAATAGGCCACATATATCCTCTATATAGCAAACAAATTTCAGAAAAGCCAGAAACCGGTAACATTGTTTGTGATTGCTAGATATGGGTTCAGGTCTATTTTTGTGCTAAAATCAGTTGCAATATAAGGGGACAAGATTTCCTTAAAGTTTATTTTTATTGTGTTTGTAATGACCATTTGGTGCCACGTTATCATACAAAGCTTAACATAGGCATTTATGTAATAAAAACTCTCTCCCTACTCCCCACACCACCCGGCACCCTACCCCCCCCCCCCCCCAACACACACAAACACAAAAAGATACTGTTTACAGTCAGGCGTTTTAGTTTGACTTTTCAAAAGTAAATGAGAACATACATTAGCAAAGTATACCAGTTCAATCCAAACATTTGAAGGAGAAAAAATAAAATGCATTCATGCATTGTTCATGATGAATGTTAGTTTTGACAGTTTTGCAAAAATGATAATCCTGAAAAAATTACATTATGGCAGAATAGGAATAAGACAAGGTGGATCTTTTTACCCTGTTTTATTCGGTCTTTCTGTATATTTTTAAACCCCGCAATAAAAAGACGCTTGATGCCAGTAATACGCAATGACGTATTGAATCTGCTTAATAAATTACTTGCATAGACCTATTTTTTTTTCTTTAATTATGTTTGCTGTTGTCATTCTCTTCTTTAAAATAAAACAGCAGCAAATAAATTGCTAACTGTGAAGGGACAGACTGATTTTTCCATTTGTTCTAATGATTGATCGGTCCATGTGTTGGTAATTTTTTCTTACATCACTTGGTCAAAGAGGCTCACACTCCGTTCCCCCACCAAAGGTTTTGTGAGATCATGAAAACTATTGTCTGCATTGTTTCTAGGTTCATTATAACATCTGCAAAAGTGTAAGCTACAATGTCTTAGTCTTTAAAATAAATGCAGAGCTAGTCACACTGTAACTAGTTGTAAAATTGGCATTTGGTATAAACTTCCCAAAATGAAATAGATGGAAGGCAAGTTGCTGTAACTAATGCATTTGATAGCTGATATTATATTTAGATGTTGTAATACCATTCGCATTTTTAGTCATCTGTATGCAGTATTTGTCATCTGTGTTCAATTTTCTAGCTCTGTATTAATCTGTTTTTGCGAATGGCGTAAATCAGCTGTTAGTTGTACTATTAGCATATTTCTGAACCAAAATCTGCAGTTGGTTTTATATTTTTCCATAATACTGATAGCAAATATACCGTTTGCTCTTTTCTTCATCTGAAATAGTTCGAAAGCTGAACTGATTGGTCTTCTCTATAATACTAATTCATGTTACTCAAAAAATAACTGGTTTCTTTCTGGATCATATTTAAGAATATAAATAGATCATATTTAATAATCTAACCTTCTGACACTGATTTGCACAGCAGGCGACAATTGTTTGTGCTTTAGTCCAGATTTTGCGGGGGTGGGGTTGGGGGATGGGTGGACATTGTTAGAGTGACCAAAGAGCCAACACAATTGTGTTTCCATTTTGTCTACAGTAATCTGTGTATACAGTGAGCCAAAAGATCAGAAAATATTGTCTGTGGTATTATGACATACCAGGCTCAACAATAATAAAACATCAATACTCTTGGCCATTCAAGCAAGCTGTGCCATTCAGGTATGACAATCAGACTTTTCAAACACTTTAAGTAGACTGCATCAGTTCAGATAGTCAAGCGATAGAACCATCCATTTTACTTGCTATTTCAACAATCTTTGTCATAAAAAGCTTCAGCAGGCTTTAGGATTACATTAAATGCAAAAATGCCTGTTAAGAAATGAAATATATTTTCAATAAAATTTGATTGAACTGTTAATGAGCGCTCAAAATGAATTGTGTTTTTGGTGAGTCCCAGGGTACCATAACTGATACAAATGCTGATTAAATGAGCTCATACTACACAATCAAGGTTTAAACATACATATATTCATGTGTATATATATATTGGTGAGCAATTTCGCGATTGAAAATGTTATACCATCTACAAATGGTTTGAAAAAAAAAAATTAAAAATCTGACCACTTCTATTCAATGTTCAAAATGCAGTATGTTACCGGTCTCAGATTTTCAAGAAAGTTTGACAAAATGTTCCACGTGTACATGGGCAATTTTCATATTAAAATGATGGAGTGACAAGAACTGCAACAATGTGAAATCAAAAGTCAAACATACTCCAAAAGATTTTATTGTTGTGAAATCTGGGGTCTGCTCCATATGAAATTGATCATGGTCTATGGAACTTCACCTGAACAATAGCAAATGTGATACAAAAATAATCTAAAATGACTACAAAGATGCCTGAGAACAAAATAACTCGAAAACATAAGAAGCTGTTATGTATATATACACTTGTTTGAGGGCACCCCTATTTTCGGAAGTGGAAATAAATAAAACATTGTAGATTTATAATGAAAACAGATATGAGAGTGAAATAGCTAAGTAATGAACAATCATTTACCAGGCATTAATTATGCACAATATCATGGAAATCTGTGCGTGGGCAGAACCCTATGGAAATTTACTATAGGCTGGAACTCCCCCTTAGTTAGATACGTCCCGTAACATTACACGTGGGACGCCCTTAACGATGTCGCGTTTACTAATGGCGGGCCATTGACATTTTGTACAAAAGACGTGAATTAATTGCGTTTAAAAATGTAATATGACAAATAGAATCTTGCATTCGTGCTCATGTATTATTGATTTTATTAAACTCGTTGAGGAAAAGGGATAAAATGCTCGGCGAAGCATCGCATTTTTGTTCCTCAACTTGTTTAATAAATTCGATAATACATGAACACACGTGCAAGATCCTCTGTGTATTATACTATTCCATTGATAGGGTATAAACACTGTTGTTTATAGTATCACAAAATGTAATCAGGAAAATGACTACACACAAGTCCCTGCAATGAACAACACCCTAAACCCCACTTTTTACAGAGAAAAGTACGGTTTACAGCGGCATACATTATATTCCCTTTTTAACTCAAAAACATTGATTATGAGTAGTCGTTTGACCGCCCTAGCATTGTCATGTTGCAACAGCACACCTTTTAGCATTTTTCCGCGCCTTCTCTGTGCTATGGTCCAAAATATTAGCATAAAAGTCCCCATTAATAATCTGGCCAAGAGATAAATAGTCCACCAACAGAACCACCTTGCTATCCCAAAACACAATTGTCATGACCTTGCAAACTGAAGGTTCTAACGAGCACCTACAATCTATATTTAGCATGAGCGTAGCTCTTGCAGCGTAGCTCCAGTGAAATGGGAAGTGATTTCGGCACTACTTTTAGCGTTACTGCGTATGACCTAATCACTAGTGAGAAAATAGACCCCCGTGTTAACATAATAGATTATTACGCCATGCTGTATCTTCTTTTAGACTGCTTCACAGACCACATATTTCAAACGGAATAGATGAATATTTTTAATAGATGAACTGTGTAGCAGTCTAATCTTTTCATAGTTCAGTTCATATAACCCAGTTTACAGCCCATTTTTACCGTAACGTCCCAAACCTGGCAACTGGCAAACAGGACAAACCCAGATCAGATACCACAGAACGCGGCGGAGTCTCATTATGACCTATACTGCATACTTACAAAAGGTTCAGCCATTTTTGCCAAATATTTCGTGGAAGCCACAACCTGACATCCCTGATTTTAAAATGAACTCATTCCATACTGATATAAGGTTGAGGATTCCATTCGTTTAATATGGGTTAAAGTACGCAGTGTGGGTCGATAATGTAAATCTTTGTTTCAGACAGTTGGAATCATCGGACAGGTGCACGTCAAATTTTAAGGAGCAAGGCTTAACTTTTGCAGTTTAGACACACATGAGACGCCACTTGTTGTAACGTCTGATCTGGGTCTGCTATGTTTGTCCCATAAAAAGGCTGCTAGACATATAGACATATACTCAGAATATGTGTTAATGGGGGGGGGGGCAATGTTACTTTGTTTAAAGCGACTTGTCCGCATCCTAGGCATGTGATCATAGATTAGATTAAACATATTTTATTGCATATTCATAATTACAATGGGATTGGACACAAGTTATACAACATTAGATAGTCCTCTCCCGAATTTTGACAAGATAGTACAGATGGTATAGTGGTGAAAGTGCAACTTTTACATAAACGAATATAAGAAATGAAAAATATATGTGTATGTATATGTATCTATATATATACATATACATACACATATACATACATACACGCAATACACATATATATGCCTATACAATACACACACACACACACACACACACACACACACACACACACACACACACACACACACACACACACACACACACACAAACATATATATATATATACACACATACATACACGCATATACATATTGATATGTATCGTACACTTCGTCATGAGCAATGGCGACAGCCCTGTCCAGTATTTAGTCTGAAAATATAACCAAGCCTTTAAACTAAAACTAACGGAGAACGCCTTTATTCGAATCTATGACTATCTTTGATAAAAGCTATAACGGCATTTATGATAAGTTTGTTTCTTTCGTTATTATATGTTACACATCCATTTAATAAAACATCCAAGTTTATGATAGAAACGAAACTTAAATTTCTAATAAGTTTTCGTCGTTGTATTTCAAAATATACACAGTCAAAGAAATAGTGTTGCGCGTTTTCGATTTCAGCACCACAGTTGCAGGCTGAGGAGGGGACTATATTTACTCGATGGAGATCGGCGTTTAACGAATTCTTGTTAATATTATGCTAAATTTTCTTTCTCCTATACCAAGAATATCTTTTGCCTTGTCATTGTAGTTGCGTAGCTTTGTCTTAAATTCTAATATTGTTACAGCGTTACGGATGGGTAGATCCAATTCATTCCATAGTCGTAACGTAGACGGAAAGAAGGAAAAATCGAAGGTGCATAAATGTGAAAAGGGTACTTGAAAATTTTGATTGTTTCTAAGATCATAATTTGTTGTTTCATTTACTCTGTTTGGAAGAAGATCTGATAAGTATGATGGAGCTTCGTTGTGAACAATTTTATACATTAAATTTAATTTCTTTCGTTTCCGTCTCTCTGCTAACGTGTCCCAATCCGTTTCAAAGTATAAAGAGTTAATAGATGAAAAAATTGGTAGTCCTGTTACAATTCTGGCGGCATTTAATTGAACTTGCTCTAATCTGTTAGCATCTGTCTGGTTGCAACCATCCCAGACTTCACAAGCATATTCCAATAAGGGTCTGATAAAAGTGCAATATACCTTGTTCAGCGTTTCTTTTGAAAATCTGTATTTCAGTTTCCTGAGGAAAGACACCTGCTAAGCAGTTGACTGGATAATTGCATCAATGTGGGCTGACCACTTATTATTTGACGCTAGTACTACTCCTAAATGTTTATGAGTTTCTACAATTTTTAGTAAAGTGTCATCCATTTCAAGCTTAATATCATAACTATAATAGATATTAGAAGTGATCATTACTTCGGTTTTTGTTGCATTAAACAGATCAAGCCACGTTTTAGCCCAAGTACTAAGTTTACTTAAATCTTCGTTCAGTATTCTTACGATTTCGGCCGGATCAGTAGAAGAGAAACTAAGTGAAGTATCATCGGCAAATAAACGAGCTGTTCCAGTTAGTGAATCAGCTATATCATTTATATATATCAGAAATAACATCGGACCAAGGACTGAGCCTTGGGGAACACCTGCTGTAACAAATTTGAATGAGGAACAAGTATTATTTATTGACACTTTTTGATGTCTCCTATATAAATAATTTTCGAACCAAGCCAGGAGATTTCCACTAATTCCATATTTTTCTAGTTTTAGTATTAACCCTCGATGCAAAACCCTATCAAAGGCTTTCGATATATCACAAAAAACTTGACAATTTATTTCATGTTTTTCAAGTGCTAAACATGTATGGTGAATTACTTCTATTAAATGATGAACTGTTGAATGTCCAGGCAAAAATCCAGACTGGTATTTATATATAAGTGAATTAGATATAAGATGGTTGTGTACATGTTTAAATACTACTCTTTCAAATGATTTACCTACACAACTTATAAGAGAGATTGGTCTATAATTGCAAACATCAGATTTTTCGCCTTTTTTAAATACTGGCATAACAATTGCTGATTACCATAGATTCGGATATGAGTGTCGTTGCAATGACAAATTAAAGAGCTTACACAAAGGGACTGCTATTGTCTTGCAGGTATACTTAAGCATTCTATGGCTTACGCCATCAGGACCACTTGCCTTATTTACTTCGAGTGAAATAAGTATGTCTATAATTTCAGACTGATTTATAATTATGTTACCTATTTGGGAGTTCGTTCTGTTTTGAAAATATGGTAATTCTGTGTTGCTATCATCAACAGAAGATACTGAGCAGAAATAATCATTCAGGGTCGAGGCTTTCTCAATATCCGTATAGGCGTAATTGACACCAGATATTTTTAATGGTGGAATCACTGTATTCTTATTACTTTTACCCATAAACCTGCCCATTATTTGCCAAAAGGTTTTATTTCCCCTTTCAGTGTTCGATATCTTTTCTTCAAGGTTGTTATTATAATTATCTTTTGCATATCTTTTCATGTTATTAACGCGATTTCTTTGTGCTTTAAATCGTTTAATATCCCCTTCTGCTTTGGTGTGAATTGCCTTTTTTCGTAGCCTATCTCGCAATCGAATATTGTATCTTTATTCTGAAGTGAACCAAGACTTGTCGTTTGGGCATATAAGGACTTTGTTACAAGGAATACAGGTTTTGCAAAACTGGAGAAAAGTATTTGTAAAATTTTCGCATGATTGATCAATTGTTAACGTTTCATTTATTTCCGCATCCCAATCATGCTGACGTATTAAATCGTTTAAGTGATTAAAATTTGCGTTTTTATAATTCCAAACGTTCCTATAATAACACTGAGAAAGGCTTAATGGGATTTGGAGACAGACATACGTTGCTTTGTGATCACTTATTTCGTTATCAACTGTAATTGTTCCAGAATCTAAAATAGAGCATGTATCACTTACTAAAACCGGGTCTATCAAAGTTGACGAGTTTAAAGTTACTCGAGTCGGCTCTTTAATCATATTAGTTAGGTTAAAAAGAGACAAGCAGTCACGTAACTGCACATTCGATAGCGTTAGGAAGTCTATGTTAATGTCACCGATTAATATAACATGAGGTGTATAATCCAAAGCAGATTCTATGTTGGTCTGCAATTCAGAGATAAATAATGACTGTGATGCGACAAAATCGCTACGATAGAAGCAGCATACTAGAATATTATAAGATTTCAGATTCACCTCTACCCAAATGGTTTCAAATCTTGGATTTTCCAGGTCTTCTCGTCATCTATACTTTAAGAGACTAGACAAGTATATCATTACACCCCCTCCATGTTGCGACCTATCTTTGCGAATAAGCAAGTCGAAACCTTGAACCTGCAATGATGCAGAGTCAATATTGTTGTCTAAATGCGTTTCCGAAAAACAAAGAATATGGAAATCATCCGCTATATCATTTATATAATCAATTTTGTTTCGAATGCTTCTCGTGTTTAAATGAAAAATATCTAAGGATTTTATGCCGATCATGTTTGGCCCCGGGTTTAATTCAATATCCATACATGCAAGCAGTAATACAATCTTGTAGACTAAATATTCATCATTTTTAATAAAATTTCTTAAGAAAAGTAAAATAAATGTTGTTCTAGCACAATACGCTAACAAGCTATTCTCTTGTGTGTAACACAATAGAATATTCCCACTGCTGCCCTGTACGCTGTAACATCTTTCCCCATTGGGGTGTAAAAAGTAGTGTATTATGATTGTAGGCTGCAGTAGGATGAATAGGTACATTTCCAGACTCGAACAATACTGTTCTGTGAGGAAAAAGCTTGAGATGGGCGTCGCTACTTGCTCATGACTAATGTACAGCAAGAAAAACATATATACATCTACATGTACAAGCATTCCAAAAATGTTCTTTAATAGAACACATTAGTATATTTTGTGGTGGATAGTGCCTATTTTTGCTATTTAAAGGAGTCTAACTGCAGAATTGGTTATATTACAAAACCAATTTTGTGATCATAAAGAAAGCAAATTATCAGCTCAGACGCAAGTTCGATACCTGCCGGGTTCGGCAACATTCTTTCCAGGAGATTGATCGTGAAATCTGTTCCACGGTGATTCTATCCCTTCCGCTGATTCAAGAAGGGCAATTGTTGGTTTCCGGTAAAAGACTGTGCACTGTGTTGTATTGACAATACCTGACAAAAGAAATTGCCTTAATGCCAGATCATTTCATAAATAGCTTCGTCGAGGCAATTTATTTTTATATAATGATAACGGAGTATAATGCATAAACCTCTTCAAATATTCCTATGGACTGATATTGACAATAACTAACCCAAGAAACTGTAAATGGCCTTACCGATGCAATATATACATGTATTTAGAAAAAAAATTACAGAATATAATGTTAAAACCTCTCTGAATATTCCGATCATTTTGGCATTCGGGTTGATATTGACAATACCTAACCCATGAGGCTGTTTTATCACGATTACTTTATAAATGGCCTCGCCGAGGCAAAATAATAATAAAAAAAAATGAATACGGAGTATAACATCTAAACCCGGCTTTGATCATTTTCGGCATACAGGTTGATATTGACAATACATAACCCGCAAAATTGCCTTATGCCAAATTACTTTACAAACGGCCTCGCCTAGGCAAACTGTTTGAAAAACTATTTCGAAGCATAATTTCTAATCTACTTGGAATATTTTGACAACTGTTAGCATGCAGATAGATAATGTACAGATCTAACCAACGAGATTCCTGAATGCCCAATTTCTTTATTTAAGCCTCGGCAAGGTAAAAAATTCACTCACTGACACGGTCGTATAACTTTCAAACCGACGGGTATATTTTTTTAATGTTTTGCATGCAGATGTAAATTGACAAGATCAAGCTAATGATATTGTCTGATGCCAGATATAGAGGATCTATAGTGTGTTCATGAGTGTTCATGTATTATTGAATTTATTAAACGAGTTGAAGAAAAGGAGTAAAATTCGAGACTTTGCCGAGCATTTTATCCCTTTTTTCTCAACGAGTTCAATAAATTCAATAATACATGAGCACGAATGCAAGATTCTATTTATCATATGAATTTATTAAACGAGTTGAAGAAAAGGGATAAAATTCGAGGCTTTGCCGAGCATTTTATCCCTTTTTTCTCAACGAGTTTAATAAATTCAATAATACATGAGCACGAATGCAAGATTCTATTTATCATATGTCATTTACAACGCAATTTATTCACGATTTATTTTCAAAAATGTCACTATTCCGCCATTAATAAACTCGACGTCGTTAAGGACGTTCTATATGTAACGTTACGGGACGTATTTAGCTAATTTGGATATTTAATCCGCTAGTGGATTATCGAAAATATTACATGGTGTTATTACATTCTCAGACGCGACGTCATATGATAAAATAACAAACAAAAACAATTCCGCTAGCCGCACAGTAAAAATCTTTAAGTAAACTGTAAAACTGCATGGTTGCTATATTGCTAAAAAAACATTGATTTTGGTACTTGATAAAACTGCCTCGTCAAGGCGGTTCAAAGGCGGTTCAATCAAGTCTCCGCAATCTACACCTCAGCGTGAGTTAATTTCAATATAGGTCTTGTTGCTTTAACACGACTTCTGGCCCAGAATAGCTTCAAACAGCTATGTTCATTGGATCTATACGAGCCTGATTTAAAATACCAATCAGACGCTAAATTGGCCTAATGCAAATTATCAGAGCTACGCTCCACCAGCACTCTCAGCGCTTTGATTTTCATTGGAAAAAGCCACTTCTAGAGATAGGAAAGATGAAATTTTACATGTAGGACACGGATGTGTTGTGTAATCGTAATGCTTGTCGCGATATGGAAGATACCATTATCTATCCTACAGTACACCGGAAATGACGACAGGGGCCTCAAAGAATAGCAAATTGAAAAAAGAAATATTCTTACATTATGCCCATGACATCATTAATTTTGTGCAAAGAAACAAAGAAACATCGTCAGATAAAACTAAATCCGGTACCGATGTCAAAAAAGTCCCTCCTCAGTTATTGAAGACCCAACTCAAGCTATCGGGACGAAGCAAACACCCAGTAATAGCACTCTTGAAAAAAAATAAAGCGGTAGATAGAGTGTATACCCTGATCAACCCAATTTTATACGATGAGAAAATAAAGAATTGCAAGTGTTTGCGTTACTTTTATTTTTCTAAATGGGTCGATTGTTTGTGAATCGACCCAAAGTTACTAAGCATAAAAGCTCTTCCGTGCTAAAGTCCACGTGACTATCACCGCCTTGTCGGAAATCCAGCTAGATAACGTTATTTATAGAATATAGCCGCTGAGAGGTCAGTGTGTGGCGTAAGAGGGTTATCATTGGAATGATGGCTTGGGCTTGGCAAACAGTGTAGACCCAGTTCAGACGCAGCAGAACGCGGCGTCTGATCAGGGTCTACACTGTTTGCTAAAAAACAACAACTTGAATTTAAGGGTTAAACGAAACGGTTTAAATCTCAGTCGAGGATTATTTTTGCAGATACACTTAAACAATCGACCCGCCAGTACACTCATTGCTTTGATAAATCGGGTTCTTGGATTGGATATTAACGACCTAAACAACACTGCGAAGGTCATACCGAGCCGGTCAGTTTACATAACCGCAAAGTTCCTTCCTGGACAGGCTTATAGGTATTTTTTACATAAATTGCACGACCCGCAGAAAAAGCAACCGACTCAAGTCGGTTGATTTCTAAGAGTGCCCTAAAATCACCGTGTCATTCTGTTATCCGGTCATTCTGTCAGTCTGTCAGTCTGTCCGTCCGTAACCCGTTTGTGAAAATTGGCGATAGTGACTTAACCGCTTGGAATATTTAAACAATTTTTGGCATACTGTTAGATATCAATGAGATCTAACCAATGAACTTGCGAAATATTACATTCCATTTAGTATAGCCTCGACGAGGCGAAAAATGTGAAAATTTTCGAACTGCTTCTCCTCAGAAACCGTTGGGCCGATCGAAGTCAAATTTCATATGGAGCCTCTATGGGATGGGGGAAACCAAAATTTGCTCATGGGGTCCAGGTCACATGACCAAAATGGCCGCCAAGCCATATATGGTAAAAACCCTTCAAAAATAGTCTTCTCCAGAACCACTGGGCAGATTTTCACGAAACTTGATAAATAGCATCTGGGACGTAGGCCCATCATAAATTGCTAAAATGGTGACCCTGGGTTGACCTTGGCCTTCTTTGTGCCTAGGTCAAACTTTGACACATATGCTTTTGTATTGAAAAGTGAGAATGCATTTTATCCTGCAAACGATTCAGAATACAGTACTAAAGTATAAGATATATTTTTGCTCCTTACGATAAGGCGCATTTATTGGGGGAACCGTTTTAGGTCCAGGTCACATGACCAAAATGGCCACCATACCCATATATGGTAACACTCATAAAGCTAAAAGCATCCGGCGGGTCGTGCACTTCAGCTGAAGCACTGGTTATTGCTCAAATCGGATCACAGCACTTCTGTGAGCATCAAATACTAGCTGCGCCATCAATTGGTCATATAGGTTTAGTTTATTTCAATGTAAGAAAAAGGCAGTTATAATAAAGCAAAATAACAGCTCTTTTGAAAAGTTTTAGCGTCAACTTTCCTAGACAAATGGCATAATTTCAAATAATTTCACAGAAATGTTCCTTGGGCGACCCTTTTCCCAAATTGCTGAAATCGTTCTGCTCAGCTAAGCAAAATGACCGCCAGAGCTAACAATAGAAAAACCTTTAAGCGACATCTCCTAGGCCAATTGCCAGTTTCAAAATAATTATACAGAAATGTTCCACTTATGACCCTTTATTGAAACCAATAAAATCATTCCGCTCTGCTGAACAAAATGACCACCAGAGATAGACCACCAATAGAAATACCTATACAGGACATCTCCTCCTAGGCAAACGGTCCGATTAAACGAGTTACCCCCTACAAAAACTGCTACAACTGTTCCGCTCGGCTTAACATAATGACCACCAGAGCTAAAAAAAGCAAAATTTTTAATAGGTATCTCCTAGGCCAGTGGTCCTATTTTAAAGTAATATCGGAGATAAATGTTCCTCTAATGCTGCAACAATTGTTCCATTTTAATCACAAAGATGGCCTTCAAAGCTAAAAATAGAAAACAAAACTTTGGCCCACAGCTCCATAAGCCACTGACTTATTCACTAGCATAAGCTATGAAACATCTTGGACGCAACGGAGCGATCCAGGGCCGTCATGGTTCTTTGTTCTCATTCTTCCCTGTCCATCACTTTCATCTCCTCTTTTATCTCTTATCTCCCTTTCCCTGGGAGACGACACAAAATGACCCTCAACGGTTGACTTATCATTAAACCCCAAAACAATAAATCCCTATGTAACTGTCCACCTTTGAAGCTGGACATGCTCATTAGTGTAAATAGGAACTTTAGTTAATCAAAGCACTGAGAGTGCTGATGGAACGGTTGTTTGTTATCTTTGGATATCGTTTGGCTAATTTTGCATCAGGTTGGTAGTTTAAATTAGGCTTACAGGGTATATTCGTGCATAAAATCTTATAAACGTAGCCGTTTGAAGACATTATGGGCCAGAAGTCGTGTTCAATCAACAAAACACATGTTGAAATTAAAATTCACGTGCTGTTTGAACATGAGTTCTGAACTTTGGATATTACAGAAATGGGCCATGCCTTGTTTACGTTATTTTTATGCAGAGACGCTCCAACTCGCACCACTTTGCCTGGGCAGACTTAGACCCTCCGAGCGGTTTTCCAGTATACTACTCATGTGCGGTCGATTTCAGCTCTGCGTGGAAAATTCATGCAACCCAATCTATTTGTCCAAGCCCCGATTGGCATGGGCCCATAAGCACGCATGATTATAAACAATACTAATTTAGTGAAACTTCGATGGCTCAAACACCGATGGCTCTTTTACCATGCCGGTTCCGAACTCATTCTAAGAGTTTATAAACAAATTCTCTGAAATGCAGATAGTGATATATTTGGAATAATTTTCTTATACTATCTTGAAAATGTATGTTGTGTGTACTCATTAGAATCGCCTCGATGAGGCGATTCTAATGGGTACACTTGAAAATGTATGTTGTGTGTTCTAATGAGTACATCCGACATATATTTATTTTACCATCGGGGCTTGAAGAAATATATGGGCTGCATGATGCTTCCACGCAGTGCTGAATCCGACCCGCACACGAGTACTGGTAAACCGCTTAGAGGATCTAAGCCTGCCCAGGCAAAGCGGTGCGAGTCGGACCGTCCATGTTTATAAACCCTATTGGTTTAATTGGGCGATAAGGCTTGAGATGTCTTTTCATCTCAATGTCGGGTAAAAGTCCCAAAAAAATGGAAGCAACGTCTCCAAAAGGACCTTTACAGTGTTGACGGGGATCAAACAAAACAAACAAAACATTTATTTTAACTGAAATCGAAATGTAATCGGTATTTTGCATCTTGACATTGTCCTATGATTAGCCCTCAATGTCTGGAACTATCCTGTCTCGAACAAATTGCCATGGTTCCCAATGTGTTTGTTTGTATTGGAGTGTAACGGCCCAGTCAGTACTATTTTAGGTCATTTGGGCCGCTAAGTTTACCTACCCACACTTTTCCTGGACATGTTTATACGAGCGATTAACCCCCAATGGATTCGAGCCATTGAAGTTCGACTGTAATTATTTTCTCCAGTTGGAAGAGCATATAAATGAAAATATTTGGAGTAATATATCACTTAAACGTACAACATATCTTGATCATATTTTGATGACCTTGACAAAGTTTTCAATGTCACTCGGGTCCAAAAATGATTCAGTTTTGCTATCATGTACCATATCTCTTAAACCGATGAAACTCAGAACAGCATATCATGACACACTTGATTTCACTTCGGTGACATTTTACCACTTTTCAAGGTCAAATACAATGTAGTTGTTTGGGTCATACCCTTAGTGTGGGACTTAGTTTTCTTCTGAAAACATTTCCAGATTTTTTCTTGTTTTTACGGCTCATTTTGAGGAAATTTGTTACATAGTCATAGTCGTGTAAGAAGGTTTATATATGTCGAAGATAGTACTCCTACACCACAACCTCATTATAACACTGTTCGTTATAACACGGGTTCGGATATAACACGGTTTCAAAAGGATTCCAAACATGTATAGATTATATATAGAAAAATGACCATAATTTTTTTTTTTTTGGGGGGGGGGGGGGGGGGTATAACACGGTTGTTTAACTAACTCCCTTTCTGCTTACTGAACCCAAATAATAGTGTTATAAAGGGGTTGTGCTGTACTTTGTCCCGATTCTCACTTTGTGCACGGACAATTCTGGAATTTTACGTGTACCTTTTCCAGCTTTGCGTAGAACATATACACTTTTATCAGCTACCTCCTATATAAATTGCATTGTAGCACATTGGCCCGATAAAGATATGCTCTCTCAGGACAAGTGAGCTTTATCAGGCCAGCGTGACATTGCACTTTTATGAATGAACCGGACAACTAGAAAAATTTGCAAAAAATTTACTATAACTTGAAAAAATGGAAAAACTACTTGAAAAAAAATTATAGGAAAACAAATGGTCAGCTGATACATAATATATCGACCGCCGAAATGTTGGAATGCACTGAGGACCATCGATTAAAAATCGGAAATTGCTAATGCAAGAGTGTACAAGGGCATAAACTGATGATTAGAATACCAGATTCGTGCCATTTGATACCAAGTTTATCAGGCTCGGCTTCGAAAACGCATGTAGAATCGATGGGCAAGCCTCGCGATTCTACCAGCGTTCTCGAAGCCTTGCCTGATAAACTTGATATCAAAAGACAAGAACCCGGTACGAGTCTATTTCTCCGTTTACTGTTTAGGCGGACTTTTTGACCGATGGAGAATAACGCCACCATCGTTTACCGGGTGTTCATTACACGGACTTGTTAAGCTGCTGCTTTCCGAAATTTGGTGGGCACATTACGATAACACACCCGTGCATCATAGTGCATTTTTTACATCCCAAAAACGGTCAACTTTCTGAAGAAAATTTGTGTTATTTTTCTTATTGATACTCAAAACATATGTTGTGGGTGCTCGCTAGAACCGCCTCGTTGAGGCGGTTCTAACGAGTACCCACAACCAATGTCTAGGAACAATAATAAGGAAAAAAATGCATACCCCCGTAAACTCCAGTTTTCTCTATATAAAGTGGGGTATAAGGGGGTGTTTGTTTCACGGACTTGTTAACAGTCCCAGTCCGGTAAACAGTCCCAGGCGAGGCATTGTCAATATCATTCTAAATGTAAAGTTTAATCAAAATCCATCAATTATTCTCATTGATATTGAATGTAAACCATTTTCTGATAGTAGTCAAGGGCAGTAACTCTTGTCAATATCATTCTATATGTAAAATTTTATAGAAATTTAGCAAGTCTTCCTCTTGATATCGAACGTAAATCGTTTTCTGATGGTAATCACAGGCAATATCATTCTATATGCAAGATATGATAGAAATTAATCCATTCTTTCTCTTAATATTGAACGTAAACCATTTTTGATAGCCCCCGCTCATCGGGGCTTGAAGAAAAACATGGGCTGCATGATGCTTCCACGAAGAGCTGAAACCGACCAGCACATGAGTACTGGTAAACCGCTTAGAGGATCTAAGCCTGCCCAGGCAAAGCGGTGCGAGTCGGCCCGTCCAAACTTATTAACCCTATTGAATTCATTGGGCGACAGGGCTTGAGATGTCATTTCATCTCAGTGTCGGGTAAAAGTCCCACAAAATTGGAAGCAACGTCTCCAAAATGACCTTTACAGTGTTAACGGGGACGTTAAACCTCCTATCAAACAAATAAAAAAACAAACAAATCCATTTTTGATGGTAATCAAGCTCAGTACTTCTTATCAATATTCTGTATGTAAAGTTTGATCAGAATTCGTCAATTTTCCTCTTAATATTAAACGTTTACCATTTTCTGATGGCAGTCAAGGGCAGTAACTCTCATATAAATTGACGAAAAATGCAGAGGTATTCTATGTGAAATGTGAAATCGATCAATTCTTTCTAAGGATAGCGAGGGGGTAATGGTGTTATGGGCGGAAGGACGTGCAATCGAACGGACTGACGGCCGGACGATGAGAGGGAAAATTAAATACCCCTGTACTTCTTAGGTGGGATGTATAAACCCAATATTTCTCTACATAAAGTGAAGGTTAGTAGAGTTTGTTGTCAGGTATTCCCATATTCCTAAAACAGCAGATAAGCCGATCAGAGGAAATGGAGTGTGTGTGTGTGTGTGTGTGTGTGTGTGTGTGTGTGTGTGTGTGTGTGTGTGTGTGTGTGTGTGTGTGTGTGTGTGTGTGTGTGTGTGTGTGTGTGTGTGTGTGAATTCGGGTTTAACGTCGCTTTCAACAATTTTTCAGTCATATCACGACGGTGTCTGGTTGCGACAGGGAGCTCAATGCTCACGTTTATAGTGCTGCCTCACTGAAGTATCATGTCCCAGACACATTACATGATACCACACCCAGTCACATTATCCTGACACTGGATCGACCAGTCCTAGCTCTACCCCGTAAATCTGAGTGCCAAACGAGGAGCAGCTAGTACCATTTTTAACGACTTTGGTATGTCGCGGCCCGGGATCGAACCCGAGACCTCCCGTTCCCCGGAGCGGACCAGAGGAAATGGAGCTAGGAATTCTAGTTGACGGAGTGGAGCATTTAGAGAATTTGAACTCTCACAACACCAAGAAGTATATTGTCAGATATGCATCCGCAAGAACCTGGACACCAGGTAATGTGCATTATCAGCAGGGGACCTCAGCGGCACCTTAGCTGCACGTCACTCGAACTCAGAGGTTTAGAACTGAAACTACTTACGGTATGATAAAACGATGACAGAGCCATGCAATATATGCAATGAACAGTCGAACTTCAATGGCTCGAACACCTTTAGGACCATGAAACTCTGTTCGAGACAGGGGTAGTTCGAGCCACTGAGGCTACTGTCAGGGGGCATAACAAGATACTTTTAGACATCTTTTCGGTGTTCTATGATGTATATGTATGCTGTGTGTACTCATTTGAATCGCCTCATCGAGGCGATTCAAATGAGTACACACAGCATGCATTTGCAATATAAAAGACTAATTCTCCTTAATTATCCCCAACTATTTCTTATGTAGAGGATTTCGCTAGGGGCTCAAGAATGGGTTCGACTCATCCATGGTAAACGAGCCATCGGTGTTCGAGCCATCGAAGTTCTAATGTATAAGGTGAATTCCGTGCTGCTTTTCTTCTTTTATCTTCAAACATAGACTGTGAATATTCCTGAGATTTGCTTCATTTACGCGGTACATACTAGCATCAAAAACCTATGTCTTTGGTGGACAGAAATAAAATATCACAAATTACCATTTCGGACACATGAAATAATGCATTATTTTTCATGGTTCTGTGGTGTTTTTAGATATTATGTAGAAAGATGTTTAAAACCTGTCCGTCTGTATTCTGCACATTGCACATTGAAAATATAATTGCTTAAACAGTTATAAAAGTATTCCAAAACTTTATTTATAACTGTGGGCTAGAAAGAATTTATGAATGGTGTTAATAACCATGCGTAAGTCGTCCTTTCACAGTTTGAATTCATCCTTTCAAACTCAAACCTGTAGGCCGGTACAGATCTATACTTATACAAGCAGTGTAGATCCAGATGAGACTGCACATGCGTCGTCTTATCAGGATCAACACTGCTTGCCATACTGTTAATGATTTTGACTATAGCCCCTATTTACACATCACGAAAACACGCCTATATAATTCTGATCCCATTGAACCCCACTTTTATATAATAAACTGGGGTTTACGGGGGTATACATTACTTTTCTTATTTCTACTAAGAAACAAAGATTGTGGGTACTCGTGAGGAGGTCCTAACGTGCACCCACAATTTATATTTTGAGCAGAAATAAGGAAAATAAAACAGTTTTTCATAAGAAAATCTTCGTTTAAAATTTTCAATATATCAAGATAGTAATTTTTTTCGTAATGCAAGAATAGGCGTGTGCAAATTAAAAGATGGATGGTTACATTTCGGAAACGCAGGGGTGAAAGGGTTAACACTTACCACTATCAAACTCGGTAATAATTACGATTGGACCACTTTCTTAGCCAATGACATTCTTGCAATGATGTTTTTAAAGGGTATACAGAAAAGTGGGTTTTGCAGGGGTAAACATGATTGTCCTTATCTTTGCTCAAAAAACATAGATTATTGGAACTCTGGGATTATGAATACTCGTTAGATCCCCCTCAATGAAGCGATTCTAGCCAGTAATCACCATGTTTTGACTAGAATTAGAAAAATAAACAAAAATTTCCATCTGAAAAAATGTTAGTTCGAGATATGAAAGACTTAGATGATCTTACATGAGTGTTCATGTATTATTGAATTTATTAAACGAGTTGAGAAAAAGGGATAACATGCGAAGCTTCGCCGAACATTCTATGCCTTTGCCTCAAAATTTTAATAAATTCAATAAAACATGAGCACGAATGCAATATTCTATTTATCATATGACATTTGACGGGCCTCCCCGGCCTAATGGATTAAGAGCGCTGACTCTTAATCATTAGGTCTCTCACCGCTGTGGTTCGATCCTGGCTCGGTACCCATGTGAGACGCCAAGTTCTGCAACGGAAGGTCAGGTGAATTTTACCGGGTACTCCGGTTTCCGCCCACCTCTGATTAACGATCGGTTCGATATAAGTGAAATAATCTTGAAAGAGGCGTAATAACAACCCCCCCCCCCAAAAAAAAATCATTCGTTTCTTCCCCACCCTTGGGTAGTGTTGTGTGTGTGTGTGTGTGTGTGTGTGTGTGTGTGTGTGTGTGTGTGTGTGTGTGTGTGTGTAACAATTTTCAACAATTTTTCAGTCATATCACGACGCTGTCTGAATGCGACAAAGAGCTCAATGCTCACTTTTATAGTGCTGCCTCACTGAAGTATCATGTCCCAGACACATTACATGATACCAAACCCAGTCACATTATCCTGACACTGGGTCGACCAGTCCTAGCTCTACCCCATAAATCGGAGTGCCCAGCGAGGAGCAGCTAGTACCATTTTTAACGACTTTGGTATGTCGCGGCCGGGGATCGAACCCGTGACCTCCCGTTCCCTGGAGCGGACACTCTACCAACTGAGCTATCTGGGCCGGTTGGGTAGTGTTGAACAGTTATGTCAGTTATATCGCTGAATATGTCTGAGGTGGGGAAGAACAGGCGGCCCAGTAACCCCACCCCCCAGTCTCTGAATGCTATTGAAATTTAAGGGCCAAACATATGTTGCTTATTAAATCTCTGTAGTTTATACCAATTTATGTCTTTAAAAGTGAAGAACATTTATCACAACAATTTTAGTAAACAGAAAAATCTGTGGTGGCGAAGAACTGGGCCGGCCCAGATATTCCCCGACCCAGTTCTTCTCCACCCCCACTTTCCAAATTATATTTAGATTAGAGCACTAAAGAGCTGTTGCTTATTATATCTGTTCAGTTAATACCAATTAATGTCATAAAAAGCTAAGAAAATTAATCATAGATACAGGAATTGGGATGAACATTTCCTTGGATCTCCATATATTGTATGGCATAGAGAAAATTTTGCCATTCTAGCTGTAAAGACTCAAAACTAATTCAGAATGGTTTCTTTTCGAATTTATAACAATTTGTGAGGCATGAATTACTCGTTCTCTACGGTTCTAAACAATTGTCAGGTGGGGAAGTCAGTTTTTTCCCCGGGGAAGAACCAGGCCGACCCAGTTCTTCCCCGGGAAAGAAACTGACTGACGGGGGGGGGGGGGCGCCTTACTGTACGGATGACAAGTCAACGAAAGTTCAACATGCCAAATAAAAATATAATTTTTCCAAGGTGCTAACTAGTTCATCATTTATTCATCAATCTGATCACAGGGTCAAAAAATAACATATAATTGTATATATTTAGTTTATCTAACAAAACGTACTATCAAATGTTCTCGTTCTCAGGAAGAAATGAAATAAAATATAGCTAAAGAAAAGAAACACGCATTTACATGTATATACCCTACATGAACATATTAACTTGGCTGCTCGATGTAGAAAATTAAACATATTTAATGAAAACAATTCATGATCGGATTGGCGGTAAATTTTCTTTTCTTTCTTCCTGTTTTTCTTTCGTTCATTACTTGTTTCAGTCACATAGAAGTCTCGGTCTATAGTTTTCTTTCTTTTCTTTTTCTTTCTTTCTTTCTTTCTTTCTTTCTTTCTTTCCATTTGAGATTCGTCAATGTCTCATAAAAGTCAGTTATTAGTAAAACGTTGTTTTACCCAGGAATACAAGGACACTTAGCCATACTTAAAGCTTAAATTATCATTTCCATTAGCAGTTCTCACTCTACAATACTGTATCGTCTTCCCTTAACATATAACATAAAGCATGACAATCTTAAGTAAGTAAGTAAGTAAGTAAGTAAGTAAGTAAGTAAGTAAGTAAGTAAGTAAGTAAGTAAGTAAATAAGTAAGTAAGTAAGTAAGTAAGTTAAGTAAGTAAGTAAGTGAGTGAGTGAGTGAGTGAGTGAGTGAGTCAGGAAGGAAGGAAGGAAGGAAGGAAGGAAGGAAGGAAGGAAGGAAGGAAGGAAGGAAGGAAGGAAGGAAGGAAGGAAAGAAGTAAGTAAGTAAGTAAGTAAGTAAGTAAGTAAGTAAGTAAGTAAGTAAGTAGTAAGTAAGTAAGTAAGTATAAGTAAGTAAGTAAGTAAGTAAGGTTTCCCGTCATAAATTCTGGTTTCACCACTTCACCATTCAGCCACGCTGACCCGTAAGATCCAGATGAGAATGAGACGGTCATCATGATCTACACATTTTTGTCATCTTATGAGGAATGGGCACACTTGGAAGATTTCTCCACATTTTTTCAAAGGTAAACAACTTTCGGGACTTCCTTTTCGCTTTTCTATAAGCCCTATCCCACTGAAAAGGGGGTCAACTCTTACAGGAAAGAATTTCCTCCTTAGGAGCAAATTTTTTCCTTTAAGAGTTGACCCCTATTAACATGGGAGACAAAAATACTTTTGCAGGAGTTAGCTCCCGTGAAGGTGTTCCTATTCCCCTTAAAGAATCGATGTGACCAAATTCAACTTTGGAAAAGCCAAATCCAGAAACTAAAATTAAAAGGGCCGATATCAGTATAACCGGTTCGATTTGTTTTTCAGCATAGTTTAAATGGCATTTTCAGAGAGACCCGGCAACAAGTATCGAGTGGACAGCGAGAGAAACACAGGTACAAAATCCAGAATTGGTCGGAAGGAGCTCTGTTGTGCTCAGCTCTTTGGAATCTTTCTCTTCATTCTGGGCTTGGGCGGGGGTATTGTGATAGGAATCTTCGTCTACCACGGAGGACCGGTCGCTGAGGTTAACTGAAAGGTGCGTAGTTACTCCATTTTCACTTTAAATTTTGAAACCACTATTCTAATTTAGGCATAGTTGGAGGCTTAGTCCGTGAAATGAACAATCCCTTAAACCTCATTAAATATAGAGAACCTGGGGTTTACAGGGGTATACATTATTTTTTATTTCTGTTCCAAGACATAAGCTGTGGATATTTTTGGAAACCGAAGATATAGGTTGTGTGTACGCGTTAGAACCGCCTCAATGAGGCGGTTCTAACGAGTACACACAACCTAAGTTTTTGGTAAAAATAAGAAAAAAATCTTAAATTTTCATCAGAAAAATAACCGTTGTGTTATCGTAATGCCAACAGATTTGTTATTACTAAAATGGCTTATTTTGGGGAAAATGGAAAATACAGCTAAATTTGTCAAAGATGATTTTCGGTTCATGAAGGACACCAAGCGTTCACCTTCAGGCACTAAGCACGCTTAGCAAACGGCAGTTTGATTTTTCAAATTATTTTTCAGCGAATCGTTTACTGATGCGCTGTAAAACACAAACCAATCAAGCATTAATCATTCAAATTATGTGCCATAGTCTTGCGCAATGATTGACACTCAGTAGATCGAACTACCACTGGCTCGAACAAATTATCATGGTCTCAACGGTATTCTAGTTATCGAAGTTCGCTTTTTTATTATTTGATGGGAATGGATAGGCGAGGCAACTTCAGCAAAAGTTTTTTGTCTCCCATGTCATGAAGGGTCAACTCTTACAGGAAGGTATTTGCTCCTCAGGAGCAAATTCATTTCTTTCAGATTAGATCCCATTTTCAGTGGGACAGCGCTTATAGCAAAGCAAACAGGAAGTCCCCAAAGTTGTCTCCCCCTATGAAAAATGGCGGGAAAATCTGCCTGGTGTTCCATTACCCTTAAGGCAAGACGGGACTGTTACCTTAGTGATAGCAGATAAACGTTCAATGGAGCCAATGCTTTCGTAAACATTCCGTCTTCCATTGCCTTAACGGAAATAATCAATACCCTTTCGTAAAGAACAGTTTATAATGAGTCGTCGAAAATACCTCCCTTGTTTTAATCAAAATACTGTTATCATGGTTTTGTTTGTTTGATGTGAGGTTTAATGTCTCCGTCAACACTGTAAAGGTCATTTTGGATACGTTGCTTCCAATTGTGTGGGACTTTTAGCCGACATTGAGATGAAATGACATGTCAAGCCCAATATTACCAATCTCACGAGAACAATCGCACCGCTTTGCCTGGGCAGGTTTAGATCCTCTAAGTGGTCTACCAGTACTCGTGTGCGGGTCGGTTTTAGCTCTGCGTGGAAGCATCATGCAGCCCATCTATTTCTTCAAACCCCGATGGGCGGGGGCCGTGTTATCATGGTGGGTCGATTGTCTCTGAGTGGAGGCTGAAAAAATTATTACGAAATCACGCCTAAACAAATACATTGTAGCTTTTACCGGCGAACAAAAAATTTGATGAAAAATTGTAATATTTTTCTTATTTCTGCTCAAAATATAGACAGTGGGTACATGTTAGAACCGCCTCATGACATCTCCATCCACAGAACCACAATGTGTAAAATAGTATCATTGAAATGTGGCTCAAGGTTGCCTTTAGGCACTGCAACAGAGGAATTTCAAGTAAAATACCTAAATAGAACTGAAAATTAATGATTCCCAAAAATTCAAAAAATGTAATTATCTCACCTGGTACTTTTTTAAATTCAGTGTATGGTAGCCAAAAAGAACCAGTTCTACCAATTTGGCAACAAGCTCATTGATTGGGTTGAGGTGTTGAAATCTCTTGCATTTAGCTTGTAAAATGATTGCCCTTCTTCGGTGCTTTGAGTACTTCATTTTATATATTTCATTCATGCAGTTTATAACAATTTATGCAATCACTGCACAAAAGTTTCACTGTGTTACTGATTGTGTTCACAGGATGGGTGCTTTGATACTGCATAAATCGAAACCAAATAATTGAAAATAAGATAAGCCAGCAGTTTATCCCCATATTTGAACTGAAGGACTGAAAGCAGCTTGTTCAGCACCAGAAACTTAGTCCAAAAGGCTTCTGATCACTGCCAATAGCTGCAATTGTATAGAAATTATTTTTACCCATTGATTTGTGACATTGGTTCACATGAGTCACCATAAACAAATAATTGATTTTTGCACAGGTGAACTTCTGGACAACACAAAGTTTATATTTATCTAATCCAATTAAGTTCTGTTATGTCACCTACTTACCAATGTGTAGGCTGGTAAAAACTCATAGAAGCCCAATGCATTTAATATGTTTTGGTGAAAAAAGTTTCAAAAATCTCATTTTCTCAATGTGTTTACAAGTAGCTGGGCCGAACAACACCAACCGGAAAACGTTACACATAAAAATAGTTCAGAAATGAATGCATACTATACATAAATTAACGAACAAATTATGTAAGAAAGTACGTGAAATTGGTTGCAATACAGTTTCAAAAATGAATATTATGTTTTAAGTTAAAAACAATGGTGTACTATTGTATTTTTTGGAAATTAGTCCCAAGGCGTATGAATAATTTTTTTCCTTGGCAAGATGGATATCTCTTTCAATTTGACAGCTACAATAATTTATCAGTGATGACATGCTTCCAAGATAGGCGATGTCATAATGCTATATGCAGGAAGAACGCTATAAAGCTGAATTTTCAAGGTATATTAATTGTTGATGGGCAAAATAGAATGTGGAAGGGCATAATTGATGAAATCTGAGCAGTTCAGATTACCGCAGAAAAGGGAGATGGCGGCGCCCATGAAGAAAAACATGTCCAAAAAAAATTCTGGTTTTCAATTCAGGTAGGCTTTTTGATAGAAAGCTTTGTCCGAGTCGCTAGTATTTGTTGTGAACTATTGATCTGCAGCTGTTTTAGTAACTTTTAAAAAGTCTAGAAGGCGTTTTCATTTTTTTCCTGGTGAAAGTGAAAAATACAGAACTGCATTTATTTTCAAAGGCACTGAGATGTTGCTAATGCAAGAAAGTACTTGCTGTAATAACCTTTAGCACTTCCAAACATTCTTCTTCTAGGACAGGCATTTTAAAAGAAAATCAGGATCATATTTTGGGAGAAAATAACATGCAAATCTGACACCTATATTTTTCTTGTGCAAATGTATTGAGGAACCTTTTTTGAGAAGGAAACTAACATTATAACACTAAATGCGCGAAACACCAAAAATGAACACTGGCAAATAGTGCAGGCCTAGGTCTGATCAAGACATTTACTGTTTGCAAAGGTCAGTTCAAAATTTCCTAAATGAATTGATAAAACTTATTCAGTCTCACACCCAAAATGTTGAAACAGACTCCTGCTGTATATAAACTAGAAGATTGTAGTCGGGATAAAATTGGTTAAAAAGAAAGAAAAAAGCTACTCTTCAAACATTATTACAGTATACGAGAAGCAGGCACACACATTTAAGGTTTACATGTAGATCACCCTACTGGAAATCCTTTTTTTCTGTTTCAGAATATAAAGGCATTGGTTCAGCACAGGGTGCCAACTGAAGACGTAACTGATGGGTATACTGGAATAACAGCTGCACCCAAAACGCAAAGCTCGACAAAATCTGTCACTGATACAGATATAGAACAAAACATGGACGATACCTGTAAATCTTGTCCTAGGCGAAACCCCGTTGAACCCTGGGATGGACCAAATCCGGAGATATTCGCGCCGTTATCTGCTGAAGTGATGATGAAAATTTACAATTTTTAGTCGATGAGTACCTCATTGAAAAGAGGTCGAATGATGAAGAAGCGTCATTGAGGAGCAACTACGCACCATATATGTGTTTAGAACCCCCTAACAAAGAAGGTCCTTACCCTGGGCGATATGTAAATGTGCATGTAGTAAGAGGTAATCACACAGTTCCGGACTATATGGAATACAATGTTGGGCCCCTTGAAATTGATACAATGTCAGCTATGCCTTTATATGCTGACGTAGAAGTAAACTTCAACAGTAGACCCTACGATTACATCGAAACAATTGCTTATAAGAAACTCATTATACCGGATTTTCAGGTTCTTGAAACACTTACACAGGAAAGTTTTGACGGAGCATATTATCCCAGTAAGAATGGTGAGAAGCAAATGTTAACATTTTGGTTCTTTAACGGCCTTCCAGGATGAAAAACGATGTCCAATCCTCAGGGATTGCTTATACAATTGCTTGTTAATTGTATCAATTCCTGATCTTTGTTTTACTTCTACTTTCCAGGATCCAAAGCCGATGAAAGAGAAACAAGGTTTGTTGTATATTTAAACTCGTATTCAAATGATAACGAAATCATACCTCTTGACTTCCTACCACTTACAGCAACTATCCATTGCCCGGGAAATGTTGTTGACCAGTGGTATGTTTATGATTACTATTACTTAATTCAAGGACCATTTAGTACTGCAAATGACCTTTTGATTGCATACAAAAGCGGCAACCTCAGAAAATTCGCACTGCCAAACGGTTATCGAGATACCGTATTACAGCGACATCTGCCTGACAGAGACGCCAACCTACCCTTCAAAAAACTGTCTGATATGCCTCCCCCGAGAACATATGAACCAGAGGGACCCAGGTATACTGTGAAAGGTCATCATATAGATTGGATGGGATGGGGATTCGACGTGACGTCAAGCCAGATCCGTGGACCGGTACTATATAGCATCTACTTCTGAGATCAAAGCATTGCCTATGAAATCTCACTAAACGACATCGCTGCAATATACGGAAGTGGTGCGTCGGCACAAACAAATTCAGTGCACGCAGGCTCTTCGTATGGCATTGGAAAATACTCCGGGATGGTACCTTCTGTTGACTGTCCGGAACATTCTACCTTTCTTGAAACAAGTCACTGGGGTATGAAACACTCGAAACCAGTAGTTCATAAATCAATCTGTATTTTCGAAGCCGATGGAGAGAATGCTCTTTGGAGGCATAAAGGCTGGGACTTTGAAGGTGGCTTGAGAAACACGTACTTAGTAATACGTGT
Organism: Lucinisca nassula; assembly: GCA_963580285.1. NCBI lineage: Eukaryota > Metazoa > Mollusca > Bivalvia > Lucinida > Lucinidae > Lucinisca > Lucinisca nassula. Next base: position 80,646,587 of record OY757017.1, on the reverse strand, counting down.
ATGAGCCACCCTTGATATTTATGACTTCATAGTGGAGTGGCATTTCCTTTTAGATGGCAAAATCTATACCACTGTCAGTGAAAATGGCTACATTCATGGAACATTCTGGGACTCTGAGAATCCATTTATGGGATCCCATAAAGGTCGCGATGCGTTTTGGTTTAAGGTGACGCCCGATCCAGACTGGCGTCCCCCACCGAGCCAACATAGCAAACATGGCCCACGCTCCTAGGAAGTCCCGGTGTAACGGTCAGTTTCTTCCCCCGGCCCGGTTCTTCCCCGGGGAAGAACTTGGCCGGCCGTTTCTTCCCCGGGGGAAATAAATGACTAGTCAGTTTCTTCCCCACCCAGTCAGTTTCTTCCCCACCTGAATTTTTTTCAGAACCATAGTCAACGAGTAATTTTCAGCTCACAATTTGTTATAAATGGAAATGAGACCATTCTGAATAACTTCTGAGTCCTTTTAGCTTACATGACAAAATGTGCTCAATGCTACACCATTCATGGAGATGCAATAAAATATGCATTCATATTCAAGCATCTTTGATGAATTTTCTTTGCTTTTAAAGACATAAATCCGTGTTAACTAAACAGATATAATAAGCCACAAATGTTTGGCGCTCAAATCTACATAGAATTTGGAGACTGGGGGTGGGGAAGAACTGGGCCGGCCCAGTTCTTCCCCATCCCAGATGTTTCTGTCTACTAATAATTCTTGTGATAAATTTCCTTTGCGTTTTAACACATAAATTGAAATAAACTAAAACATTACAATAAGAAACAAATATTTGTGCTCAAATCTAAATACAGTTTGGAGACTGGGGGTGGGGAAGAACTGGGCCGGCCCGTTTCTTCCCCACCCAAGATTTTTCTGTTTCCAAAGAATTCTTGTGATAAATTTTCTTTGCTTTTTAAGGCATAAATTGGTATAAACTAAAAAGATATAATAAGCAACAAATGTTTGGAGATCAAATCTAAATATAAATTGGAGACTTGGGGTGGGGAAGAACTGGGCGGCCCGTTTCTTCCCCACCCCAGATTTTTCTGTTTACAAAAAATTCTTGTGATAATTTTTCTTCGCTTTTAAGACATAAATTGGTATAAACTAAAAAGATATAATAAGCAACAAATCTTTTGAGCTCAAATCTAAATACAATTCGGAGACTGGGGATGGGGAAGAACTGGGCCGGCCCGTTTCTTCCCCACCCCAGATTTTTCTGTTTACAAAAATTTCTTGTGATAAATTTTCTTCGCTTTTTATGACACAAATTGAATTAAACTAAAAATATATAATAAGCAACAAATGTTTGGTGCTCAAATCTAAATATAATTTTGAGGACTGGGCGTGTGGAAGAACTGGGCCGGCCCGTTTCTTCCCCGCCCCAGATTTTTCTGTTTACAAAAAATTCTTGTGATAAATTTTCTTCATTTTTAAGACACAAATTGGTATAAACTAAAAAGACGTAATAACCAACAAATGTTTGGAGCTCAAATCTAAATAGAATTTGGAGACTGGGGGTGGGGAAGAACTGGGCTGGCCTGTTTCTTCCCCATCCAAGTTTTTTCTGTTTACAAAAAATTCTTGTGATAAATTTTCTTCCCTTTTTAAGATATAAATTGGTATTAACTTAACAGATATAATAAGCAAAAACTGTTTGGTGTCCAAACAGATATAATAAGCAAAAACTGTTTGGTGTCCAAATCACATCTTCAGGGATATTACTGACATAACTGTACAACACTACCCAGGGGTGGGGAAGAAACGGGCCGGCCCAGTTCTTCCCTACCCCAGACACCTTAAACATCATAATTGACTTAACAGTACAACACTTACCAAGGGTGGGAAAGAAACAGACCGGCCCAGTTCTTCCCCACCCAAGATATCTTCAGCAATATAACTGTCATAACTGTACAGCACTACCAAAGGGTGGGGAAGAAACATGCTGGCCCAGTTCTTCCCCACCCCCAAGTCTCCGAATTCTATTGAAATTTAAGTGCCAAACATGTGTTGCTTATTATATCTGTTTAGTTAATAACAATTTTTATCTTTAAAAGTGAAGAAAATTTATCACAAGAATTTTTAGTAAACAGAAAAATCTGGGGTGGGGAAGAAACAGACTGGCCCAGTTCTTCCCCACCCCTCGTCTCCGAATTCTATTGAAATTTAAGTGCCAAACATTTGTTGCTTATTATATCTGTTTAGTTAATACCAATTTATGTCTTAAAAAGTGAAGAAAATTTATCACAAGAATTTTTAGTAAACAGAAAAATCTGGGGTGGGGAAGAAACGGGCCGGCCCAGTTGTTCCCCACCCCCAGTCTCCAAATTCTATTAAGATTTGAGCTCCAAACAATCATTGCTTATTATATCTGTTTAGTTTATACCAATTTATGTCTTAAAAAGCAAAGGAAATTTATCACCAGAATTATTAGAAAGCAGAAACATGTGGGGAAGAACTGGGCCGGCCTAGATCCGCCCAGTTCTACCCCCACACACCCCACCCCCCCCCCCACCAGTCTCTGAATTCTATTGAAACTTAAGGGCCAAACATTTGTTGCTTTTTATATCTGTGTAGTTAATACCAATTTATGTCTTTAAAAGTGAAGAAAATTTATCACAAGAATTTTTAGTAAACAAGAAAAATCTGGGGTGGGGAAGAAACGGGCCGGCCCAGTTCTTCCCCACCCCCAGTCTCCAAATTCTATTAAGATTTGATTTCCAACCAATCATTGCTTATTATATCTGTTTGGTTTATACCAATTTATGTCTTAAAAAGCAAAGGAAATTTATCGCTAGAATTATTAGTAAGCAGGAACATCTGGGGTGGGGAAGAACTGGGCCGGCCCAGTTCTTCCCCACCCCCCAGTCTCTGAATTCTATTGAAACTTAAGGGCCAAACATGTGTTGCTTATCTTCCCCACCCCCACTTTCCAAATTATATTTAGATTGGAGCACTAAAGAGTTGTTGTTTATTATATTTGTTTAGTTAATACCAATAAATGTCATAAAAAGCAAAGAAAATTAATCATAGATACTGCAATTGGGATGAAAATTTCCCTGGATCTCCATGTATTGTATGGCATAGAGAAAATTTTGCCATTCAAGCTGTAAAGACTCAAAACTAATTCAGAATGGTTTCTTTTCGAATTTTTAACAATTTGTGAGGCATAAATTACTCGTTCTCTGTGGTTCTAAAAAAAATTCAGGTGGGGAAGAAACTGACTGGGTGGGGAAGAAACTGACTAGTCAGTTTCTTCCCCGGGGAAGAAACGGGCCGGCCCAGTTCTTCCCCGGGGAAGAAACTGACTGGGGAGAAGAACCGGCCTGTTACACCGGGCATCAGGAAGGAGATTCCAAAGTAGCGAGACTTGCAATATTTAAAAAGGATGGCACTAAAGCAACAATGCTTATATAGTTCTTCTCATATTGTCAATAATGTTGGAAGGATTTCTTCTAACACTGGCGGAAGGTTGGGAGAAACTAAAGGAATCAACAAAAATTAATGTCGATTTTTAGTGTGCCAGAAACGAAAAAGATTACAATTAGCTCTAGTGTGTGATTTGTTTGTACGTGGAGAAATCACTCTCGGTACGAGCACGTGAATTAGTCTACTTTACAACTGACCTCCAAACTATGATTTATTACCAAAAAGTCACTGGTGGAGCTATTTATTTTTTTTTAATAATACGTCACCACATCACGAAAGCAAGCCTATATAGATTCACCCCCTTAAACCCCTCTTTTATATAGTAAATCTGGGATTTTAGGAGTACATATTGCTGTTTTTGCTGAAGAAATTTCAGTGATTTCCGGGGCAGTTCTAACGAGTACCCATAATTTTTGTTTCGAAAAGAGATGATCAGTTTCAGAATTTTTTATCCGAAAATTTTCATTTTTGGTGGTAAAAATTTCATTATATTTTAATAGGTGTGTTTTCGTAACGATGGAAGTCAAAGAATACAATCATCTTTCAAGATTGGCTCTAGTCTATCATCTTTCAAGCCATGGAATGGAAACTATTTGGCATGAAATAACCAACGGATAGAACATTAAACAATAGCTCAGTTGGTAGAGTGTCCGCTCCGGGAAACGGGAGGTCACGGGTTCGATCCCGGCCCGCGACATATCAAAGTCGATAAAAATGGTACTAGCTGCTCCTCGCTTGGCACTCAGATTTACGGGGAAGAGCTAGGACTGGTTGACCCAGTGTCAGGATAATGTGACTGGGTGTGGTATCATGTAATGTGTCTGGGACATGATACTTCAGTGAGGCAGCACTATAACAGTGAGCATTGAGCTCCCTGTCGCAACCAGACACCGTCGTGATATGACTGAAAAATTGTTGAAAGCGACGTTAAACCCGAATTCACACACACAGAACATTAAACAATGCAAGCAATAACAATACATAATCAATATGTAGAGGATATTTATTGTTTTTTAGATGAATGCCAAAAATATTTCATCCAGGGTGTTAAAAACATCAGAATTTTCACGAGTGAGAAGCGTTAGTAAATATTCTGCCGTTTTCAACACACGAAATGAAATAGTTTTGTATTTATTGAAAAAATAAAAGTATTTTTTTTTATTTAAAACATGTCTTTAGCGAAAACAAGTAGTCCGGGCTAGATCTACAGTGAAAATAGCAAGCTCATGTTGTTGTTTTCATATTTTCACAGTGTGAAAATATCATTTTTATTTGTTTCAGTGATTTCTCTGCTAATACATAAATTAGAATGCCGCCTTTGTGCGACCAGCATAAACCTATTGCGGCATGGTGCGACGCTTCAAGAAAAGGCCAGCCATTTTGGCCTCATCAGAACCCACCAATATTTTCGAAATCCCGCAACGATCAATGATCGCGAAGGGCACGATAATATAGCCACCACTATGTCGAAGGGCAGTGACACTTTTTATAACCGTCATACATAAACTTTCGATTTGAAGCCTAACTGACCGAACTAGTTAGCCAGCACAAAAGAAGCTTGTACACTCCATGGTTTTCAGTTTGTAGGCCTTGCTCCCACATAGAGCATTTAACTTCAACTCAGCTGATGTTAAGGGAATATTTGTGGGCCGTAAAAAGTTTCACTGCCTTACATCTTAGTGCGGGCTATTAGCTCACCTGGAGCTAGCTCGTTCACCTGGAGCTAGCTCCAGGTAAGCAGTGCTGTGGCATGATGTCTGTCGTCTGTCGTCGGCTGTCGTTTGTCCGTCCGTCGTTAACTTTTCACATTTTCGACATCTCCTCCAAAACCGGAAGTCAGATTAGCCTGATAGCTACTGGGAGGCATCCTGGTGACATGAAGTTTCCAATTTGCTAAAATGGTTCCGTTCCGATATCCAAGACGGCCGCCATGAAATTCTTCAAACGACATCTCCCCAACCAAAGGTCGAATTGAGCTGAAACTTGATGGGGCAGATTTGCTAAACTCGTTCCTTTCCTATATCCAAGATAGCCGCGATGGCAGCCATCTTGAAATTCTTCAAACAACTAGTTTGATGGTAGGCTTCGGGGTGACATTGAGATTCAGATTGGCGGCCATCTTGAAATTCTTCAAACGGCACCCCCTCCTGAAACAAAAGGTGGAATTGAGCTAAAACTGGATGAGAGGCATAGGGGTGACATGGAAATTCAGAATTGCTAAAATGGTTTCGTTCCGATATCCAAGATGGCCGCCATGGTGGCCATCTTGTAATTCTTCAAACGACATCTCTTCCCGAACCAAAGGTCGAATCGAGCTTAAACTTGATGGGAGGTATCGGGATGACATGGAGATTCAGATTTGCTAAAATCATTCCATTCCGATGTCAAAGCTGACCCCCAGGGCGGCCATGTTGAAATTATTCAAACGACATCTCCTCCCGAACCAAAGATCGAATTAAGCTGAAAAATGATGGGAGGCATTAGGGTGACATAGATACTTAGATTTGCTAAAATTGTTCCATTGCGATATCCAAGATGGCCGCCATGGCTGTCATCTTGAAATTCTTCAAACGACATCTCCAAAACCAGAGGTCTGATCAAGCAGGCATCTAGGCAACATGAAGATTCCGATTTGCTAAAATCATTCTATTCCGATTTCCTAGATGGCCGCCGTGGTTGCAATCTTGTAATTCTTCAAACAACATCTCTCGAACCAGAGGTTGGATCAAGTTGAAACTTCGTTGTTTAAAATGTTCTGTTCGTATATCCGAGATGATCACTATGGCGGCCAGGCTGAAATTCTTTAAATGATATCTCTCCCCGAACCAAAGGGTTTAATTAAGCTGAAATTTGATGGGAGGCATTGAGGCGACGGCATTGGGGCGACATAATGATTCAGATTTGCTAAAATTATTCTGTTCTGATATTCAAGATGGCCATCTTGAAACTCTTCAAAAGACATCTCCTCCCGAACCAGAGGTTAGATCAAGCTGAAACTTGATGGGAGACGTTGGGGTGACATAGAAATAAGGATTTGCTAAAATCATTCCATTCCGATGTACAAGATTGCCACCATGGTGGCCACCTTGAAATTCTTCAAACTGCATGTCCTCCTGAACCAAAGGTCATTTGGAGCTGAAACTTGATTTGAGGCGTCGGAGCAACAAGGAGATTCGGAATCTGTTAGCGTCCGTGTTGGCCATCTTGAAATCTTCAAACTACATCAAGTTGAACCGAGCTGGTATTTGAAGGGAGGCATTGGGGTGACATGGAGATTCAGACTTCTTAGAGTCGTTCTATTCTGATATCCCAAATGGCTGCCAATGTTGGCCATCCTGAAAATCTTTAAACCACATCTGCTACAAAATGGTTTTTATGCATGAGTTGAAATTGATGGGAGGAATTAGGGTGACATGGAGATTCAGAATTGCTAAAATTGTTGCATTTTGATATCCCAGATGGCGGACGTCTTGAAATTCTTCAAAGCACTTTTATAGTAATTGAATATAAGATTTACAGGGAGGGGTCGGGGAGGGACAGCTCAGGTGTCGTCAGTATATGTCCAACTCGCTGAGTCCATAAGAAGTTTCGGTATTGTGGCATTTTTTGCAAGTGGCCATATAAACCATAGCGTTGTTTGTGTTGCAGTTGTATTCACATGATTGGTTGACTTAGTTTCACTTTTTTGACAACAGACTATGCCAAAGGCAGTTTGAAACGATAGCTCTGGCCTGTCAAACTGTACTCTTCCACTCTGTATCAATGAATCCTAAATCAGAGAAAACTGTTCAGAAACTTAATCAGAAGCATCAAGAAGTTCTGTGTTGTAGGCCTTGCTCCAAAAGGACTTTCTTGTTATAGAAGAGTGAAGCCATATAGTAGTTGTTCTGCTGACTGTTCCCATGTTCCTTCAATTTCAGCTTCTATACGAAAATTGGCCATGACTGGTTATTGCACACGTTTTTTTTGTGTGGTTTTTTTTTTTTTTTTTTTGTGGTGTAGGTATATATTCGTGTTCATTACGAAAACACGCCTATAAAAATAAATTGTAAGCTTTACCGCCCAAAAAACAAAGATTTTAACATGAAAAATTGTGATATTTTTCTTATTTCTGCTCAAAATATAGATTGTAGGTACACGCTAGAACCGCCTCATCGAGGCGGTTCTAACGAGTACCCACAATCTATATTTTAAAGCAGAAATAAGAAAAATAAGGTTTACCTCTGCAACCCCCATTTTTTCTATGTAAAAGTGGAGTTCAAGGGGGTCAGAAGTATATAGGCGTGTTTTCTTGATGTGCCAAGTATTTTTTTTTCTAGTGGTGGCTGGAGAAGACTGTACATCACGAAAACACGCCTATATAATTTTGACCCCCTTGAACCCCACTTTTATATAGTAAATCTGGGGTTTGCGGAGGTATACCTTATTTTTCTTATTTCTGCTCGAAAATATAGATTGTGGGTACTCGTGAGAACCGCCTCGATGAGGCGGTTCTAACGAGTGCCCACAATCTATATTTTGAGCAGAAATAAGAAAAATATCACAATTTTTCATCATAAAATTTTCATTTTTTCGGCAATAAAGGTGGCAATGCATTTGTATAGGCGTGTTTGCGTAATGATTTGTTTCTTCCTGATATAATATCCGTGTGATATAGTGCATTCTTTCATACCTCCAAAAATAGTCATTTTTTATATAAATCTGTAATAATTTTTCTTATTTAAACACCAAAAATTGGTTTTTGGTACTCTTAGAACCGCCACATTGGGGCGGTTCTAACGTGTACCCACAACATATGTCTTGGAGCAGAAATTAGGAAAATACTGTTTAACCCCTTGAACCTCAGTTTGTTCTATATAAAGTGGGGTTTAGAATGGTTTTCATTACAAGGAATTGTTAACATTGTAGTGACATTTTCTTCTTGGTGATATACGTGGTGCAGTAATATTATGTAGCCAGCTGTAACGGTGTTATGTACGAGACGATCAAAAACGTTCAATTTACATTTATGACCAATTGTATTTATAAACGCTTTCTTTAAATAATAATAATAATGTAGTACAGAGGAGTAAAATAAAACCGGAGACCAGTGGTCCTGAACCGCTCACCTGTCTGGTGACAATTTTCCTACTTAGATCAGCAGAAAATGTCATTTACCCTGCTCATAAATTTTAAAATGCCATCTCAATATTTGTTGGCATTTTAAAACTTATGAGCAGGGTAAATTTCATGCTGAAGTGAGTTGAGCGTGAAAAAAGTTTTATAACCTCGGTTTTTGCCATATATGGGCATGGCGGCCATCTTGGGTCTAAGGCCAATGAATGACCTTGACCTTTATCACCCATAGATCTTCATGTATTCAGTTACTTTACCTGATCTACAAATTTTGGTGACACTGTCTTCAATGGTTTCCTATAAATCCATAATTTTCACTTTGCGCCATGCAAAAGCCTAAGTCGGCAAATTTGACATTGCTGTAAAATAGGCCAAGGTCAACCAAGGGTCACCATTTGTACAAACCATGATGGGCCTGAGTACCATATGCTACATGCCAAGTTTCAAGGCCACTGGCCTTATGGTTCTGGAGAAGAAGATTTTTGAAGGCTTTTTACCATAAATGGGCATGGCGGCCATCTTGGTCATGTGCTCCAGACCCCGCGAACAAACTTTCGTTCCCCCATCCCACTGAGGCTCCATATAAAATTGACTTTGATTGGCCCTGCAGTATAGGAGAAGAAGATCTTTGAAAATTGTGGACGGACGGACGACGGTCACACGGACGGACGGACGGACGGACGACGGACCATGGCTATACTATAAGCTCACCTATGAGCCTAAAGGCTCAGGTGAGCTAAAAATCCATTATTTTCACTTTTTCCTATACAAAAGCCTAAGTCATCATATTTGACATTACTGTAAAATAGGTCAAGTTCAACCCAGGGTCACCATTTGAACAAATTATGATAAGCCCGAGTACCATATGCTACATGCCAAGTTTCAAGGCCATTGGCCTTAAGGTTCTTGAGAAGAAGAATTTCGAAGTGTTTTTACCATATATGGGCGTGGTGTCCACCTTGGTCATGTGATCTAGACCATATTGGCAGCTTTTCATTTGTTCAACTCCCAAAGGCTCCATATTGAATTTCACTTCAATTGGCTCAGTAGTTTCTGAGAAAAAATGTTTGAAATATGGAACCTGCGTGACCTTGGTCTAAGGTCAATTAATGACCTTGACCTTTCTTACACATAGATCTTCATGTATTCAGCTACTTTACCTTATCTACTAATTTTGGTGACAGTGTCTTCAATGGTTTCCTAAAAATCCATTATTTTCACTTTTTCCCATGCAAAAGCCTAAGTCGGCAAATTTGACATTGCTGTAAAATAGGTCAAGGTCAACTCAGGGTCACCATTTGTACAAACTATGATGGGCCTGAGTACCATATGCTACATGCCAAGTTTCAAGGCCATTGGCCTTACGGTTCTGGAGGAGAAGAATTTTTAAGGCTTTTTACCATATATGGGCGTGACGGCCATTTTGGTCATGTGATCTAGACCGTATTGGCATTTTTTCATTTGTTCAACTTACAAAGGCTCCATATTAAATTTTACTTTATTAAAAAAATGTTTGAAATATGGATCCTGAATGACCTTGGTCTAAGGCCAATGAATGACCTTGACCTTTCTGACCCAGAGATCTTCATGTATTCAATTACTTTACCAGCTGTGATCTACAAATTTTGTTGACACTGTCTTCAATGGTTTCCTATAAATCCATTATTTTCACTTTGCCCCATGCAAAATCCTAAGTCGGAAAATTTGACATTGCTGTAAAATAGGTCAAGGTCAACCCAGGGTCACCATTTGTACAAACCATGATGGGCCCGAGTACCATATGCTACATGCCAAGTTTCAAAGCCACTGGCCTTATGGTTCTGGAGAAGAAGGCTTTTTACCATATATGGGCATGGCGGCCATCTTGGTCATGTGATCCAGACCCGCGAACAAGGCCAATGAATGACCTTGACCTTTCTGATCCATATACATTCATGTATTCAATTACTTTACCTGATCTACAAATTTTGGTGACACTGTCTTCAATGGTTGCCTATAAATCCATTATTTTGACTTTGCCCCATGCAAAAGCCTAAGTCGACAAATTTGACATTGCTGTAAAATAGGTCAAGGTCAACCCAGGGTCACTATTTGTTCAAACCATGATGGGCCCGAGTACCATATGCTACATGCCAAGTTTCAAGGCCACTGGCCTTATGGTTCTGGAGAAGAAGATTTTTGAAGGCTTTTTACCATATATGGGCATGGCGGCCATCTTGGTCATGTGATCCAGACCCCGCGAACAAACTTTTTTTCGTTCCCCATCCCACTGAGGCTCCATATGAAATTTGGCTTTGATTGGCCCTGCAGTATAGGAGAAGAAGATCTTTGAAAATGGTGGACGGACGGACGGACGGACGACGGACGGACGGACGGACGACGGACCATGGCTATACTATAAGCACACCTATGAGCCTAAAGGCTCAGGTGAGCTAAAACAGGGCTTTTTGGAAATTAAATATGTGTTATTATTTACCTTTGAAAAATTAAAAAAAAATATATAAAATAAAAACGAAAAGGCATATCCATTTAAATAGCTTCTAGCCTCACAGGCTGCGGTGTCACATAACCTACAGCAAGTGTACGGAGCTCACTTATATCCCCGACTGGCAGCAACCACCTCTTGGAAACAATTAGAATTACAAAGTAGAAAAACCCGACACTGTCATGTGAAATCAAAGCAAATGTTGTCAACAAAAAGGTGTGTGTGTGTGTGTGTGTGTGTGTGTGTGTGTGTGTGTGTGTGTGTGTGTGTGTGTGTGAGTGTGTGTGTGTGTGTGTGAATTCGGGTTTAACGTCGCTTTCAACAATTTTTCAGTCATATCACGACGATGTCCGGTTGCGACAGGGAGCTCAATGCTCACATTTATATTGCTGCCTCACTGAAGTATCATGTCCCAGACACATTACATGGTACCACACCCAGTCACTTTATCCTGACATTGGATCGACCAGTCCTAGCTCTACCACGTAAATCTGAGTGCCAAGCGAGGAGCAGCTAGTACCATTTTTATCGACTTTGGTATGTCGCGGCCCGGGGTCGAACCCGTGACCTCCCTTTCCCCTGAGCGGACACTCTACCAACTGAGCTATCGGCGCCGGTATCAACAAAAAAAGAACAGAAAAAAATCACAGTTATGGTAAGGACTTGTCATGATGCATCGATAGTTGTAGTATTTCTCTAGAGTGTTTAGTACTAAATATGTTCTAGAAAGGGTTATCCTTTGAGTGCAAGGAATACACCATAGAACTGAAGAATATGGCGTGTACATGTTTTCTGGGCCAGATTAGCTAGTTTCGGCCAATTAGACTTCATCAGTGACCCTCAGAAATTTTCAAAATTTAGAGAAACTGAACAGAATGCACAGAGATAAAATTGTTCACTTAAGCTTGAGAATTAGGTCAATGTCAGGTGCGGTGACTTCAGTCAATAGGAACTTTTACGAGGCAACCACGGGTGATATTTAATAACACTACAAATGTTTGTACCTGAAAAACTGAATCAAACGCACGCAGTAGAGACATGGAAATCAGGTCAAGGTGAGTGCGGCTGATGGTATTCAAACGGACTTGTCAACTGCATCCAAGGATGGAGTTGCGTGGTCCTTAAAGCTTTACTGTCCGAGAAACTGAGTTAACACATTGTTGTTATTGTTAACTGTGGGCCAAGGCACCATGCTAAAATAGAAGTGGAGGCAATGATCAGAAATCGATACAATTAAACCACAGCTCCAATCAGAGACACCAAAGGGCACAGACATCATATACCAAATATGCAGGCAAGGTATGAAAGCGTTACTAAGATAACATACTATGACAATCAGCCCTCTTTATACCGACATTCGATATAGCAACATAACTGGCTATAACGACAATTTCAATGGAACAGGTCCTTAGCTGAAGAGGAGACGGATTAATGGAGATATTCAAGAATATTTGAGCCCCGCCAAGCGAATTTGTGTCTTCGAGCATTCCGTCATGACAAATTTTAACTGCGCATGCCCAGCCATTCAGAGGGGCCAGGGATATGGCTTTCTGTCTGTAGGTTCCTCTTGATTCACTGCTTGTATGAGCGAGAAGCGAAGGTTCTGGCGAGACTGCGCGGATGCGCAGGCTCGCCTGAACCTTCGCTGCTCGCATAGGCGATAAGTACCAAAATCGCTTGACGGGGCCCATTTTATTATTTCAATACACACTTCACTTCAAGTAAAATTTGTTATGGACAACGAGATGATGCTACTACTGACGCTATGATTGCTCATGCCTAAAGACTTTCTAAAACTTTTAGGTAATGTCGGCATGTGCCTGATGCTATGTCTCTGGTCAAGCCCACCGGAGTCTAACTGTTTTTTTTTGGAGGCTCTAACATTTTAGTTATTTAATGCAGTCGTGTCCTCATCGTTGTAACATCTTTGTAGTCGTTTGATTTTATGTTCTCGAAGCTGTTGCAATGATGAGTTAGAAATCCTCCATGCAGACTGATAAAATTGTTTGTCTACACCACGACGGAACCAAGGGCGAGATTTATGGCCACGAAAATCGATTTACGCCCCAAAGCAAAGTAAAAACTTTTTATTGCGGCCCCCGCCCATCGGGGCTTGAAGAAATATATGGGCTGCATGATGCTTCCACGCAGAGCTGAATCCGACCCGCACACGAGTACTGGTAAACCGCTAACCTTCTTCATACGTGGTGTCATGCATGTGTGAGTTTCCATAAGCAGACGCAAATACAGACGGGAGGCTAGCACAATCGCCCTACTCTAGCAAATCATTTTCTTCATAAGATGAGCAAAATTAATTGTTTCTTTTAAATTTCAGTGGTTCGGTCATAAATGAAGTTGCCCGATTCCTTGATGCATATCAAACCATAGATCTTTCATAAATGTCCTTTTGATTTCCACCAATTCTATCATCTCGAGCTGATCTTTTTCACAGCCCTGCTCAATCAATCGTATCAAAGAAGCTACGAGGCTTCGAAGCACTATGAATCGTCGCGTCGTCGAGTTAGTGTTGATTCGACATTGTTTCAGTGCTGTTTGTTCATTGGCGAATATCATCATATCGTGCAATTATTGCATGTCATATTTTATTGTTTATAGAAGTATTGTGAATATCAGAATTGATCGGATATTGTATTGCATTGTATTGTATAGTATTGTTTTTTTCTCTCACCCACTCTGCATGAAAAGAGACGATCTACACTCATATTGATAGCAAATGAATGCATAATTACGGAGCAATAACGCAGTACGACAAAATGAGAAATGAAAACGTGTGGACTACACATAAGCATTTTGCCAAGAAATACTGTGGCTGTATGACTTGATTATAAATAGTTCATTTAGCCTCTGAATCTCACTGCAATGATGAATATCACACAACCTCCAAACGGGCGTACGTATTATAAAATGCTTCAAACGAAAACAAACTCCAAATATACTTCTTCTTGTCAATTCTTCAAAATAGTTTTATCACATTTTCGTAGTAAACACCGGATTGTCGTATGCATATGCTGGTGGTTGTATCTCAGGTGTCAGTTTTTCATCAGCAATGGGGTCATATACGTGGTACACTTTGGCCTCTCCATTGGCTACTCCATTGGCTACTCCATTACTTATCTGTAAAATAAATAATCAACCAAACATTTTAGCAAAACCGTTTTGTCATGCGATCCCGGCCTATACCTTAAAGGAATAACAAATATTAACTGGAATTCGTAAAATAATGTCAAGTTTTTATCAAGTGATTGTTTTGAAGCTGATTTTAAGATAACTTTCTGTACCAGTATTTACTGTACATATATGAACATACAAACTTGTCTAACACTGGTTACCATTTACGTTAACTTATCCCAAACGGATGTGGACTGATTTCATGGCAAGTGATAATAATAATATAGTTTATCTAAAATTATAACCACTTTTGCTAAAATCGCACTTTTATAATCAAAAGTGATGAACGGATGAAAATGGGCTTGAACCTAAGTTATTCTACTTTGTTATTGTAAAAGATTGGCACCTTTGTGCGTTTTCTCGAAAGCTTTTGTAAAATGAGTATTCTGACCTTCCTAAGAAACAAAATTTAAAATGTTTATGAAATGGTAATGGTGCATTACCTAGGGGTTTAACGTGTTTCTAAACTGTTTTTTTTTTTTCAGCTGTTGTTACGACCCGTTCAGTATTTGAAATACGTTGTGCATTTTTCTATTCAATCAAAGAAATACTATTTCGGAATTCAGATAATAAGGTCCCAACCTTCGTGTTGAAGATATAATGCTTTTTGTAGCAGATTCCACTTGTGGCAGTGCTGCCAGTTTAAAAAAATAGATGTAAAGGCAATGGCCAGGAATCGATAAAATTACGTAACCTCCCATCCAAGACATCATAGAGAAAAAACACGAACATAAAATAACTTCACTACTTCACTATAATGACAAACGTCATAAGCGGAAAGCAAAAAGGACAGTTACTTTCCAACTAAATGGCCAGATGGCTATCCAAAGTAAAACAAAGGCCTATCTTCCACTACGCTTACCAGAGATATTGTTGTTTATACCATACACTGGCGTGACGCCCATCTTGGTCATCTGACTACAATCCCATAAATAACTTTTCATTGCCTCGTCCAAGAGAGGCTCTTTGTGTAATTTGGTTTCAATCAGCAAAGCAGAATAGGTGGAGAAGAAGATAAAAAATACTGAAACTCAGTCATCCAGGACAAAGCTCATTAAATGACAGTGACCTTTAGTGTTGATAAACTTCCGTTGAGCTGATTGCAAATATCAATTCTGATGCCACAGGAATCGGTAAATTCCACTGTGTTGCCTTTTTCCACACAAATGTCTAAGTGGCCAAATTTGACCTTGCCGTAAAACAGGTCAAGGTCAACCAAAGTTATCATTTTAATAAACTTGGTAGAACCCAAGTCCCTAATGTTATATACAAAGTCAGAAGGTCATTGCGTTCCAGAGGAGAATATTTTAAGTTTTTTTTTTTTTTATCATATATGAGCATACTGGCCTTATTGGTCATATAAGCCTGTCATTTAAAAAAACTTTTGTTCGTACTTCCTATTGAGGCTCCAAGTGTAATTTGATTTCAATCAACCCAGGAGTTTAAGTGGAGAAGAAGATAAAAATACTGAATCTGAGCCATCCAAGACAAAGATCAGTAATGAACTGGACCTTTGGAATTGATAAACTTCCATTTCGCTGACTGCAAATAATAGTAAATTCAATTGTCTGCCTTTTTCCATACAAATGTCTAAGTGACAAAACTTGACCTTGACGAAAAACAGGTCAAGGTCAATCAAAGGTCATCATTTGAACAAATTCAGCAAAAGAAACCTATCATTGCTTTCACTTTTATTATTTGTGAAATCTGTTATGCATAGTTTGGTAATACGGCTAAAATTTGGCAGCTGAATTCTAAAAGGGAAGGAAAAGAGATTATATATAATAAGTAAAACAGAAACCAATCTTTTTAGTTCTCTATCGAAAAATCATCTGTCCAGATTGAAAAATTACAAGTTAATGAATAAACAGACAGTATTTAGTTAAAGTGTTCCTAAATGTCTAATAGATGGATAAAAAGAATAAATATAGCTGAACTTCAATAACTCGAATACATTTGGATCCAAGAAAATCTGTTCGAGATAGGTGTTGTTCGAATTACTGAGTGTTGAGCATAGCGTCAGGTCATTAGGCAAAATGGGGTTGATTGAAGTACATCATTCAAATCTTTAAAATCAAGTGCATCCATTAGAATCGCCACCGTAGAACCATATCTAATGTGTACGCACAACAAACCTTGACAAGTAAACATCAGAAAAAAATCTGAAAATTATACGAAATATATACGTATCTGCAGCTACGTAACAAAAACCGTCCTATATAATTTTGACACCCTTCAACCCAAATGTGGTTTACAGGGTTTACACTATTTTGCATATTTCTGCGGAAAAGGAAAGACTGTGATTACTCTTTAGCACCGCCTCGAGGAGGCGGTTCTAACAAGTCACCACTTATTATGTTTTGGACTGAAATATGAAAATTATCAGAATATGTAATCTGAAAATTTTCATTTTTATGGTGGTAAAATTTTCAGTATATTTCAATAGGCGTGTTTTCCCGTAATATATGGGGAGAATTCTCAAAGGAATTAGGAACGAATACGCCTTGGCATACGAATCATCCGTGTTCGAGTTATTAAAGTTTCATTGAGTGAGTTTCTGCATATGAAGTAGCAGCACAATGAATTCTGACGGCTCATTAGATATGATAGACCAAGGGCCGTAGCGGTCAAACATACATAGAAAAATACATTGGTTTTGTCCCTGTTGTCTTCCTTCATATTATTTTTACATTCATTCATAATCATCTTGAATGTTCAACCTTTAAGAAGCGCTAATCAGTTACTCGATCGTACAGCTTTCTTGTGCCATGTTAAATGACGTGGAATATCCTTCTACTTCGCCATAGTTAAAGAGTGCTACATTACAGACGAGCAATGTAAAATAAAAGTGAAGGCAATGATCAGGAATCGAATCAATTACTTTACACCCCACATCAAAGACACCAAAAGGAAAGAAACACGAACATGAAGTTACTAAAAAGAAGTGAAGGCAATGATCGGGAATCGATACAATTAACCGACAGCTCCCATCAGAATAGAAGTAAAGGCAATGAGAGACACCATCAGAGACACCAAGGGAAGGAAACACAAACATGAAACAACTAGACCCTAATGGAAACATCACTAGCGGAAAGGCAGAAGGACAGTTACTTTTCCACAAAATTGCCAATTGGCTATCCAAACAAAATAAGATAAACGATAAACCCTAATGAAAACACTAACAGATAGCCGAAAGGACAGTTTCTTTCCTACGAATGGCCAAATGCAAAAAGATATACGCAATTGCCAATACATACATGCAAAGACAAACTACAGTCAAACCTGTCTTAGTGGTCACCTCTATTAAACAAGCAACCTGTCTTAAGCAAGCAGGAAATGAGTTCCCGAAAAAAGGCAAATGCATTAAAAATCACCTGTATTAAGCAAGCACCTGTCTTAAGCAAGCACATTTTCACTATCCCTGAGGTGCTTGCTTAACACAGGTTGGACTGTTTATAACAAATAACAAACCACGACAGAAGTACCCGCTCGGAACAGTCAGCAAAATATATTTCACCGGGGTTGTTGGGGTGCTTGAATCGATTTTACATGGCCGTAATCCTCGCCCTTGATTCTGTCGTGTTTTAGATAAATAACTGGTTCAGTCCGCATGAAGACTTTCTAAGTCATTAGTATTACCTCTCCGATAACAAAAAAAATCAAACAACTACAGAGATGAAACAACGACGAGGACTCGACGGCATGAAGTAACTGAAATGCTGGGGAAAAAGAAAAAAAAACGGTTAGATTCTGGTAGGCCCGACAAGAGACAAAGCATCAGGCACCAGACAACATTACCTTAAGTAAGTCTTTACGTTGGAGTCGTCATAGAATATGAGGCCCTTATCCCAGGCTTGCAATTAAAGAGGAAAGCGGTGTTATCAACCGTGATTGGGGTGACTACCATGCATGCAGTCTGTCGTATATTATTTATACTGTACCCAATCTTTTTATATTGAAGAAGGATTTTACGATATTTGGTACTGAAATCATTGCCAGCATATATTTTCCTGAATTTACATACTAAGTCACATAGAATTCGGGTTCCGATAGGCCTTGTGGCAGACGAGACTTGAGTCCAACATTGCATTTAGTAACTTAATCGGAATGACGTCTATAACATTTATTAGAAAAGGCGCATTTGTAGTTTATGATACCGATAACCCGGATTAACATTCAGCCAATTTCAATATTTTTGGCATGCCGCACTGCTCACTTTCGAGCTATATTACGTAGGTGTCTTTAATAGGAAAAGGCATAGTTGTGAAACTCAGCAGAGCACAGTTATTAATGATTGAGCAAAAATCTTGGACAAAGGGGGGCAGGTGGACACATCTATTCTTGACTTCGAGAAGGCTTTTGACACCCCTCCTCATGAACTACTTAAATCTAAGTTATTTGGTCACGAAATTTGGAGGACGACCCTCAAATGGATAGAGAATGTGGATTCCATTAAATACCTTGGAGTGACAATCTCACACAACTTGAGATGGCATACTCATATTAGAAACATGTGTACAAAGGCAAATAGAACGCTTGGTTTCCTGAGATGAAATCTTCATCAGTGCCCTCAGGATGTAAAAGAGGCATCATATAAAGGTCTTGTTCGCCCAATCTTGGAATATGGTAGCTGTATCTGGCACCCCAGTGGAGTGGTCCTTAACGATGAAATTGAGAAAGTTAAAAATAGAGCTGCTAGATTTGTAACAGGCAACTACTGTTTTGAAACTGGGGGGTATGGCTGGAATACTTGGGAAATTAAAATGGGAGTCTCTCAAGAAAAGGAGAAAAGGCAGTAGGCTTATCTTTTTATACAAAGGTCTAAAGGGTGCTGCCAGCATTCCATCAGATGACCTTGTTCACCCAGCCAGACACAGAAATCGCCATTCGTTGGCATTTCAGACCCTTACTGCAAGAACTGACATTAATAAAGAGTCGTTCTTCCCCAGAACCATTAGAGATTGGAATGCCCTTCCCGATTCGATTATTTCGACAGCCGAAGGTTGTGTAGCGAAATTTACCTCTTTGGTTAGAGCTAGGGACTAACTTCCCACATCACAGGTCCTGGTGTATGAATGTTGTTTGAAGTGTCATCAGTAACAGTTCTGATTCTGATTCTGAATATGGTCCAAACTTTAAATTGTGAGTGACAATTGCTGCGGATAATTGACGTACTAGATTGTTAGGCAGGATCTTAGCAGTCCATGTGTAAATAAGACAGTATGGAATCTTTATGTCCAGGTTAATTTCAGCCTGCAGTTAGTGTGGCAAAAAAAATATCCGAGATAGTTCAAACGTTCATCCTTTGGATACTGTAAAATTTGATATATAGAAATAAGTATGCTTTAATTCATCACTGTACATAGTTATGTATCCATAGATGATACTGTTCACAACGATCCTTCACTGCCAGTGTGCTGATGGTTTTGTCTAAACTTCTATTTACGAAAATACACGTCAAAACTAAAATAAAAAAAAAATAGAACAGTCCTTAACTGATAATCAGGGGTGAAAGGGTAGGCCTTTTGTTTAATACATAGTTACATACTGAACCACTAGCAACTCAACGCAACCGAAGTAAATATCCCATGAGGGATATATGTCATGGGCAACGTCAAGCGATTTTGGTACTTATCGCCTTTGCGAGCAGCGAAGGTTCAGGCGAGCCTGCGCATCCGCACAGTCTCGCCAGAACCTTCGCTCCTCGCTCATACAAGCAGTGAATCAAGAGGAACCTTCAGACAGAAAGCCATATCCCTTGCCCATCTGAGTGGCTGGGCATGCGCAGTTAAAATTTGTCATGACGGAATGCTCGAAGACACAAATTCGCTTGACGGGGCCCATATGTAAAGAAGTAAGCCAGCGAAAAGAAGTATTTCAATCTACTTGAGAAAATCTATAAGAGAAAATACAATATAATAAATATATCTAAAATAGTCTAATGTCATGTAATAAGTTAAAACTAAAACTATTTTACACTAAAATTAAAAATAAAGAAATGAAAAATGTCCAAAATTCATGGTTAATACCTTTGATGACGACATGAATATTATTAGTATCAACATCTTTCGACGCTGTTGTACTGGCCAGTGTCATTGTTGAAACTGTCACTTGCTATATGAATGAAATAATCATCAGAAAACGGAGGTTTTCTGTATATGATTACACATACAGTCATCACGACAATTACAGTTCCATACAGAGCTTCAAAAGTTAGTACCCTTAAACTAGAACTGTTTGTAACAGAAATTGTAGAAATGCCCTGGTTTTCGTACGCACATTTCAATGGGCACTACGTTCAGGGCTTAGTAACAAGTTGCACATATAGGGACTTAAACAATTTCATAAAAATGCATACAGTCTATATTGAAACCCTGAAATGCATACAGAAGACCATGTATAAGTAAGTATCTCATATTTGTTTGTTTGTTTGTTTGTTTGATTTGAGGTTTAACGTCCCCGTCAACACTGTAAAGGTCATTTTGGAGACGTTGCTTCCAATTTTGTGGGACTTTTACCCGACATTGAGATGAAATGACTTCTCAAGCCCTGTCGCCCAATGGAACCAATAGGGTTTGGGAATGTGTGGCGGCGGTAAAACGTCTCCCTGCCCTACATCATAGTGTAGATTATATTTTCTTGTCCTTTGGGATCATTGGTTCCATTGTGGAATTTTGAAAATATCTGAGGGTCACTGATGAGGCCTAATTGGCCGAAACTAGCTAGTCTGGCCCAGAAAACATGTACACTCCATATTTTTCACTTCTGTGGTGTATTCCTTGCTTCCAAAGGATTACCCTTTTATAGAACATATTATAAGCATGGAGGGTCCGACTCGTGCGCACCGCTTTGCCTGGGCAGGCTAAGCGGTTTACCAGTACTCGTGTGCGGGTCGGATTCAGCTCTGCGTGGAAGCATCATGCAGCCCATATATTTCTTCAAGCCCCGATGGACAAGTATCTCATATTACTTTCATGAATATTATATCAGTGTTGTATGAGTGTTTATTCCATATTTTATATTATTTTATTAAACATCTTTTAGAAATACCATATGAACTGAAAACGAGTGTATGATTCGGTTTCTCATAGGCCTTTTCAATTAGTTTTATTACATTAGTGTATATTGATGTTATTAAAGTTCCACACGTGACATCATATATTACATTCACTTCAGTTCCCTGGTCTTTAAAATACCATTCGCTAATTATTCTAAAATATCAGAAAAAACTTAAACGGTACTTTCTCATCGTTGAATAAACTAAATGTTTTCACCATACATATGCTATAAGATATAAATGGCAGATACTGCAAAATGTATACTGAATGAATATGTTCTATAAAGGGTTATCCTTTTGAAGCAAAGAATACACTACAGAACTGAAAAAACATGGATTGTGCATGCTTTTTCTGGGCCAGACTAGCTAGTTTCGGTCAATAAGGCCTCACAAGTGGCCGTCAAATATTTTCAAAATTCCACAATGAAATCAATGATCCCAAAGGACAAGAAAATACAAACTACACTATAATGTAGGGCAGGGAGACTTTTTACGGCCGCTGCACATCCCCAGACACCAGCTGAAGTGACGTTAAATATGTTCTATAAAAGGAAGTTTGCATTTACATAAAACTGCAATCCGGAAACTTTTTAGTAATTCACTGCCTGATACAAAGTAGCTATTTAATAAATGAGTTGCAAGAAGCAAAAATGTGTCTTTTGATGAGCGCACATCAAAGACACAGATCATCCTGCGCATACACGTTGTATGATCATAGTCTTAACCATCCACTCTATCACTGTATGGATGCATGTTGGTCATAACGTACTTCATGCAGGCAGGGATGGCCATCACGAAAACAAAACCGTAAAATGGACACCCCTCTGAACCCCATGTTAAATAGAAATAACTGGGGTTTAATAGGGTATACATTTATTTTCTTATTTCTGCTCCAAGACTAAGGTTGTGGGTACTCATTAGAACCGCCTCCATGAGGCGGTTCTAACGAGCACATACAACCTATGTTTGCTAAATATGAAAAATATCACGAATTTTCATCAGAAAAGTAGACATTTTGGAGATTCGAAAAAATGCACTATGTCGCACGGGTGTGTTATTGGAATGTATGTAGAGTGGGTGCGCATTATGGCTTGAGTCTTTGTTGACTCATATGCACTGAGTAAATTGAAAGGCGCTTGACATATGGAAAATTCTAACACAGCGCATCTATATAGGCAATGGAAAATAACTGTGTTTTATTCTGCAACAAATCACAGCTCGGAAGAGCGCGACGACTGACGTCATTAAAAACTGCAAATTTATGACGTCACTAGTCGATTTCCTTGACGTGATACGGTGTCACGTCATTTTCTAGCATCGAAAACGTAAGAAAAGGATATAAATGTATGTGTTTCAGTCGATAATTTTAGCGGAATTTCTTCTAACAATGGCGAAAGGTTGTGAGATTTTGAAGGAAACAACAACATTATTGCCGATTTCAGCGTGTTAGAATCGAAATAGATCAGCTCTAGTCTGTGATTTGTTGAGTAATAAATCACAGTTTGTCGGTCAGTTGTAAGTAGACAAATCACGCGCGTTACGCGCTCGTGATTTGATCTACTTTACAACTGACCTCCAAACTGTGCTTTATTACTCAACATATCACAGTTAGAGCTGATCTATTTCTTAAATAGAAATGGAAAAGAATCCTATATAGGCGTGAGGGGTGGATAGAAAAACCCGTCCCTCGGGATCACTGTCCGACATCACTCGGCAAGCCTCGTGATGCCGGACAGTGACCCTTGAGACGGATTATTCCATCCATCCTCCCACCCAATTAAGATTCTTATAATAAACACACATACCTTTTGTTCTGTCTCCTCTGTTTCTTCTGTGTAGCTCACAAACGAAGCAATAGTATGGTAAAGAGGAGACAAAAGGCGTTTATCGATGGGCTTCCGTCTGGTGCCTCCTGGAAATGAATTTTTTAATTCAAATGACCTCGTTCCATCTGATTTAAATTAAAAAGGTCCACGTTCTGTATAATAACAAAAGATTAGTTGATATATATCAAGCTTTTATTACACTTGACATAACATGTCAATATATCATGACAGTTTTGGCAATATCACGATTTCAATATATAAAGACTAATCCGTAAACAAAAACTTGTTTTAAGACCAGATGAAAATGTAACAAGAGTTTGTTTGCTTTCATTTTAATCTAAAAACACTCAGATACGCTCAGGTCTTTAAGTGTCTCAATATATGCATTTACCATCATAGTCATATGCACGGATGAAGATATCCAGCACCATTCTAATTATAAGCTGGATTCACCACAGAGTTGTAATAAAATAAGGTATTTAAAATATAATACAAAACTTGTCAATAAAATCTAAGAGAGCAGAAAGGGCTTGAATAGTACTGAACCAAACGTATTTTTTGGGTGCAATATAAATGTTATACGACAGATTGCATGCATGGTAGATAACCCTGTCACGGTTGACAGCTTTGTTTCCCTCTTTAATTGCATGCCGGTGTGTCAGGCCTCATATTCTATGACCGTTCCAGCGTGAAGGCTTACTAAGAATTAAAGAGAATTCAATTTAATGTAATGTTGGTTTGTGCTTGATGCTCTGTCTCTAGTTGGGCCCATCTGAATCTAACAGTTGATTTTCTTTTGCTCCAGCATTTCAGTGGTTTTTTGCTGTCGAGTCCTCACCGTTTTTTCATCTCTGTAGTTGTTTGATTTTTGTGTTCTCGGAGATGTTGCACTGATGAGTTAGGCGGCTTTCATGCGGACTGAACAAATTATTTGTCTAAATCGCGGCGAGGATTGTGGCCGCGTGAAATCGATTGAAGCCCCCAATGAAATTCGTTTCATTGACCGTTCCAAGGCAGTTTTTCTGTCGTGGTTCATTTTTGTTATGTTTTGCCTTTGAGTGTGTGTATCGCTTATATGTTTTTTGTTTTGGATAGCAAATTGGCCATTTTGTGGGAAAGTGACTGTCCATTTTGCTTTCCGTTGTTGGTGTTTCCATCAGGGTCTAGTTATTTCATATTTGTGTTTCTTTCTCTTTTGTGTCTCTGATGTGAGGTGTGGGTTAATTGTATCGCTTCTTTATCATTACCTTCACTTCTATTCAGCACCAATACCTATGACCATGTCAAATTAGCACTTAATCATCCTAAAGGTTTGCTTAAAACTTGAAATAAAATAACATCAAAAATTCCTAACGCAGCCACCATTGCAAAACTTGGGAATAGTGTGACACCTCTAACTTCTTACCTAATATTCGATACTTTTAGATATAACTAAAATAGAAGTGAAGGCAATGATCAGGAATCGATACAATTAACCCACAGCTCCCATCAGAGACACCAATGGGAAAGAAACACAAACATGGAACAACAGACTCTAATGGAAACATCAATACCGGAAAGCCAAAAGGAGAGTTACTCTCCCACAAAATTGGCCAATAGGCTATCCAAAATAAAATAATCTAAGTGACACAAACATCCAAAGACAAACCATAACAAGAGGCCATGATGGCCCTGGATCGCTCACCTGATCCTTGGGTCACAAGTGGGCCCCTGGGAGAGCCATTATTGGCCCCGGGCTATCTGTAGTGGTCTAAAAATGAAGCTTCATACCAAATATCAAAGACCGGAGCCTTCTGGTTTCAGACAAGAAGATTTTAAAGGTTTTCCTTATATAAGTCTAAATAAATCTTGGAGTCCCCGGAGCGGGCCATGTTTGGCCCCAGGGCTATAATTTGAAAAATCTTGGTAGAAATCCACAAGACAAAGCGTCATACCAAATATCAAAGACCTTGGCCTTCTGCTTTCAGACAAGAAGATTTTCAAATGTTTTTCATTGCCTTGACTTCTATTTCCTAGGGCTATAATTTGAACAATTTTGATAGAGGTACACTGGATGAAGCTTCACACCAAATATCAAAGACCTGGGCCTTGCGGTTTCAGAGTAGAAGATGTTTTTAAATTTCCCTATATACTGGTAAGTCAATGTCAAAACGAAGGGCCCCGTGGCGGAGGCATTTTTGGCCCAAGGCTATGATTTGAACAATCTTGGTAGAGGTCCACTAGATGAAGCTACACACCAAATATCAAAGACCTGGGCCGTGCGGTTCTTGAGAAGGAGATTTTTTAAAAGATTTTCCCTGTATAAACTAATGTTAAACCAAAGGGTCCGCAGGTGGGGGCATTTTTCAAACTAGGCCTATAATTTGAATAATCTCGATAGAGGTCCACTAGATGAAGCTTCATATCAAATATAAACAAACTGGGCCTTGCGGTTTCAGAGAAGAAGATTATTAAAGATTTTCCCTATATAAGTCTATGTAAAGCCAAAGGGCCCCGGGGCGGGGGCATTTTTGGATCCAGGGCTAAAATTTGAACAGCCTTGGTACAGGTCTACTAGATAAAGCTTCATACCAAATATCAAATAGTGGGGGCCATGCGTTTTCAGAGAAGAAGATCTTTAAAGATATTCCCTATACCAGCCTATGTAAAACCAAAGGCACCAACCTATGTTTTGAGCATTGATAAGAAAAATATCATGGATTTTCATCAGCAAAGTCGCCATTTTGGAGATATGAAAACTGCACTAAGACACACGGGTGTGTTATCATAATGAAATTAATTCGAAATCCATCCACTGGTTAAGCAGGAGAAGTTATTTGAAAGTTTTTCTATTATGAGCTCTAGCGGCCACTTTTTCATCCCAGCCGAATTGTTTGAACAATTTTAAAAGAGGGTCACCCATGAAACATTCCTGTGAAATTATATCGAAATCCATCTACTGGTTAAGGGCCAGAAGTCGTTTAAAGTTTTATTCTATTTTTAGCTCTGGTGGCCATCTTGTTCATCCGAGCAGAGCAGTTTGAGCAATTTTGGTAGAGGGTCCATCAAGGATCATTCTTGTGCATTTTTTTTTTTCAAAATGCATCCAATAGTTAAGGAAGAGAAGACACACTGCAGCTGGTGTGTGGGAATGTGTGGCGGCGGTAAAACGTCTCCCTGCCCTACATCATAGTGTAGATTATATTTTCTTGTCCTTTGGGATCATTGATTCCATTGTGGAATTTTGAAAATATCTGAGGGTCACTGATGAGGCCTAATTGGCCGAAACTAGCTAGTCTGGCCCAGAAAACATATACACTCCATATTTTCGAGTTCTGAGGTGTATTCCTTGCTTCCAAAGGATAACCCTTTTATAGAACATTTTAAAGATTTTTCTATTTTTAGCTCTGGTGACCATCTTGTTCATCCCAGTGGGACATTTTGAGCAATTTTGGTTGAGGGTCACCCAAGGAACATTCCTGTAAAATTATTTTGAAACCCATCCACTGGTTAAGGAGAAGTCATTTAAAGTTTTTTCTACTTTTAGCTCTGGTGGCCATCTTGTTCATCCGAGCAAAATTATCGGTTTGAGCAATTTTGGTAGAGGGTCACTCAAGGAACCTTCCTGTGAAATTATTTCAAACTCCATGCACTGGTTAAGGAGGAGAAGTCGTTTAAAGGTGTTTTTTTTCTATTTTTAGCTCTGGCGGCCATCTTGTTCACCCGAGCGGAACGATTTGAGCAATTTTGGTAGAGGGTCACCAAAGAAACATTCCTGTGATATTATTTTGAAATACATCCACTGGTTTAGGAGTAGAAGTAGTTTAAAGGTTTTTCTATTTTTAGCTCTGGTGGCCATTTTGTTCACCCGAGCGGAATGATTTGAGCAGTTTTGGTAGAGGGTCGCCCAAGGAACATTACAGTGAAATTATTTTGAAATCCATACACTGGTTAAGGAGAAGAAGTCGTTTAAAGGTTTTTCAATTTTTAGCTCTGGCGGCCATTTTGTTCATCTGAGCGGAACGGTTTGACCATTTTTGGCAGAGAATCACACAAGGAACCTTCCGTTGAAATTATTTCAAAATCCATGCACTGATTAAGGAGAAGAAGTCGTTTAAAGGTTTTTCTATTTTTAGCTCTGGTGGCCATCTTGTTCACCCGAACAGAACAATTTGAGCAATTTTGGGAGAGAGTCAACCAAGGAACATTCCTGTGAAATTGTTTTGAAATCCATTCATTTCATTGCAACTAGCTAATGTAAGTGTTTTCACGTGCCTTTTGAACAGATCTGTAAGTTGTCTATGTTAACTCATCATCTTACAAAACAGGAACTTGAATTTAAATTATTTTAAAAAAAATATTTAAAATTTGAATTTAAGGTTTTCAATTGAAAATATGAGAAAACTGGTTTAGCGTATCAGTTGAAATCAGTTTAAATAATTCAAATAGATGATTATACAGTTCCTTAGGGCTATAAAACACAAGGTATTTCATATTTAAAAAGTTTAAAAAGTTTAAAGTGACATCATAGAATACCTCATGAATATTAATGAGGCAGTCTGAAGCTGCTCTGTTTCCATGAAATATTTCACACTTCTAATTGTAATATCTTGGAAAATAATAAAGATAATTTGATGCGGTTTTCGCCCGTTGATTCCTTTAATCAATATCTTTGTAAATTAAATGGTTTTCCACGAGGACTGTTCAAATATGAATGCAAGTAGAACGTTTTCTCATGCACACATGCGAAAATCACCTGGAAATAAATATCACAGCGTAGAAAAACATTTTACCTATACATTGATACCAAACCTGTTAAAATCCGTCCACTTTAGCTATGTATATCGTTCGATAAACACTGTCTACTCTTGTATACTAATACAAAATATGGTTGGAAGAAGGTCAGAGTACGCCGTTGAAATACGGTCCCATATTAAGAATCGTTGTATTCTAGGTATACGGTGCAAAGACATTTTTAATGAAATATGTTCGGTTTATGGGCATAATGAAATGTCTTTTTCGACAGTTTTTCGTTGGTGTAATAAATTCAGCTGTGGGCTAGGCTCAAAAGAAGATGCACCACATGATCGTCGGCCGAAAAGAGCAACATCTGCCAAGATGGTTGCTGGAGTGAAAGAAATAGTTGCTACCGATGCACGATACACCACTAGGCAAATAGCTAGTATGGTTGGCATCTCATTAGGAGCAGATCATACAATTCTGAAACGGGATTTGAAAATGAGAAAAATCTGTGCTAGGTGGATTCCCCATCTGTTGACAGATGAGCAGAAAAAGACACGCGTACAGTGCGTCAAGAAGTTGCTTAAAAGTTTCCAAATTACAATGCACGGTCTTTCGCTAATGTCGTCACAGGTGACGAGACATGGGTTCACTTTTTTTAGCCAAAACGAAATCTTCAGAACAAAATATGGGCAACAAAGTATTGCAAAAGACCAAGCATTGCAAAGCGGACCATGAGTGTCAAGAGGGTAATGTATGCCATATTCTTTTCAAATTAGGGCCCTGCTATTCAGGTTGCTGTGCCTAAAGGCAAATCTGTAAATGCGAAGTTTTACAAGAATAAAGTTCTTCAAAACTTGAAGAAATATATCAAAGAACGAAGACCCGCAACTGGTTTGGCCAATGTCAGATGTTACATGACAATGCGTCATCGCACAAGGCGTTCATTGTGCAAGCCTATCTGAAGCAGGAAAAGGTTGTTGAACTCCCTTACCCCCCGTATTCCCCTGACCTTGCTCTGTGTGACTTATTTTTGTTCCCGCGGTAAAAATACCTTTATGGTCGAAAATTTGTACAGCGCAAACACCTCTGTTCTTAAATATTCCAGTGCCTTTATAGTATACCTCGAAAAAAACTACCAAAATGCATTCAATGATTGGATCAGAGTACTGAAAGTTTGTATTTGTATATCTGTTAAAGGGGAATACTTTGAGGGGACAAAATAAATTTTTCATCGAAATCTATCACGGAATCATTTTTATGTGCTTAGTTGCATTCATATTTGAACAGTCCTCGTATACCTTTGTATATGACCTTTAAGGAGAAGAAGTCGTTTAAAGTTTTTTTTCTATTTTTAGCTCTGGCAGCCATCTTATTCATCCGAGCGGAACGGTTTGGGCAATTTTGGTAGAGAGTCACCAAAGGAACATTCCTGAAAATTATTTCAAAATCCATGCACTTGTTAAGGAGGAGAAGACGTTTACAGGTTTTTCTACTTTTAGCTCTGGCGGCCATCCTTCTCACCCGAGCGGAACGATTTGAGCAATTTTGGTAGAGGGTCAATCAAGAAACATTTCTGTGAAATTATTTCAAAATCTGTCCAGCAGTTTTGGAGAAGAAGTTGTTTAAAGCAAAAGTTGACGACGGACGCGCGCACGCACGGACGCACGGACGACGGACAAAGACCGATCAACAAAAATAAAACGCGACAGAAGAACCACCTTGGAACGGTCAGCGGAAACGAAATCCACTTTATGGATATGTGTTGACTGACTGGTTGACTGACTAAATGGCTGACTGAATTACTAAACGACGGACATATCGATCAATACATACTGACTGACTGACTGACTTATTTATTGATTAAGTGACAGACTGAGTGAATGAGTTATTTGATTGATTGATTGATTGATTGATTGAACTGGTTGAATTTTTAAACTCAACCAAGGCAGTAATTGTTTTCTTCGTCATACTATAACATCTTCAGAAAGTGTCTTCCTTCAAACCTATAATTTATAGTAAAACTAAAACACTGGCACATGCACAATAGCTTTTGCTTCAATAATTGTTTCTTAAAATCTATTTTATCATATAAACCCAAGTTTCTAATACAAAAATATGTAATATAACCCTGGTAAGACCTACCTGTTAAGCAGCTAACAACTATGGCAACAACAACCACAACACTGACGGCGAAGGCACTGTACCACAGATAAGAAAGACTGTAAAACTTTTCTAAACCACTGAAAAACGAGAACACAATTATATATATCCATGTTGAAGTAAACAACTTCTATTTTGGTCTATATTGTGGACTGTATATGTTTGGAAAATATATATTGCGTGCGTGCGTGCGTGCGTGTGTGTGTGTGTGTGTGTGTGTGTGTGTGTTTGTGTGTCAGACTTCATGTTGTTGGAAAGAACTGTCCTTTTTGCTTTCCGCTGTTGATTTTTCCATTGGGGTCTGGGTGTTTTGCGTTTGTGATTCTTTCCATTTGGTGTCTCTGATGGGAAAAGTGGGTTTGTAACCCTTTTATAGAACATATTTAACTTCACTACTGCTGGTGTGTGGGAATGTGTGGCGGCGGTAAAACGTCTCCCTGCCCTACATCATAGTGTAGATTATATTTTCTTGTCCTTTGGGATCATTGATTCCATTGTGGAATTTTGAAAATATCTGAGGGTCACTGATGAGGCCTAATTGGCCGAAACTAGCTAGTCTGGCCCAGAAAACATGTACACTCCATATTTTTCATTTCTATGGTGTATTCCTTGCTTCCAAAGGATAACCCTTTTATAGAACATATTGTTGTATCGATTCCTGATCGTTGCTTTCACTATTTGTTTTGACTACAGACAGCTTTTGAGAAATATATCAAATGTGCGAGAAAATAGAGTTGTTGTTTGAGATATTATCAGTGCAAATAAGCTTAAAAATAAAAGCATGATAGAAAAATGCGAGCATCTTAAAGTATAAGCATATATCGGGCTGTAAGTGAATTGCTAAAAGTATCATAAAAAATCACAAAATGCGTGACAAACATGAAAAACGATGTAAATCCTGATCAGATGGCTTTCTGATCTGTATCTGTACTGTTTGCAAAAATATTGGTTGTCGTGTTCAGCATGATAAGGGTTAATCGAACATTCATGAAATGAATTATGCTACCTTAAAGCTTCTTCTGCCATTGTCGTTGTGTTGGCCGTCATCGACAGCGTAGATGTTGTAACTGTTGTCATTATTGACGTCATGTTGCTTTGACTACCGTCGCCTCCACTGGGACACACTGGTGGGGGTGGCGTTTTGGAATTGGCATAAACAATAGCACCAATGGACAACCAGGAAGACATACCTAGGCCTGCTAGCAATCCAAATAAAGCTCCCTGAAATTGAATGTCAACCCTTAAAGCACCAACCAAATCTGGAGTAGATGAGATTCCGCTTTAATGGATTGTTTTTTCCTCAAAGAAAATCAGAAGTGATATTTCAAATGAATCGACTCACATGAATATTCTCGGAAACATAAAAAAAAACAATATTTGTAAATGTCGTCTGCTGAGTTTTGTGTTCAACGCTTAAATGTGAAACAAGACAACGCACACAAAACTTACACTTAGACTTTTGCGACCAGCGAATACTCAGATCAGCCCAGGCGTCTGTGCAGTCTGATCAGAAACTTCATTTATCGCACTAGCCATCACGAAAACACGCCTATATAATTTTGACCCCCTTGAACCCCACTTTTATCAAGTAAACCTGGGGTTTCCGGGGGTATACCTTATTTTTCTTATTTCTGCTCTAAAATATAGATTGTCGGTACCCGTTAGAACCGCCTCGATGAGGCGGTTCTAACGAGTGCCCACAATCTATATTTTGAGCAAAAATAAGAAAAATATCATAATTTTTCATCATAAAATTTTCATTTTTTCGGCGATAAAGGTGGCAATGTATTTGTATAGGCGTGTTTGCGTAATGCTTCTACGTTATTCGGGCTTAGAAAGAATGATCAGAAACTTCATTTATGGCACTAGCCTTCTTCCGTATTCGGGCTTAGAAAGAAAACTGAAGTGCGGGCAATGACCAGGGATTGATACATTTAGCTTAAATCCCCATCCAAGACGCCAAAGGGAAAGAAGCAACAGCATAAAACATCTATCTATCTATCTATCTATCTATCTATCTTTCTATCTATCTATCTATCTATCTATCTATCTATCTATCTATCTATCTATCTATCTATCTATCTATCTTATCTATCTATCTATCTATCTATCTATCTATCTATCTATCTATACTTACACCCTCTCCGACATACTTAGCAGGTATTTTTTGGCTGACTCGTGCTGGAATTGCGATGTTCATATTGAAGAAGACGTAATGTATGTTTGATCAAATACCGTAAATTAAACAGAATGTGTTCTTTTCATGCTGTCAAATTCAATACGTTTCCATCAATACACACTCATGCAAAAACATCCCCCTATATGCTAAAGGACAGCCATGCCTTGTGTACAGTCCGTGAAAGGTATTTGCCAAACACTTTCTTGAATATCAAAGTGGGAGGAAATAAATGTCCCTTACAGGTACTCGAAACACCGCTTATCCCGCGACAGTTTGTTACAGTGTACGCAAAAGCAAATCCATACAGGTCTGTTGGGCTATTTAACCCTTTTTGTACCAAATGTTATCTTCTTCCTTACATAATAGTAGGAGTCGATATCACAATCTAGGGGTGCCAGTTTTTTTTATTTGAAAAATGGCTAAACCTTTTGCAAACAGTGTAGGCCCCGATCAGACGCCGCGTTCTGCAGCGTCTGATCTGGCCTGCACTGTTTGCAAACTATCCGTTTTGGGGTTCCGCAACAAAATGGGTTGATGAAGGCTTCTTCAGGTTAATACTGGTATATGTTCTATAAAAGGTTTATCCTTTGGAAGCAAGGAACACACCACAGAACTGAAAAATATGGAGTGTGCATGTTTTCTGGGCCGGACTAGCTAGTTTCGGCCAATTAGGCCTCATCAGTAACCATCAACTATATTCAAAATTCCACAACGGAATCAATGGCCCCAAAGAACAAGAAAATATAGATACACTATGATGTAGGACAGGGAGACTGCCTGTTTACCCGACTGTCTGCATGTCTTAAGTCGCTTAAGTCATATAACATGTCGCTACCTAAGGAAACAGTCTTTCGGCCCCCGCCCATTGGGACTTGAAGAAATAAATGGAATGCATGATGCTTCCACGCAGGGCTGAATCCGACCGCACACAAGTATTGGTAAACTGCTTAGAGGATCTAAGCCTGCCCAGGCAAAGCGGTGCGAGTTGGACCGCCCATGCCTATAAACCCTATTAGTTCCAATGGGCGACAGGGCTTGAGATGTGGTAAAAGTCCCACAAAATTGGAAGCAACGTCTCCAAAATGACCTTTATACTTTTGACGGGGACGTTAAACCTCAAAGCAAACAAAAACAAAAGGAAACAGTCTTTTTACTTACCCATGAGTTGACCATAGGAAGAAACAGCGCACAAATGAAGAGGCCGAGAAGTGGTCCCCCAACCATACCGTAGATACTGAGTGCCACCTGTAAGATCAGTGGTCCGAATAATTCCGCCAAGAAGGCGAGACCTATCGTAACTGCACCACTCACAAATGCTGAAAAATGGGCAAGGATGTACTGGTTATCAGACTGTGCTGTCTTCTTTTTCCAGAAGTGTCATATATTTATAAAGAAGCACGGCATTTAATACGCCAGGTGTCATGTGAATGTTTTACTATCTGAAATTCAGACATTCATTGTCTCATCGTCTGTTGTTTCAATACCAAAACGGTTTGGAAAGTTATCAGCATATAACCAGTGAAGTGATCAGATGGGGCCCCAAATTACAAGGAATCGTTTGATAATTCAGGTACTGTGGTGTGATGGTATGCGGAGTTCCCAAATAAGTGCGAATAAAGCAGCGCAAAAAGACGTACTGTAAATGTCGTTTTTTTTCCTTCCTCTCTGTCTTTATGCTCATATACTATCTTGGCTTTCCTTTTTGCCTTTTCCCTGACAAGACAGGGCAAAGCAAAATGACCAGAAACGGTTGCCATACCATAAGACAGCAATATAATCAACATTCCTGTATATGAAAACAACCAACGATAAGAGAAAAAATCCATTTACGGCTTTCATTCTAAATCACCCTCCAGCTATATACCGACAGTTTTAACCTTTTACAGATGTGTAAATAGTGAGGACCTAGATGGCATGATCTACACTGTCACCATGTCAATGAATAGACATGCCAAAATTCAAAGACGTCAGAACCTCGGGAGAGAAATGTTTTTTTTTTTTTTTTTTGTATATGGCAAATTTTATATCGATAATCGCCACAAAAATGATTATCATTTTTGATTTGCTTTTAATCGATTACTTGATTTGTACAATTTACTACCCAAAATTATGCATAAAATAGCTGGATGAGTGGCAAACAGTGCAGACCCTGATGAGACGCCGCATGATGCGGTGTCTCATCATCATGCGGCGTCTCATCTGGGTCTTCACTGTATGCTCAGGCCTGTCTGTTCAAATATACATATGGTTATATGCAACATATGGTAAGAGTCATGCTCAGACAGAAAGCCAGACAAGTAAAATAATGACAAAAACCTTAGCGATTACTAATCGTTTATCGATCGCAATGACATGACCGATAATCGATTATCTCTTCAGCTCTGATTAGCCAGCCATAGTGGTTGCATTGCTTATCAGGTTTCTGCCTGATAAACCTTGTTTCTTTATCATTTTATTTGAGAAGAGGCAGCTTGATAATGTGCCCTCTGGGGGAAAGTTATACTTATACAGGAAGCCCTGGTGATCTATCTAGGCCATTTTATTTAGGACATTTTCTTTTTCTATATTTTGACACTTTCATTATCGAGGCTCTGAAGCGGATTCTCCTGTCTTTGAATATGGACATGTACATTTTTTCAATAGGGATTTAAGCATAAATCATTCACAGAATGACAAACAGTGTCGACCCTGTTTGCTTTGGTAAGTGTACTGGTCAGCAGGATTGAAAGAATTAAAATGGTTTCATTGCCTTGCTTTCATTGCTTTCACTGTTTTCACTTGCTTTCACGTCTTTAACTGTTTTGATTGCCTTGCTTGTGGTTTCACGACAGTCGACATTTAAAGATCATTTCATTTTTATCCATCGATAGGAGTGATTGTATTTACAGACAGTGTGAAATCCCTTTATTAAGGCCACATTGGGACTGTTCAAAAGTGTTTTTTGTCTCTTACAAGTAGAAAACCATCTGAGAATTTTAAAATAATTTTTAAAAGAAGAATTATTTATCATAATTTTAGCTGGTCTAAGTAGCGGAGTTTCATTGATTAAACGTGTGTGTTTCACCAGCACCAAGTTGATACGGACTTAGGTATTACCACTGCATACTTGCCAAACTTACCAATAATTTTTGATAATATCGTTGCTTTGGGCTCTCCCAGAGGTTCGCCTTTTAAATAAACACAGGCAGGCTGTACTATATCAGCCATGAATACCAAGGCTACGGCGTTCACTCCTGAGGATACGGTACTATAATAGAGAATGATAAGGTACTGTAATAAAGAATGATAAGGTACTGTAATAGAGAATGATAAGGTACTGTAATAGAGAATGATAATGTACTGTAATAAATCAGTTAAGGTACTGTAATAGAGAATGCTAAGGTACTGTAATAGCGAATGATATTGTACTGTAATAGAGAATGATATTGTACTGTAATACAGAATTATAAGGTACTGTAATAAAGAATGATAAGGTACTGTAATAGAGAATGATTAGGTACTGTAATAGAGAATGATAAGGTACTTTAATAGAGAATGATAATGTACTGTAATAAATCAGTTAAGGCACTGTAATAGTGAATGATAAGGTACTGTAATAGCGAATGATATTGTACTGTAATAGAGAATGATATTGTACTGTAATACAGAATTATAAGGAACTGTAATAAAGAATGATAAGGTCCTGTAAAAGAGATTGATAACCACTATCATGATAACAAAACAATGTAATACATGGACTTTATTTATTAAGGAATAGAGCAGCTTAAGGTGGATGTGTACAGCTTCAGGGGAGGCAACTCCTGCAAAAGTATTTTTTGTCTAACATGACAATAGGGGTCAACTCTTAAACGAAAGAATTATTTCCTTTAGGAGTAGACCCCCTTTTCAATGGGAACTAGTTTATTGAAAAGAGAACAGGAATTCCCGAAAGCTGTCTATGAATTCCAAGGCTGCGGCGTTCACTAGTGAGGATACGATACTCTATTAGGGAATGAAGAGCTATATGATAATGAAACAAAACAATGCAATATATGGACTTTATTTATTAAGAAATAGATTAGCTTAAGGGGAATGGATACAACTTCAGGAGAGGCATCTCCTGCAAAAGTATTTTTGTCTCCTATGACAACAGGAGTCAACTCTTAAACGAAAGAATTCTTTCCTTCAGGAGTAGACCCCTTTTTCAATGTGAACGTGTTTATTGAAAAGAGAACAGGAAGTGCGAAATTTGTCTGTACTATATCAGCCATGAATACCAAGGCTAAGGCGTTCACTTCTGAATAATAATCATATTCTGAATGACCTTTGGCAAAGGTCTAATAAATGACCTTGATCTTGAACACAAATAACGTTTTATTTACTCATTTAGCTTACTGCATCTACCCATTTTCAAATCAAAGACTGTGATAATTTATGAAAATTACTTAGTTTTGACCTTTTTCCATACAAATTTGACCTAGGCGTAAACTAGGTCAAGGTCATCCAGGTTCAACATTTGTATGAACCATGATTGGCTCGAGTCCCAAATGCTAAATACCAATTTTCACAACAATCGGCCCACATGTTGTTGAGAAAAAGATTTTTGGAGGGTTGTTACCTTGTATGGGCATGGCAGCCATATTGTTCATGTGACCAATTGATATTTCTTTGTTTCTTAAAGCTTCCTTATGAAATTTAGTTACATTTGGTCCAGTGGTTTCTTACAAAAACAGTTTTAAATTTCCATCTGAATGACCTTGAGCCAAGGTCGAGCATTGACCTTGACCTTAAATACTCATGTACTTTCATTTTGCTAATTGCATGTACTCATCTTCTGATCAGAGGTTGCAAAAATTTTCGAAAAATACTTAGTTTAGTTTTGACTTTTTCCCATATAAAAACTTTGCGACACAATTTGACCTTAAATAAATCAAGGTCATCCAAGGGCCATCATTTGAACAAACTATGATTGGCCTGAGTCCCTAATGCTACACACCGAGTCTGATGATAATCGGCCCATTGGTTCCGGAGAAGAAAATTTTTGAAGGGTTTTTACCTTATATGCTTGGTCATGTGACCAAACTCAAATTAATCAATGTCCATTTCCTTGATCCTAAAAGTTTTCATATGAAATTTGGTTATAAATGGCGCAGAAAAAGTTTCAATTTTTCATATGTGAACAACCTTGGGGCAGGTCAAAGCATGGCCTTGGCCTTGAATACTCTTGTAATTTCATCTAATCATTTAGCTTACTGCATCTACCAATTTTCAGATCATAGATTGCAGTAGTTTCCAAAACATACTCAGTTTTGACTTTTTCCCATACACAAACAAACAAAAACACTGAAAAGTAAATTTTGTTAGTTTTATACAATCTTCTTCTGCATCGACTTAAACATGATACAAACATGTTAAAGTTGTTAAAGTTCAAATGTGAACCTTTTAACTGAACTGAAAATGATACCAATGTGTTATATGAAGATAATGCATCCATGGGATAGGGGAACGAAAGTTTGTTCGCATGGCGGCCATCTTGGTCATGTGACATAGATCCCGCGAACAAACTTTCGTTCCCCCGTCCCATGGATGCTCCACATGAAATTAAGCATTCAATCGGCCCAGTGGTTTTGGAAGAGAAGATTTTTGAAAATGTTGACGACGACGATGCCATACAAAGACGACGACATACGACGGACTACTGCCTATCCTAAAAGCTCCCTAGAAGCATTCGGCTTTGGTGAGCTAATAAAGACCACTGGTCCATAATATCCGTCAGTACAGACAAACTTATATCATTATTACTATGCAGCTTGCAGAATAAGCCCAAATAGATTCCACGCAGAGCTGAAAGCGACCTAACTGTTAAATACTGGTGAAATTAATTGAAAAAGATGGCCAGGAAAATCCACAATCAGGAAAGAGTACAGCATACCAGTAAACCGTTCAGAAATCGAAGTCTGCCCAGGACGTGTGGTGCGAGTCGGATCACCTCTTAAAGCCTAGCGGTTTCTTTTTGGCGGTAGGGTTTGAGATGTAATTTCAACTCAATGTCGGATAAAGTCCTAACAACTCGGTAGCAACCTCTCCTAAATCACCTAAATAGTGTTGATGAGGACGAAAAACCTCAACACAGACAAACAAAAACAATGAAAAGTAAATTTTGTTGTTTTGATACCATCTCTGCATCCACTTAAACATGATACAGACATGTTAAAGTTGTTAAAGTTCAAAGGTGAAATGTTACCCGTTAAACATTTTAACTGAACTGAAAATGATTTCAATAATTGAGCCAGCGCACGACAAAACCTTCAGTAAGACATATGCGCTCAACGAAGACTCAGATCAGCCTGCGCATCCGCGCAGTCTGATCAGAGTCTTCGTTGTGCACTCTAAGGATAGCCAAGGGCTAAACGCTCCTTAATGCAGCAAGAGAAGTCTCTGGTTAGACTATATCGATGCGCAGCCTGATCTGAGTCTTCGATTGGCGCACATGTCTTATCGTAGATTTTGTCGTGCACTGGCTCATATTTTTTATGAAGATAGAAAAGCATTCAAAATACCTTAGAGAAGCACTAAATATACACGCCAAAAGTAAGCCCGGGAATCCATGGAAATCACCAAGCACGTCCATTACCATCCAGGGTATAAGCTGGAAGAAGTATGAACTAATCAGTATGACATTTTCAACATGTATTCTCATCACATTAATGAATGATTGTGTATTTTGCGCATTCATTAGAAATGAATGTGCCTTACTTTAGGATATTGGAAATGTATGTGGGTCTTTTCCGTCTTTAACCACTATACCTTACATGGTGTGTTCCCGACCAATCAGACTATATCACTTTCCTGACAGCCAATGGTAAAGTGCCCTTGACATGGATAGTTGTCATGTCGGAAGCGCCGGACAGAAAGATATGATCTTAATATGTTCTACAGACTGTTGTTTTTCTTCGCGGGGGTGGGGGCGTTGGGTGCTTAAGCCTCGGGTTTGTGTTTATTTACTTCCTCCCTGACAACCTTCTCTTTTCAATATGCCCGTCATCATCAAAATTGAACATCGTTAAATGAAAACATTAAAAAAACTTAAAAAAAAAAAAACACAAAAAAAAAACAACCAAATCAAAACCAAAAAAAAAAAAAAAAAACCAAAAAAAAAAGTTTTCAAACAATATGTTATGTAAAGCATCGGTTTCGAGCATGCCGTAACTGTGTAGATCATTCATTTTTTATAAGTCATATGATAAAATAAGAACACCATATGGTCATTGCACTGGTGTTGGTGAATATTGTTCCGGGTTTGCATATAGACGGACTTTCGCCAAATCGTGTCCCTCGATATCCCAACTGTATCGGTGAATGGATATCCATAACACACCCGTGCGACATAGTGTATTTTTACATCCCCCAAAATGGCTACTTTTCTGATGAAAATCCGTGATATTTTGCTTATGTATACTGCAAATATAGGTTGTGGGTGCTCGTTTGAACCGCCTCAATGAGGCGGTTCTACGAGTACCCACAACCTATGGCTTGGAGCAGAAATAAGAAAAATAATGTATATCCCCCGTAAAACCCAGTTTTCTCTATATAAAGCGGATTTTAGAGGGGTGTTCATGTCACTGACTTGTTCACGTGATGTCGACGGACACTCGTCAGCCCGTGTCCTTTGATATCCCAACTCGGGACAATATTCACCAACAGCAGTGGAATGACCCTTTCATTATATGATCTGGGGCACAGCATTTCCTATAATTTACATGTGCGCCCAGCGAAGAATCAGATCAGCCTACCCATCCGTATAGCCTAACCAGAGACTTCTCTTGCTGCATGAAGGATCATTGGGCCTTCAGCTATCCCAAGGGCGCACAGCAAAGACGCTTATCAGACCGCGCGGATGCGCAGGCTGATCTGAGTCTTCGCTGGGCGCACATGTCTTTTTGTAGGTTTTGTCGTGCGCTGGCTCATATACCTTTTTTCTGTATTTCCATCGTTCAGGCCGACAGACATGGTGGACGAAGCTTGCTTACTAAGTAATGCTTACTATCCACAGACGCCCGATTACATCCTTCCTTCTGGTGTCCAGGTCTGTTGGTTTGAACATTCTGATTCGTCATTCGTTTACGGATTAATGAGTTTGGATTATGGCTTGGGTTCTATGACCAAAACAACTATAAATACACGCGTATTTTGCTCTGATGGCCATCTTGTACTATAGACCACTATAGTAGTTGAGCAATTTTGGTAGACGGTCACCCAAGGATCATTCCTGTGAAATCTATTTCGAAATCCAGCCACTGGTTAAGCAGAAGAAGTTGTTTAAAGTTTTTTTTTTTTTTTTGTTGTTGATGTTTTTTTTTAGCGCTGGTGGCCATCTTAATGATCCGAGCGGAACGGTTAGAGCAATGTTAGGGGCTCACTCAAGGAACATTCCTGTGGAATAAATTTGAATTCCATTTACTGGTTATGGAGAGGTATTAAAAAGATTTTTTTCTATTTTTAGCTCTGGTGCCCATCTTGTTTATCCAAGCAGAACGATTTGAGCAATTTTGGTAGAGGTCTGTCCAAGGAACATTCCTGTGAATTAATTTCGAAATTCCGACGATCCTCTGCTTAAGCAGGAAAATTCATTTAAAGGTTTTATTCTAATATTAGCTATGGTGGCTATCTTGTTCAGCCAAGTGGAAAGGTTTGAGCAATTTTGGTAGTGTCCCCCAAAGAATATTACTGTGAAATAATTTCAAAATCCATCCACTGGGTAAAAAGAAGGTTTTTTTTCTATTTTTAGCTCTGGTGGCCATCTTCTTCACCCTAGCAGAATGGTAGGTGCAATTTTGGTAAAGGATCACCCAAGGAGCATTCCTTTGAAATTATTTCAAAATCTGTCCAGCAGCTTTGGAGAAGTTTAATGCAAACGTTTACGACGGACGCACGGACGACGGACACAGACCGATCACAAAAGGTCACCATGAGCACTTCGTGCTAAGGTGAGCTAAATATCAGTGTTCGTTCTGAAAAGTTTGCATTTTTAAATCATGAAATTTCATATTAATTTTTGTGTATCACGAAGTCTTGTGCCATTGGTGGGTGCCCACTCCTAAATGCAGACTTTTGAAATGAAAAGGGGCGGGTGTGCGAATTGCTAGCTATTTGGTCGGTCATCTTTTGGACATGACTTTTCATTTACGTTTGAGCCTAAAACCCCAGACCGGAACGTTTTGATACGGGGAGGGTTTTGACCGTAAAATGATAAAAATATTTCCCCAAATTGTCCCCAGTATTCCTAACATGAAGCTTTATAATCAGCTAAGGATTCAAGACCAGCACAGTAATATACATGTATAATGATAAAATTGCGAACAAAAATACGAACCTGATCAAGAAAATTCAGGATCATAATTATGATAATGTATTTGAAAAAAAGACGGACTCCGTGCCTAATGGGTAAGAGGTCTGACTCTTAAACATTACGTCTCTTACCGCCGTGGTTCGCACCTCGCTCAAGTCACATGTGGGACGCCAAGCGCTGCAACAGAAGGTCAGGTGGTTTTTCCTCCGGGTACTCCGGTTTTCGCCCACCTCTAATTTATGATCGGCTCGAAATAAGTGAAATAATCTGGACATCACGTGAACAGGTCCGTGAGATAAGACCACACTAAACCCCACTTTATATAGAGAAAACTTGGGTTTATGGGGGTAAACACTATTTTCCTTATTTCTGCTCCAAGACATAGGTTGTGGGTACTCGTTAGAACCGCCTCAATGAGGCGGTTCTAATGAGCACCCACAACCTATGTTTGGAGTATAAATAAGAGAAATATTACAATTTGTCATTAGAAAAAATGCCTTTTTTAGATTTGAAAAATGTATTATTTCACACGGATGTGTTATCGAAATGAAGGGCTATATATTTCAAACCAAATGATAATGTATTTGAAAAAAAAGACGGGCTCCGTGCCTAATGGGTAAGAGGTCTGACTCTTAAACATTACGTCTCTTACCACTGTGGTTCGCACCTCGCTCGGGTCACGCGTGGGACGCCAAGCGCTACAACAGAAGGTCAGGTGGTTTTTCTCCCGGTACTCCGGATTTCGCCCACCTCTGATTAACGATCGGCTCGAAATAAAAGAAATAATCTTGAAAGGGCCTTTAAACCAAAAACCTCGGCCCCCGCCCATCGGGGCTTGAAGAAATAGATGGGCTGCATGAAGCTTCCACGCAGAGCTGAAACCGACCGCACACGAGTACTGGTAAACCGCTTAGAGGATCTCAGCCTGCCCATGCAAAGTGATGCGAGTTGGTTCGTCCATGCTTATAAACCCTATTGGTTTCATTGGGCGACAGGCCTTCATCTCAATGTCGGGTAAAAAGCCAACAAAATAGGAAGCAACGTCTCCAAAATTACCTTTACAGTGTTGACGGGGAAGTTACAAACAAACAATTCTAACACAGCACGCCTATATAGGCAATGGACAATAACTGTGTTTTATTCTACAACAAATCACGGCAAGGAAGAGCGTGACGAGTGACGTCATTACAAACTGTCAATTGATGACGTCACTAGTCGATTTCCTTGACGTTAGACGGTGTAACGTCATTTTCTCGCATCGAAAACGTTAGAAAAGGATACAAATACGTGTGTTTCAGTCGATAATTTTAGCGGGATTTCTTTTAACAATGGCGAAAAGTTGTGAGAATTTGAAGGAAACAACAGCATTATTACCGAGTTTCAGCGTGTTAGAATCAAAATAGATCAGCTCTAGCCAGTGATTTGTTAGGTAATAAATCACAGTTTGTCGGTCAGTTGTAAGTAGACAAATCACGCGCTCGTGATTTGTCTACTTTACAACTGACCTCCAAACTGCGATTTATTACTCAACA
This sequence comes from Lucinisca nassula, assembly GCA_963580285.1. Lineage (NCBI taxonomy): Eukaryota > Metazoa > Mollusca > Bivalvia > Lucinida > Lucinidae > Lucinisca > Lucinisca nassula. The sequence goes on along the minus strand of OY757017.1, from coordinate 80,603,567 downwards.
AATCACAGCTAGAGCTGACCTATTTCTTAAATAAACAAAAAAAAAAAAAAAAAAAAAAAAAACAAATCAGCACAAACCTGGTCAGGTAACGCTATTGTACAATCACTGACTGGATCTACGGGATATTTAGCATTCAATACCAGACCACCGTAGACAAACAGTGTGGTTACTATTACTCCGGCTGGAAGTTGAAGGTACAACGCTCTGAAAGTGACAGAAAAAATAAATTATGAAAAACAAACACACTGGAAATCTTCGAAGGCAAGGATCACATTACAAAATAAGATCAAAACACTGACAGCACTGATGGATTGATTGTCTCATTCCGAAAACACGCCTATACAAATACATTGAAAATTTACCGCCGAAAAAAACCCATAAAGTTTAAGATGAAAAACTGTAATATTTTTCTCATTTCAGCTCACAATATAGATTATGGTACTTGTCAGAACCGCCTCATTGAGGCGGCTCTAACAAGTACCCATAATCTATATTTAGAGCAGAAATAAGAAAAATAATGTTTACCCCTGTAAACCCCGGACAAAACACCCCCGGACATAACACCCCCTGCTCATTTTGGCATAGGTGGACGAAACCCCCCTCAAGTTTTTTACAGGGTGGACATAACACCCCCTGCAACTTTTGACAGGGTGGACAACCCCCCCCCCCCCCTCGTAAGTTTTGCAATGTGGACAAAATCCAATCTTCACTTCGCTGCTTGTAAGACAATTATGCCAAGATTCCCTTAAATGGGATATTGGTAAACAGTGAAGACCCTGATCAGATGCCCCAAAACGCGGCATCTGATCAGGGTCTTCACTTTTGCATAAAGTAAATAAGTCGATGTAAAACCCACACTGAATAAAATAAGCCCAGCACACCAAATATTGTAAATGGATCTCTCCAAAGCTATTGCGTCGAAAAAACTAATGGCTACTAAAGGGTTAAATAGTACTCAAAACTTTTAGTCTAATAGGTGCGCGGTTTAAGTTTATGAATCGTTGTTAGCCAGGCGAACACCGGCAGTAAATGAAATTTTGTATAAACAGCTTTAATGCAACTGACAAACAATCGACCCAGAATAGTCATAGACATAAAGGCCTAGATGATTGGACAACATCCCAGTCAAAGAACACAGGCAACCAATGGCCCCAGGAGGAAAAACTATACAGTGAAAATTCAATGGCTCGAAGTTCGAGCCCCTTTACCATGGCGGAGTCGAACTCGTTCTTGTCCCTGGGGAATTCTTCATATGTCTCTAGATAAGAAACAGTTAGCGATAATTAACGGCATTTTTCATATTTTATCTTGTAACTGTTTGTTGTGTTTATTCATTAGAATCGCATCGATGAGGCGATTTTGATGAGTAAACACAACATACCTCAACCTAATAGAAGATCTCTAAAGACATCCCCAAAATTATCTCTTTATGCCTCTTGGCCTGGCCCTATTCTTAACCCACAGAACTACCCCTGTCTCAAACACATTACCAGAGTCTGAAAGAAGCCTCCGTGGTGGAGTGGTTACGCTACTCGTTTTGTAAACAAGAGATCGCAGGATCGATCCCGGGCTTCTTCAGACTTTTGGATGAGTCTTTAAACCGAGGTCCCGTCTCTTTATGAACTTAGCTGTTGGTGGGGCGTAAAACTAAAAAACACGAGTTCTCAAGCCAGTGGACTGTCACTGTAATACATGTACAAATATTTCAACAAAGAAGGTTCAAACAACACTGCAAGCATTGTTACCTACATGTAATCGAAAGATGACAAGATGCTGCTGCCGAGTCTGCCCATGAACATCAACTTTTTAACGTTTCACCATTCATGCATTAAGCAGTTTCTTGGTATTATTATTTTAGAACCACCACATTGATAATTTAATGATTAAAATAGGAATGCCACATTATATAGAACGAAAGCATCGATTATTTTGCATGCTACCCCACCACTAAAAACCAGTAAGGTGTATTTTGGATATGTCTAGATCAGATAATCTTCAGAGTGTGACTAAATTCTGAAGTTTTGATACAATCTGATCTGTGACAATAACCTTCTCTATTAGTCCTGGTACTCAAACTAGTTTATTTAATCTGGTAAAGAAACCCCAGACAAAAAGCTGTTTTTCAGATGAATCAAGGGTAGATAACTCTAAGAACTAAAACTGCAAATGTAACTTACACTGATCATAGAATGTAATATTTAGTATTCCATATACAGTAATACCTCGATGACTAGAATACGGATAATTCTTTTGCCATGGATAATTCGAACTCACTCTTGTGTCCTTAGAGTATTGTTCCTATAGCTCCATTGTCTAGGTCAATTTATAGAGGTGTGTTTCATTTTAACTTTAAAATGTACGGTGTGTGTGCTCATTAGAATCGCCTCGTTGAGACGATTCTAATGAGTACACGCAGCATACATTTATTAAAAATCGCAAGAATATATCCTTAGGTCATCCCCATACTGTCTCAGCTAGCAGCATCAGTAACCCTCAATAACTCGATCTACCCCTATTTAGAACAAAATATCATGGTCCCGAAGGTGTTCGAGTTATCGAAATTCGACTGTATCTGTAAAGTTTCATCAACCTGTTCCATATAGCACAGATAATTACAGACCAAAACAATTTTCAAACACATATAGGGCAGTTAAATCTACACAGCGTACAAGAAGGCTCAGAACTGAGCCTTCGCTCAGCATACTTGCTTGAGAGGGGCCGCTTTCCGCTGGGTTTGGCTCATAAATAAATATAATTCTTACATCTTAGCTTTCGTGACACTCTCCATGCTGAGGTATCTTTGAACCATTGCCTGGTTTCCCCCATACACCGTCAGTGTAGTGATGCCCGCTCCAAATATAAGGGTCCAGAAGGTGTGGCGCTCCAAAGGGTTTGGATCAAAGCTGAAAGGAAAACAAAATGAGGCATTTCATTTACATAAAGAGTTTATATCAAATGTAAAGGTCTCTCGTAGCTTATTGGTCGAGTTTTGACAATAGCTGATAGCTAAGCATGTATAAAGACGGAGCCCATTATTCTTCAACAGCCTTTAACACCGGCCCCAACCCCACTGCAATAAATCAGGTTCCTGTTATCTGATGGATGACAGAGACATAGGCTGTGGGTACTCGTTAGAACCGCTTCATTGAGGCGGTTCTAACGAGCACCAACAATCTATGTTTGGGGGTAACAATAAGAAAATATCACACATTTCCATCAGAAACAGTGCATTTTTTGAGGTATGAAAGAAAGCACTATACCATACGGATGTGTTATCGTAATGATCCTTGTACAGCTGAATCAGCATCCTATCTTTGAAAACTAGGCTAATCCAGATCAGATGACATGTGACCAGGATCTATTTTTCTTTCGTTATATGAATTTGAATCAATAAATATAAGTGCTAGAGTAATGACAAAGTTTTTCTAAAAATAGCCACAGTGACCTTGACCTTGAGGTCATGACCTTGAAATTTGAACTCGCCTGAGATATTATCATATGCAACATTTGTGTGAATTTAAATAAAATTCTGTCAATAAATGTAGGCACTGGAGCGATGACAAAGTTTTTTCTAAAAATAGCCATAGTGACCTTGACCTTGAAAGTCTAACTTGCTGGAGATATTATCATAAGCAACATTTGTGTGAAGTTATATTAAAATCTGTCAACAAATGTAGGCGCTAGAGCGAAGACAAAGTTTTTCTTAAGATAGCCGCAGTGACCTTGACCTTGAGGTCATGACTTTGAAAGTCGAACCCACTCGAGAAATTTAAAGCAGTATCTATTACCTTCCAAGTCTCAAGTAAATTCGTCTGAAGGCAACCAAGTAATGATCTTACATCTTCAGTGCAAAAACATAAAAGTCCATAGTCTGTGACTTTGACCCAAAGGTCACGGTCATGTATGATGATGCTGCTAATAAAAACTGTTGACTGGTACCTATCACCAGCCCAAGTATGGACTAAATCTATCAAAAGGTAAATAAGTAATGAACTCCTAAAAACTTTAACACAAAAACTTTAACATAAGAATTCTTAGTCAGTGACATTGACCCAAAGGTTATGGTCATGAGCGCTGATGCTGCTGCTAAACATTTGAGACAAGTATCTATAACCATACCGAGTATAAACTTAATCCATCCAAAGATTTGTGGACGCCGACGCCGACACCGACCCGAGGGTAGTAGAATAGCTTACCGGAACTGAGCCTAATAAATGGATGCATAAATGTTTTGTTGTATGTTTCATCACGAAATAATTCTGACCACCTTGAACCCAACTTTATATAGTAAAACTTGGGATTACAGGGTTTACCTTTATTATCTCATATAGATTGTGGGTACTCGTTAGAACCACCTTGATGAGGCGGTTCTAACGTGTAGCCACAATCTATATTTCGAGCACAAATATGAACAATATCATAATTTTTCATCTTTGTTTTTTTTCGGCGGAAAAATTTCCAGTGTATTTGTATAGGCATGTTTTTGTAATGCCCTAAGACCAATTTGTGCTTGTTGTGGCTCAAATCATGATCTTACTTGAAAACTTCCAGTTTTCCCCCATCTTTAGCGGTCTCCCAGACAGTGTTAAAACCGCCGACCTCTATTGTACCCTGTACCAGCACTGCTATGAAACCTCCCATGATGATCAGCATTTGAAAGGAATCAGTCCACATTACGGCCTTCAGTCCGCCCTGTACAATAAGAAATAACAACTTTAGTACAGGCATTCGTGGTCTACTGACTCTTAATCATTAGGAACGCCAACGCTGTGGTTCGAAACCTCTCTCGGTTCACATGTAAGATGCCCAGATCGGCTCTAAATAAGTGAAATAATCAGAAAAAGGCCCGTAACCCCCCCCCCCCCCCCCGCCTACCCCCTCCTCCAAAAAAAAACTTTTTTCTATCAATCGATCGAAAGTTATAAAGCACAGTAGCCTTTAATGTAAAGTCCACGTGACTATCGCTGGCTTGTAGAAAATTCAGGTAATGGTTATTTTTAGAAAATTGTGGGTCCTTAGGAAGATATCTGAACACTTGGCCTAGCGGCCTTATGTTCAAACAGCTTCCACGGGACACGGCTAACGTTAATGCATAAAAACATGACTATAACATAATTTATAAATGATTTATTTCACATGCCCCGGCGGAATCATTTAAAGCAAGAAACGTGGAAATTCTACGAAAACCAGGCCTTCCAACAGTCGCATGAAACCAGGAAAACATTTCAAGTTTAAGTTTTACAAATAACTGCAGAGGTATGCTCTAGAAACAAAACTGAAGCAAAAATATGGATCAGGGGACATAATTCAACAAGCGGAGTTGTCATTCTTGCACATTACACTCAGCACTGAACTGTTCTATAACCCTACCAAGTATCATTTTAATATTTCAAACGGTTGCATAGTTATACTTTGGAAACGAAATGTTGAATAATATTGATCAGGGGAGATACTTCAAAAAGAAGACAAGCAGAGTTGTCATTCTTGCACGAGGCACTCCGCACTTTTGTTTGTTTGATTTGAGATTTAACGTCCCCGTCAACACTGTAAAGTTCATTTTGGAGACGTTGCTTCCAATTTTGTGGGACTTTTACCCGGCATTGAGATGAAATGACAAGGCACTCCGCACTGACCTGTTCTATAATTCTACCTAGTATCAATAAACTATTTCAAACGGTTGCGGAGTTATGCTCCGGAAATGAAAATTAAGTACAAATAGGGATCAGGGGAGATAATTCGAAAAGGAAGACAAGCAGCATTGTCAGTCTTGCACGCCACACTCTGCACTGAACTGCCTTCCAAGCATCATTAAAATATTTCAAACAGTTTCGGAAACAAAAATGAAGTACAAATATGGATCAGGGGAGATATTTCGAAAAGGAAGACCAGCAAAGTTGTCATTATTGCACGCAACACCCAGCGCTGTACTGTTCAATAATCCAAAATATTTCAAACGGTTGCATAGTTATGCTTCAGAAACGAATGTTGAATAATATTCATCAGGGCAGATAATTCGAAAAGGAAGACAAGCAGAGGTTTCATTCTTGTATGCAACACTCCGCACTGACCTGTTCTATAATCGTACCAAGTATTATTAAAATATTTCAAACGGTTGCGGAGTTATGCTCCGGAAGCGAAAATAATGTAAAACTAGAATTTGTTTTTCTACAAAAACACAGATGTCTCCCCCGTTTTTGACTGCTAAGTATAACCTTGACATTGGAGGTATTGAGCTGGGTCTTGTGTGCAACACATCATCTAATGAAGATGAACATTTCTGCATAGTAACTTTAAAAATGTTCATAGAAAAATAAAAAAGTTATTGGCTGTAAACAAAAAAAGCACTTTTTTACCTTTGACCTCTAAGTATGGCCTTGACCTTTGCGGTACAACACATCGTCTCATGATGGTTAACATTTCTGCCATGTAATTTCATAATCCATCAAAGAATAAGGAAGTTATTGACTTTTCTTTTTTTTTACCTTTGACCTCTAGGTATGACCTTGACATTGGAGGTAATGCTAACAAATAAATCAAAGGACGATAACTTTTGAAAGGGGCATAATGCGGATGAGAAAAAAATATGTGTCAGCTAATGTTCCATAGCGAATACATATATGAAATTTCAAAACCCTAGCTTACACGGTTCTTAAGTTAATCCGGATGAAAAAAAAAATACGTGTCACCTTATTTTCCATCAGGAACGCATATACGAAATTTCAAAACCATAGCATACATGGTTCTAAAGTTATGGAATGCATCACTTTTAGCATACATTACAATAGACACAAATTACCAAAATGACAAAGGGCCATAACTCAAATTTTGTCAAAAGTTAATCAGGTCATCTACTCATCACCACCAATCTTTTCATCATCTTTCAAGACTCTAGCTATAATAGTTTTTGAGATCTCTTGCTGACAAGATTTTATTAAAAAAACTTCAAAAGGCAATAACTCTTGAAAGAGGCATAATCCGGATGAGAAAAAAAATACGCATCAGCTTATTTTCCATCAGAAATGCATATATGAAATTTCAAAACAAAAGCATATACAGTTCTAAAGTTATGCTATGCATCACTTTTAGCATACATTGGGCACAAATTACCAAAATGACAACGGGCCATAACTCACAAAGTATTTTTCGGAATTTTGTCAAAAGTTAAGCAGGTCATCTACTCATCACCACCAATCTACGTGTATTCACCTACATTCAACGCTGTAGCTATAAAAGTTTTTGAGATATTTTGCACACAAGATTTTATTCAAAAAACGTCAAAGGGCAATAACTCTTGAAAGGGGCATAATCCGGATGAGAAAAAAATGCTTGTCAGCTAATTTTCCATCAGAAATGCATATATGAAATTTCAAAACCATAGCATACACGGTTCTAAAGTTATGCTATGCATCACTTTTAGCATATATTACAATGGGCACAAATTACCAAAATGACAAAGGGCCATAACTCACAAAGTGGGTTCGGAATTTTGTCAAAAGTTAATCAGTCTATCCACACATCACCACCAATACGTTCACCAACTTTCAAGGCTCTAGCTCTAATAGTGTTTGAGATATTTTGCTGACAAGATTTTATTAAAAAAATTTCAAAGGGCAATAACTCTTGATAAGGGCATAATCGCGACGAGAAAAAAAATACAGGTCAGCTAATTTTCCAAGAGGAATCCATATATGAAATTTCAAAACCCTAGCATACACGGTTCTAAAGTTATGCTATGCATCACTTTTAGCATACATTACAATGGGCACAAATTACCAAAATGACAAACGGCCATAACTCACAAAGTATTTTTCGGAATTTTTTCAAAAGTTAATCAGTTCATCTACTCATCACCAGAAATATATTCATCAACTTTCAAGGCTCTAGCTCCAATACCTTTTGAGATATCTTGCTGACAAGATTTTATTTAAAAAATTTCAAAGGGGAATAACTCTTGAAAGGGGCAAAATCCTGACAATAAAAAAAATACGTGTCAGCTTTTTTTCCATCAGAAATGCATATATGAAATTTCAAAACCCTAGCATACACGGTTCTAAAGTTATGCTATGCATCACTTTTAGCATACATTACAATGGGCACAAATTACCAAAATGACAGACGGCCATAACTCACAAAGTATTTTTCGGAATTTTGTCAAAAGTTAATCAGTTAATCTACTCATCTCCAACAATCAATTCACCAACTTCCAAGGCTCTAGCTCCAATGGTTTTTGAGATATCTTGCTTTCAAGATTTATTTAAAAAAAATTCAAAGGGCAATAACTCTTGAAAGGGGCATAATCTGGACGAGAAAAAAATACGCGTCTGCTAATTTTCCATGAGGAATCCATATATGAAATTTCAAAACCCTAGCATACACGGTTCTAAAGTTATGCTATGCATCACTTTTAGCATACATTACAATGGGCACAAATTACCAATATGACAAAGGGCCATAACTCACAAAGTATTTTTCGGAATTTTGTCATAAGCTAATCAGTTCATCTACAACAATCTATTCACCAACTTTCAAGGCTCTAGCTCCAATAGTTTTTGAGATATCTTGCTGACAAGATTTTATTAAAAAAATTTCAAAGGGCAATAACTCTTGATAGGGGCATAATCCGGACGAGAAAAAAAATACGCGTCAGCTAATTTTCTATGAGGAATCAATATATGAAATTTCAAAACCCTAGCATACACGGTTCTAAAGTTATGCTATGCATCACTTTTAGCATACATTACAATGGGCACAAATTACCAAAATGACAAAGGGCCATAACTCACAAAGTATTTTTTCGGAATTTTGTCAAAGGTTAATCAGTTCATCTACTCATCACCACCAATATATTAACCAACTTTCAACACTCTAGCTCCAATAGTTTTTGAGATATCTTGCTGACAAGATTTTATTAAAAAAATTTCAAAGGGCAATAACTCTTGAAGGGGACATAATCCGGACGAGAAAAAAATACGTGTCAGCTAATTTTCCATGAGGAATCCATATATGAAATTTCAAAACCCTAGCATACACGGTTCTTTAGTTATGCTATGCATCAAAAGTGTAAACGGGCCTCCGTGGCCTAGTGGATAAGAGTGCTGACTCTTAGTCATTAGGTCTCTCACCGCCGTAGGTTCGAGCCTCGCTCGGGCCACGTGTAAGACGCCAAGTTCTGCAACGGAAGGTCAGGTGGTTTTTCTCCGGGTACTCCGGTTTTCGCCCGCCTCTGATTAACGATCGGCTCGATATGAGTGAAATAATCTTGAAAGGGCCGTAAAACCCAAACAAAAAAAAAAAAAAAAAAATCAAAAGTGTAACGGACAGACGAACGGACGAACGAACCAGAACCAATATGCCCTCCAACTTTTTCAAAGTTGGGGGCATAATAAGAAAGTTATTGATAGAACACAAAAAGGCCCTTTTTTACCTTTAACCTCTATGAATGACCTTGACCTTTCAGGTACCAAACTGGGTCATGCGTGCAACACATCATCTCATGGTGGTTAACATTTCTGCCTAGCAATTTCAAAATCCATCTAAAAATAAGAAAGTTATTGACCAAACACGAAAAAAAGCCCCTTTTTTACCTTTGACCTCTAAGTATGACTTTGACCTTTGAGGTACCAACCTGGGTTATGCGCGTAACACATCGCCTTATACTGGTTAACATTTCTGCCCAGTGATTTCAAAATCCATCTCAAAATAAGAAAGTTATTGACCAAATACGAAAAAAAGGCACCCCTTTTGACCTTTGACCTCTAAGTATGACCTTGACCTTTGAGGTACCGACCTGCCTCATGTGCACCACACATCGTCTCATGGTTGTTAATAATTATGCCAAGTAATTTTAAAATCCATCTCAAAATTAGAAAGTTATTGACCAAACACGAAAAAAGGCCCCTTTTTTGACCTTTGACCTCTAAGTATGACCTTGACCTTTGAGGTACCGACCTGCCTCATGCGCACCACACATCGTCTTATGGTTGTTAATAATTATGCCAAGTAGTTTTAAAATCAATCTCAAAATAAGAAAGTTATTGACCAAATACGAAAAAAAGGCCCCTTTTTTGACCTTTGACCTCTAAGTATGACCTTGACCTTTGAGGTACAGACCTGCCTCATGCGCACCACACATCGTCTTATGGTTGTTAATATTTCTGCCAAGTAATTTTAAAAACCATCAAAAAATAAGAAAGTTATTGACCGGACACGATTTGCCCATACATATATACATACCAACAAACTTCCAAGGAAGATAATTCAAAAAGTATAAATGCGAGAGTTATAGTTCTTGCGCACTGCACGTCGTCTAATGCTGATTAATATTTATACGAAGTTTCGTGAAGATACTCTAACGGTTTTCAAGTTACAGAGCGGACACGAAAGTGTGACAGACAGACAGACGGACAGACGGACAGACAGACAGACGCCCGGGGGAAAAACAATATGTCTCTCCGAAAAAAATGTTTTCGGGGGAGACATAAATATGGATCAAGGGAACTCATTCGAAAAAGTAGACAAGCCGAGTTGTCATTTTTGCACGCGACATTCCACACTGACCTGTTCTATATTTTAGAACCGCCAGATTGATAATTTAATGATTAAAATAGAAAAGTTACATTATACAGAATACCAGGTATCATTTAAATATTTCGAACGGTTGCATAGTTAAGCTCCGGAAACGGTTTGTTGACGCCCGCCCGCCCGCTCGCCCACGAACATCATTTTAATAACCAGAGATTTCCGTTGGAAAACCTGGTTAAAAAGATAAAGGAACCGCGGCAAACCTTTTTTCGTAACTTGGATTTAATTGGTTTACTTCGGTCCATACTAAACTGACAACAGGCAACTGTCTGGATAAGAATAGTTATGTTTTGTTGGTTCATTGATAACACTGGTGCAAATTAAATTTTACGCGAGTTTGGTTACAGGCAAAACATGTCAGGCAACGGTTCCCAAAGTCACATGTTGTACTATAGAACACCAAAATGACTGTAAGCAAAATTCAAATTGCTATTTTTGTTTATACATGCATTTATCATATGACGTCGCGTCTGAGAGTGTAATAACGCCATGTAATAAATGATAATCCACTAGTGGATTAAATATGCAAATTAGCTAGATACCTTCCGTAACGTTACATGTACGGCGTCTTTAACGACTTCGCGATTATTAATGGCGGAATATTTACTTTTTTGTAAACAAACGTGAATAAAATACGTTTTAAATGTCATATGATAAATAGAATCTTGCATTCGTGCTCATGTATTATTGAATTTATTAAACTCGTTGAGGAAAAGGGATAAAATGCTCGGCACTCATGTAAGATCCTCTATGTATACTTACAATAGCTGTATAGAAGGTACATATCACACCAATAACGAGGATGGAAACTAGCATGTCGATCTTCATCACTGAAAACATAAAACAACAAGAGCAGGTGTGTGTTAAAAGTTATGCCCTAAACCACATGTTTGCTCCTGAATATGGAAAACATTGTCAGGGACCAAACTCTATAAAATGCTTGTTTTACCAAAAGCCAGCCAGAGAATCATCTCACTGGTCCCAAAGTGTTTGCTAAAGACCAGAAGCCTAGCTCAAATGGTTCTGAGATATACGGCTGACAAGATTTTGGGGAACGCCCTCTCATCTGGATCTACACTGTTTACCATCATGTTAATGATTTTGACTAAACTCCAACGGTTCACTAGAATGGACCTATACAAAGTCAAGATGGTCGAGTCTACTTCAGAATGTCAGTGGTGGAAGTGGTAAACAAGTCTGTTTAATGAACACCCCTATTAACCCCGCTTTAAATAGATAAGAGAAAACCGGTTTACAGGGGCTTACAAACCATTCTTATTTCTGGTCCAAAACGTACTTGTGTCCACCTCATCAAGCACCTACAATCTATGTTAAGAGCATAAATAAGAGATATATTACAGTTTCTCATTGCAAAAATAACCGTGGTGATACGTATATGAAAGCACGCACTAAATCACACGGGTGTATTATCTTAAATGACACAAACAAGCGACCAATATGTGTCCTGAGCAATACGGGAAGCTTGTCAACCAAATCAGCTTGAGGTGTAATTCCACATTAGATTGTTCAATAAACCACAGTGTAAAACACGGATCTTTGGTACGCCGAAGTTGTAATGACTCAAACGATATCCCGCATCGGAACAAGCAAACACTGCCCTACTGAACGGTAAAGGTCTAAACAGAGATTGTCCGACTCGGGTTCCCATAGGGCATGAACGTCTCGGGTTAAAAACTTGACAGCCTGCGTTCTGCACTGACCTGTCGTATACGAGGATTCTGGGTGTCTATTCCATGGGATATTATAATACAGTTTTCTATATTCAGAAAATATGTATGAGCGTGTAATAAATCAAGGCAAATCATGTTTTAGTCGGCTTAAGGCAAACATCGAGGGTAAAATTTCAGACCCAAAACAAGTTTGGTTACTAGCAAAATGGATAAAATTACATGCGTTGTCAGCTTGTTACTTTTACGAATCGCGTAGTAATATTTAGCCGGTGCAGGATAGTGACGCGTCATACAAGACGGGTTAATTTTCAAAGAAACAATGGGGAACTATTCAGAAAAGCAGTTTTGACAACATAGCAGAGAGGATCAGTTAAATATCTGCCCTTTAACATTCAGTGGTTAATTTTCAAAGAAACAATGGGGAACTATTCAGAAAAGCAGTTTTGACAACATAGCAGAGAGGATCAGTTAAATATCTGCCCTTTAACATTCAGTGGTTGATTTTGTAAAGGTGCTACTTTCGTTGGGCACGGCAGAGGCACGGTAGAGCCACACAACCTTATTTGGTATTGTTGGTAGTAGGCCTACACCTTAAGATCCCTCATGACATCGTTTACTGTCGTTCCGATCATGATTTTTTTTATTTCGAAAAACGCGCTGTATGGACGGTCATTTTCTGGATTCTACAGTACATTTGTACGGCTGTCGTGTGCACGGCTAGCGTTTCTTTTTGGAGTTTTGCTTCAGTCCTAGTCCGGCTAGGAAAATCAAGCTGCTGATGTTTTGTCTGTTTTGTTTTGCTTGTTTGTTGTTGTTGTTGTTGTAAATGTTAAGAATTTAAAAAGGCTTGTAACGTTGTTTGACTCCACCTCTTACCTTGATTGAGAGCTATCGCCGGAGCAAACAACCCCATAGCCATACTCAATGTCTGAAATACGACAAAACTTGTGACATAATTCGTCTTCAAGGCATCACCATAACTTCAGACTTGCTTTATAGTACCAAAAATTAACTATTTTCTAAATAAAATGCGTAATTATTTTCTTATTTGTGTTTCAAACAGTGAGGTTGTTCTAACGAGTGCCAATAAGCTATATGTTTGAGGAAAAATAATGAACTCAACCTTTCATTTTACAAACTGTTCTCTTTTTAACAAGAATGATCAGTTTACAGAAGTGTGTTTGTTTACATTGATGTTTTCTACCCGCTAGCACTATTTATGCTATTTTGGTGACGCTGCTTCCAATTTTGTGGGACTTTCACCTGACATTGAGATGAAACAACATCTCAAGCCCAACCGCCCAAACAAGCCGTTAGGGTTTATATGCAGGGACGGCCCGACTCGTACAACGTTGCCTGTGCGTGCTTAGACCTTCTAAGAAGCTAACCAGTACTCATGTACGTTCGGTTTCAGCTCTGTGCGTAAGCATTATGCAGCCAAATCATTTTCTTCAAAACCCGATGGGCGAGGGCGCTAGTGGGTGAGATCCAGTTATACACCTTTCATGTGTGAAAGCTTAAATCTGCCAATTAGCGGATAACTGTCTTCAATGTTGTCAAATAGGAATTTGTAGGTCGCCGTTAACTAATTATACAGGTGTCGTAAAACGGAATTCGTCGATTGGCCTACCGTATTCGCCATGCGCTTAGACATTTTGTTAAACACCAGAAAGTACTTCTTTAAAGCACATGGCCAGGCACAACCGACTGCTCTTTATGCTGAGACTTTGGACACACTTGGTTGCACCAGAATGTGGACATCATGTGAACAAGTCGGTGAAATGAACAGCCCCACATTACACAGAGAAAACGAGGGTACACGGTGGTTTACATTATTTTTTTCTTATTTCGGTTCTAAGACATTCTTTGTGGGTGTTGGTTAGAACCGAGGTTGTAGGTGCTCGTTAGAACCGCCTCAGATACATTACGAAAACACGTCTATATAATTTACCCCCTTGAACCCCACTTTTATATAGTAAAACTGGGGTTTCCGGGGGTATACCTTATTTTTCTTATTTCTGCTCTAAAATATAGATTGTGGGTACTCGTTAGAACCGCCTCGATGAGGCGGTTCTAACGAGTACCCACAATCTATATTTTGAGCAGAAATAAGAAAAATATCACAATTTGTCATCTTAAAATTTTCATTTTTTTCGGCGATAATGGTGGCAATGTATTTGTAAAGGCGTATTTGCGTAATGAAAACTTATCAGGGGTTTTCATCGGAAAATTAGCCATTTTGGAGATGTGAAAAAAAATGCACTACATGTATGTCGCACGGTTTGGTTATCGAAATGAAACGGTATTGAAAATTTTCATTTCTGGAATGTCGCTGCTCCGTAGAACGAAGTTTCTGCTCGTAAAAATGACGATTCACACCCCAATTCTGAAGTTATCTCCTTATTATACGGTCCCCAATTTCTGAAGTTATCCATTTAGATGTCACACTACGTTTCTAAGTGATTAACCATTATCCTGCTGAATACATTAATTTAGCCACACCCATTTCTGACCAACAACCAATCAAATTACTGAATACAACGTATTTGTTCAATTCACAAACAAAATGTCAAACAGTGTAGATCCTGATTAGATGGCTGAAGCCATCTGATCTGGAACGACATTGTTTGCAAAAATCAGGGCTGTCGTGTTCAGCAGGATAATGGTTAAGCTTTCTTCCCTTTTCGCAAGCGAAAAAATTGAGCCAGCGCAAGACAAAACCCACAATAAGACATGTGCGCCCAGCGACGACTCAGATCAGCCTGTGCATCCGCGCAGTCTGATCAGAGTCTTCGCTGTGCGCTCTAAGGATGGTTAAGGGCTCATTGCTCCTTCATGCAGCAAGAGAAGTCTCTGGTGAGACTGTACGGATGCGTAGGCTTATCTGATTCTTCGCTGAACGCACATGTCTTATTGTAGGTTGTGTCGTGCGCTGACTCATTTTTGTTTCTTCTGACATAGAGATGTGCATAGCCCCCGCCCATAGGGGCTTGAAGAAATATATGGGCTGCATGATGCTTCCACGCAGAGCTGAATCCGGCCCGCACACTAGTACTGGTAAACCGCTTAGAAGATCTAAGCCTGTCCAGGAACCGCGGTGCAAATAAACCCTATTGGTTTCATTGGGCGACAGGGCTTGAGAAGTCATTTCATCTCAATGTCGGGTAAAAGTCCCACAAAATTGGAAGCAACGTCTGCAAAATGACCTTTACAGTGTTGACGGGGACGTTAAACCTCAAATCAAAAAACAAAAGAGATGTGCATAGAAATGGCAAATAAGTCTTCGTATCCACTTAGTTAACCCTTAACTTTGATACGACGTCGCTCAAACGTCATATGTCCAGTGGGTTGGTATCCATGTCATCACTTTAACATGTCCGTGGAACAACACCCCATTTAATCCGAACTTTATATAGAAAAAAACTGGGGTGCACGGGGATTTGTTTTCTTATTTCTGCTCCTAGACATAGGTTGTGGCTAACCGTTAGAACTGCTTCAATGAGGCGGTTCTAACGAGCACCTACAGCCCATGTTTTAAATTTGTTTGTTTGATTTGAGATTTAATGTCCCCATCAACACTGAAAAGGTCATTTTGGAGACGTTGCCTCCTATTTTGTGTGACTTTTACCCGGTATTGAGATGAAATGACATCTGAAGCCCTGTCGCCCAATGAAAGCAATAGGGTTTATAGGCATTGACGGTCCGATTCGCACCGCTTTTCCTGGGCAGGCTTAGATCCTCTAAGCGGTTTACCAGTACTCGTCTGTGGTCGGATTCAGCTCTGCGTGGAAGCATCATGCAGCCCATCTATTTCTTTAAGCCCCGATGGGCTGGGGCCGCTTTCCTGACTAAGCTTTCCTCTGAGCAACTAATTATCATGCTTACTTTGATACGACGTCGCTCAAACGTCATATGTCCAGTGGGTTGGTATCCATGCCATCACTTTTACATGTCCGTGAAGCAAACATTCAATTTACCCCACTTTATATAGAGAAAACTTGGGTGTACGGAGAGTTTGTTTTTCTTATTTCTGCTCCTAGACATTGGTTGTTGGTACCCGTCAGAACCGCATCAATGGGGCGGCTCTAACGAGCCCCTAAATCTCATGTTATAAATTTGTTTGTTTGATTTGAGGTTTACCATCCCCGTCAACACTGAATAGGTCATTTTGGCGACGTTGCTTCCAATTTTGTTGGACTTTTACCCGACATTGAGATGAAATGACATCTCAAACCCTGTCGCCCAATGAAAGCAATAGGGTTTATAGGCATGGACGGTCCGATTCGCACCACTTTCCCTGTGCAGGCTTACATCCTCTAAGTGATTTACCAGTACTCGTGTGGGGTCAGTTTCAGCTCTGCGTGGAAGCATCATGCAGCCCATCTATTTCTCTAAGCCCCGATGGGCGGAGGCCGCTTTCCTGACTAAGCTTTCCTATCGGGCATGACGTCTGAGCAACGTCTTGCCATCCTCACTTTCATTCGAAGTCGCTCAAAAGTCATATGTCCAGTGGGTTGGTATCCATGTCATCACTTTAACAAGCCCGTGAAACAAACACCCCATTTTACCCCCACTTTATATAGAGAAAACTGGGGCGTACGGAGAGTTTTTTTCTATTATTTCTGCTCCTAGACATAGGTTGTGGGTAACCGTTAGAACTGCTTCAATGAGGCGGTTCTAACGAGCACCTACAGCCCATGTTTTAAATTTAAAAAAGACTTGTAACACAATTTTTATAAGAAAATTAAACATGTTAAACATGTTGGAGATATAAAAGATTACACTATGTTACCCGGATGTGTTATCGTAATGTAGCGCCTTAGACTCATAAAATTATAGGATTCACAGTCTTATCTGGTGGCCCCCGCCCATCGGGACTTGAAGAAATAAATGGGCTGAAATGATGCTCCCACGCGGATGCTAAAACCCACCCGCACACGAGTCACCATGGTAAACCGCTAAGAGGATCTAAGCCTGCTCAGCCGGCAAAGCGATGCGAGTCGGACCTTCCATGCTTATAAACCCTATTGGTTTCACTGGACGACAGGGTTTGAGGTGTCATTTCATCTCAATGTCGGGTAAAAGACCCACAAAATTGGAAGCAACGTCTCCAAAATGACCTATACAGTGTTAACGGGGACGTTAAACCTCAATTCAAACAAACAACGCGGTCTTTTGAGAAGTTTCGCTGAGCGTACGTCACAGAAATAGTTTCTGCTAGAGCGCATCACATGCAATCGTGTCCAGACATGTGCGCACGGCAAGGCACACATTTTTCTTCTTTTCATTTCTGTCACATCCCGTGAACAAGTTACAGAAATGAACACCCACTAAACCTCATATTATATAGAGAAAACTGGGGATTACGGGGATAAACATTATTTTTCGTATTTCTGCTCCTAGACTTAGGCTGTGGGTACTCGTTAGAACCGCCTCGACGAGGCGGTTCTAACAAGTACACACAACCTATGTTTGCAGTATAAATAAGAAAAATATCAGGAATTTTCATCAGAAAAATAGCCATTTTGGAGATGTAAAAAATGCACTATGTCGCACAGGCGTTTATTCGTAATGAGTCATGCATGCTTGAAAATGCCGGCTTGAACAATGGCACTCTGCTATGCGCATAACGAAAACTTATAAAATTGCGCATTTGTGGGTTTACATATGCATATGATTAGCCTAATTTGTGGGTACTTACCATCTGAATTTGAAAGACAATACATCCAAGGACCCGAAGCAGTGTGTTGAATCGCATTTCAAGGTACTGGAAAAAAAGGAAAATGACATACTGATGAAGTATGAAAAAGTAATTTCTGGTCTCTTTGTCACTCGCTTTATTCTAGTGCCGGGAATGTGTAAAATTTGTTATTTTTCTTCTTTTTTCTTTTTTTCTTTCTTTCTTCTTTCTTTTCAAGTCAAAATTAAAATCATATGGTAATAGTTTGAAAAGATGAAACAGTTTCTTTCTTTCTTTCTTTCTTTCTTTTTACCAAAGGCAAAGTTAGTTCGATTTTGTGAAAACCAGAAACGAACCGAGGATTTGAATTTATTGCTTATATTCCCATAAATCCTATAATAAAATTTTCATTATGTTGTAATTGTTTACTGTTAAGCAATTGTGTTCTATTAAAATTCTTTTTATGATGCAGACGATAACGGGCGATCTAAATTTTGACCGACAATGTTTTTTTTTCCGTTGACGATTTTATATTCTTATTGTTTGAGTCTAAATATTTCATTTCCGCGCCTGCACGATATAGAAATCCGGTTTTCCATCCGATCGTTCGTCCGTTCGTCCGTCCGTCCGCCTGTCAGTTTGTCAAGCCGTCAACATTAGCGTCCACCCTAGCGCTCACCCTAATAGTCAATTTCTTTTCTAAAGAACTATAAGAGCTTGAATAATGATTATTGGTACGAACCTGTATCTGGCAACTATAATGCTTGCTTCCGTATTCGATCTTGACCTACATTTGATGGTTTACTGACTTTGTGAACTAATGCGCCAAACCTAGTGTTCACCCTAATATTCAAACTCATTTCTCAAGAACTATAAGTTCTTCATTAATGATACTTAGTTCAAGCTTGCATCTAGAGATGGCAACTATTAGGCAATCATCCATATCTGGCCTTGTCCTACATTTCCTGGTTCGCTGACTTTGTGATCTACTGTGTCAATCCTAGCGTTCATCATTATGTTCAAGTCCATTTTTCATTAACTATAAGAGGTTCTTGTATGATACTTGGTACAAGATTGCATTGAGGAATGACATTGGTATGCAAGCACCCGTGTTTGATCTTGACCTACATATCATGGTTCACTGACTTTATAGCTATTGCGATCACCCTAGCGTTCAACCTTTTGGCCAGGCCCATTTCTCAAGAAGTTTAAGAGCTTCATTAATTATACTTGAACCATGGGATGGTGTCTTTAATGTAGGCAGCCACACTTGACCGTGACCTATATTTCATTGTTAACTGACTTTGTGAACTATTGCGTGAACTGTAGCGTTCACTCTAAAGTTCAAGTCCATATCCCTAGAACTATAAGAGCTAAGCTTCAATCTAGGATTGACAACTATATGCGAGCATTCATGTTTGCCCATGACCTACATTTCTGTGTGCCCCCACAGCAGCGACTTAGCATTCGGCGGAATTCTTGTTCTAATTTAATATATCTTAATAAATATTCCATTCTTATCCAACATCATTCGTCAGATGTTGATCTAAACCAGAGTACACAGAGAAGCTACCTGGCCATCGGTACATACATGAGTCCAAATTACCAACAACAAACAGAGCCGCACCGTTAGCGACAAGTTAAAAGGGTATTTTCAAACATGTGTTCAACGAAGGTACAGATCAACCTGCGCCGGCCTCGGTAGCTCAGTCGGATGCGCATCTGACTGGTAATCAGGTGGATGCAGGTTCGATACCTGACGGGGTTGTCAACCTTCTTTCATGGAGATTGATCATGAAATCTTTTCTACGGTGATTCTCTCCCTTCCGCTGATTCAAGAAGGGCAGTTGTCAGTTTCTGGCAAAAGAATGTGCACTGTACTGGTTAACCGTTTACGTATAATCCTACCCAGTGAAAATGTGGATAGGTAAACTGACCGGCTCAAAAATGACCTAAACAGTGTTGACTGGGCCGTTAAACTCGAAAACAAACAAACAAAACAGATCAACCTGCGCATTTGGGCAGTCTGTTCAGGCACTTCGCTGCGCGCTATATCCATGAGCTTGAACCAAATTTCTTCATACAGAAACAGAAGTCTGAGCACCAGAACAGGCTGATTTCATTACAATCACACAGCCGTGCGACATAGTGCATATTTTGACATCTCCAAAATGGCAACTTTTCTGATGAAAATCCCTGTTTTTTTTCTCATTTATACTGCAAACATAGATTGTGGGTGCTCGTTAGAACCGCCTCAATGAGGCGGTTCCTACGAGTAACCACAACCTATGTCTTCGAGCAGAAATAAGAAAAATAATGTATACCCCCGTCAACCACAGTTTTCTCTATATAAAGTGGGGTTTAGTGGGGTGTTCATTTCACGGACTTGTTCACGTGATGTTTACTTCCGTGTGCTGACGTGCTGGTTAAAACCACATCCGCATTACGAAAACACGCCTATACAAATACATAGTAAATTTTTTCGCCGAAATAAAGAAGATTTTATAATGAAAAATTGTGATAGTTTTCTTATTTCTGTTCACAATATAGATTGTGGGTACACGTGATACGACGAGGCGGTTCTAACGGGTACCCACAATCTGTATTATAGAGCAAAAATAAGGAAATAATGTTTACCCCTTTAAACCCCAGTTTTACTGTATAAAAGTGGGGCTCAAGGTTTCAAAAGTATATAGGCGTGTTTTCGTGATGACCTCATGCGGTTCTAACCAATCGTATGTCATTGTAGTAAGGGCTCCAAGCTATTGAGATTGAGCAATAGGTGGTCTATAAGTACCAAAAATTTAAGCCATAACCCTTTTAAGATCAACATATTGGATGGTAGAAAACAGATGTTTCCAAACTTTTACGTCTTGCAAAAGCTTTGAAATTATGGGATACATTTAGGTACTGTTGCACTTATTCGAAATTTGCTGAATGGCCATGTTAAATGACAGGATTCGAAATTTAAGATACACTGACGACTCAAAAAAGCATTTATTAACCCTAACTGACCACACAATATAAGGTTATGGCAAATTTACCATGCTTTCAATATCTACTGGCATTTTCTGAGTCGAGACATGGTAAAAACTACCTTAATTTATTGTATATCACTGTGTGACAGAATGCTGTGGAAAGCTATGTTTTTTTTCTCCAGTGCAAAATGTCTTTATTTTTTTTGATAAATATATATTACTTTGATATGTGTTACTAACTACCAGAAACAGAAGACTAGGAATATTGTCTAATCTTCCTGATTCTATGCAAACAGCATGATATGGAGCCTTGTCGTGAGAAAACCTGTCTTTAGATTGTGTGACGAGAAAACAAAACAAGAGGGCCAACTGGCCCTGTAGCACTCACCTATGTACCAGAAAATCATGAGTCATGTTTAGAATACCCATCGGGACTTGAAGAAATAGATTGGGCTACATGGTGCTTCCATGCAGAGCTGGGACCGAACGCAGATGAGTACTGGTAAACAGCTTATAGTTTCTAAGCTGCCCAGGAAAAGTGGTGCCAGTTGAACCGTCTATGCATTTAAACCCTATTGGTTTCATTGGGCAGCAGAGCTTAAGATGTCATTTCATTTCAATGTAGGGTAAAAGTCCCACAAATCTGGAAGCAAAGTCTCCAAAATGACCTACAAAGTGTTGACGGGGATGTTAAACCTCAAATCAATCAAAAATCGGAGCCCTGTGGTTTCAGAAAAGAAGATTTTTGAAGTTGATCCATTATAAGTCTATTGGAGTTAAGGAGCCCTGGCGAATGGCCAAGTCAGACTCCAGGGGCATGGTTGGCAGGATTTATGTAGGAGACCACTTGACATTGCTACATACTTAATATCTAAGCTCCCCATGTTTCGGAGAAGAAGATTTTTGAAGTTTTTTCCAGTATAAGTCTATAGGTGCTAATGAACCCTGGGGCATGACAAATTTTGACCCAAAGGGCATGGTTGGCATGATTTATGTGGGTGACTTTTTTATGTTTCTATATACTAAATATCTAAAGTCTGTACTTCATGGTTTCAGAAAAGAAGATTTTCGAAGCTTATTTTCCATTATTCCATTATTAGTTTATTGGAGTTACGGGGTCACAAGATTTGGCCAATTTAGACCCTAGGGGCATGATTGGCAGGATTCATGTAGGCGACCACTCGACGTTGCTACATGCTAAATGCCTAAGCTCTCGGCCTTATGTTTTCAGAGAAGAAGGTTTTTGAAGTTTGTTTTTCATTTTAAGTTGTCCATTTCGAGTCTATGGTAGGTAATGCGTCCATGGGCGTGGCCAATTTTGACCTAAGGGGCATTTTGGCAGGATTTATTAAGGTGACCATTTCATGTGGCTACATACTAAAGATCTAACCTCTGGGACTTTGGGTTTCAGAAGAGAAGATTTTTTTCCATTATAAGTCTATGGGAGCTAATCAGCCAATTGGGCGTGGCCAAATTTGACCCCAAGAGCATGGTTGACAGCATTTATGTAGGTGACCACTTGACATTGCCACATGCTACATATTTAAGCTCTGGGCCCTGTGGTTTCATAGAAGAAGATTTTTTTAAGTTTTTCCAATTGTAAGTCTATGGGAGCTAAAGAGCCCTGGGGTGTAGCCAATTTGGATCCCAGGGGCATAATTGGCAGGATTTATGTCGGTGATCACATGACCTTGCTACAAACTTAATATCTAAGCCATGGGCCTTATGGTTTCATAGAAGAAGATTTTTGAAGTTTCTTCCATTATAAGTCTATAGGAGCTGATGAGCATGGGCGTGGCCGATTTTGACGCCAGGGGCAGGGTTATCAGGATTTATGTAGGTGACTATTTTATGTTGCTAGATACTAAATATCTAAGTTCTGTGCTTCACAGTTTCAGAGAAGAAGATTTTGAAGCTTTTTTTCCATTATGAGTCTATGGGTGAGAAGGGGCCCCGGGACGTGGCCAATTTGGACCCCAGGGGCATGATTGGCAGGATTTATGTAGGTGACCACTTGCCATTGCTCCATGCTAAATACCTAAGCTCTGGGCCCTGTGGTTTCAGAGAAGAAGATTTTTTAAGCTTTTTTTGCATTATGAGTCTATAGGAGATAAGGGGCCCCCGGGCATGGCCAATTTGGACCCCAGGGTCATGATTGGCAGGAATTATGTAGGTGACCACTTGCCATTGCTACATGCTAAATATCTAAGCTCTGGGCCCTGTGGTTTCAGAGGAGAAGATTTTTGAAGCTTTTTTCCATTATGAGTCTATAGGAGACAAGGAGCCCCGGGGTGTGGTCAATTTGGACCCCAGGGGCATGATTGGCAGGATTTATATAGGTGACCACTTAACATTGTTGCAAGCTAAATATCTAAGCTCTGGGCCCTGTGGTTTCAGAGAAGATTGTTTTAATTTTTCCCATTATAAGTCTATGGGCGGTATATGTTGCCATTGCGACCAGAATTCCAATCTGATCAGCCCAAAAACCTTATGCAGCCTTTCCCCCTACCTGATGATGCTTCACATGAAATTTGATCAAGATTGGCCGTGGGGTATTAGAGATATACTTATTTGTAATTGTTTACGGACGCACGCACGGACGCACGCACGACGGACAAAATGTGATCACAAAAGCTCACCTTGTCACTACGTGACAGGTGAGCTAAAAAACCAACACAGTCTAAGAAGCCGTTCAGTGCTGAGTAGCCATTCAGTGCTGAGTTAATTTATTTTTAATACCATAGTATATCATTCACAAAGCAAACAACAAAGATGCTGATTACACTGTCTCTACACACAGGCTTATCTGCATATTTATCGTTCATACATGAAATTTGCAGGTTTTCTCATGATGAGGCTCATTCATTATGGTCTATAATATATTAAATCATAAAGGTGTATGAATAGATTGTTGCAGCTAAACCACACAGTTTGATCTAATCATGTGTGAAAATATTTCTATGAAGCAGCCATCACTATTGTACCACTTTTGGAGCAGCTATACTTACACATTCTATGCCAAATAGAGAATAGTATTCTCAACTCTCAAAAAATCTATTATTTTATTCCAAAAAATTCCAGAAATGGGTGTGTGCATGGCATATGCTGGTTACAAAAACACATTATAATGTATTTACTATATTTAGCAATATACAAGTTGCCTATGTTAACTTAAAACAAGTTTTTCATGAAAAGCTTGCCCCAAATATGCTTACCATAGTCCCATTTTGGACCATTTTACTGGGTAAAATCATAGTGTGTATCATATTTATACTTAATACGTTTCCTGCATGAAACAAGTTAAACAAACGTAAATTGACAACATCTGAAAAGACCTTAATATTCAACATTGTCCTAATGTTAGTCTTAATACATAACTGGCACATTCGTGAACTTGCGTACCGCATGTTGGCATGATATAAAACATGTTTTGCAAGACTTAAAAAATGGGAAATATTGTGTTTCATACTGCCCAGATATAGTACTAAAATAATATACTAAAGATAATTTTGGTACCATGGTAGACACTCAAAATGCATTTTTGTGAGCTTTCGTCACACGGGAGCTTCTACTATTGCTGACACTGACCAGTCTTAATCATATGCGAGAAATGCTACTGTTTGTTTGTGAGTTCGAAGATGATTGTAGCTTTAAATTGTCTGCTGTAGACAGAGTAAGATATGTCAGAGGAAGAAAGCTCTGTTGGTGACGCCCTTAGCTCGACCTCACTGATTCTTTTTGCCTCATATTCACTTGCACCCCTTCTGCTGAGGCCCTGTGCAATTTGTTTCCAGGCTCTTTTGGTATGCATAAGTCGTGGAGGGGTGTCCTAGTATCGCTTCTCCTGACCACCATGGGGGCATCTGTCCATTTCTAGTTCTCCATACAGGGGTTTATTTGGCAAGCGTTCTCAGGTATCCTGGTAGCATGGCCTGTCCGTCTTAACTGTGCCAGTTTCAGAACAGAATATACACTCTGCAGACCTGCCCTTTTCAGGACTTCTGTGTCTGGTATCCTGTCTTGCCACTTAATCTTTAAAAGGACAACTTGTGTGACTGGTAAATTATCTACGTTTCACATGCTACGGCACTATAGCTTTGTAGACTTTCAGCTTATTCTGCTAAGTACATGTACCCGCATTCTATGCTTGTGAGCAAATATAGAGCCAGCATATATACACCTGGTAAAGCGGTTTCTCTTCAATAAGGCCCCCTATCAAAACCAGCTAAAAGACTTCACATATTTAAAAGGTTTCATTCATTCTTCCTTTGTGTTTTCTACACCCAGTGTCCTCTAGTAAGAGACCACCTTTTGGACTGTTCTAAAGTGGTATGTAATGTAAGTCCACGTTTGAACAGTCCTAAGGCTTGTCTTAACAGGAGCATTTTCACTGTATTTACAAGGGTATTCTTTGCGCGGACATATAAACGTGATGTCATAACGAGAAACCACTGCAGTTAACTTGAGCAAGTAAATGTAAAAGTGGAAGTCATCCTATTTACAGTTTAAGAAGGATTGCAGCAACCCCGTTAAAGCGGGCCTTCATAACCTGTTGGTGTATTTTGAGTTTTACGTCCCACCAACAACTAAGGTCATCTGGAGACGGGACCTCGATGTAAAGACTCATCCGAAAATGTGGAGAAGCCCGGAATCGAACACACGACCCTTGGTTTGTGAGGCAAGTAACTTAACCACTACACTGCGGAAGTTTCTCATAGCCAGATGGTTAAGAGCAGTTTCTTTCATTAAGTCTCTTAGCACTGCTGTTTGGGTCACATGTGAGACGGAAAGCATCGGTTTTCTTCCACCTCAGATTAACGATCGGCTCGTTAAAATTTAGAAATTTAGATAATTTTGGAAACACCGTAACACCAGCCCCATCGCAACCCATCCCCCCCCCCCCCCGAACACACACACACATACACACAAACTCGGTAAAATATTCTGAAAATAGCATTGGTCACTTCAAGCAAAACTATGTTTTCTGACAAAACAGATCAGCTTGCATATCCCATCAGTCGCGATATTGAATTCTCTGTCTTCCTTAACATAGCAAAATATAAGGTAAGTATTTTGGGATAATACTGGATAGTTTTTGTCAATTTTCCGCGGTTCTAATGAATATCCATAACATAGGTATTTATGGGGCAATAAGGAAAACTATCCTTCAATTATTACAAAATACTTAACTTAATTTTCTGTTGCTATGGTTAAAAAGGCCTGGGCAAAGTGTTGTCCAAAACATGTCCAGCGGAGACTATGATCAAACTGTACGGATGCACAGGTTGATTTTAACCTTCACCGGACCTACATATTTCTAAAACAGGGCCTACATATTCTAAATCATGTTTTCGCTTGACGCGGCCCAGCATCATAAATCCCAGTCATTACCTGATAAGCGCTTGTAAGACCAAGGTTGTGGTAGACCGGAAGAAATGCGTGCGCCGCTAGCGGATACACAATAATATTTGAGAACAGGATGATCCAGTAGATTGTTCCATTATAGTAGACTTCAGCAGGTACTCCGAGGACCATGACAGCCGAGAGAAGAGTAGCCATCAGGGATAGAGAGACCGGTAGGATACCCATCTTTCTTCCTCCCAACAGAAATTCGCTGGCATTCTGCTTGTTTCTGAAATTATACGTCAACCAATATAATTATGATCAAAATACATACATGCACATGAAATAAAGAAAGTAAGGGTAAGGATTGCTTTGTTTGTTTGATTCGAGGTTTAATGTCCCCGTCAGCACTATTTAGGTCATTTAGATACGTCGCTTCCAATTTTATGGGACTTTTACCCGACGTGGAGATGAAATGACATCTCAAGCCCTGCCGCCCTACTGACCACACATGGATACTGACCGACTCGCAGCACTTTGCCTGGGCAGGCTTAGTCCTTCTAAGCGGTTTACCAGTATCCATGTGTGGTCAGTTTCAGCTCTGCGCGGAAGCATCATGCAGCACATCTATTTCTCCAGGCCCCGATTGGTGGGGGCGGAGGTGAGGATTGCGGCCGCGGAACATCGATTTAAGCCCTCCAGTAAAATACTTTTCACTGACCGTTCCAAGGCGGTTCTTCTGTCGCGGTTTATTTTTGGTATAGTTCGTCTTTGAATGTGTGTATCGCTTATATATTTTTCTTCTGGTTCGTCAATTGGCAATTTTGTGGGAAAGTAACTGCCCTTCTGGCTTTCCGCTATTGATGTTTCCATTTGGGTCTGGTTATTTCATGTTTGTGTTTCTTTCACTTTGATGTCTCTGATGGGAGGTGTGGGTTAATTGTGTCGATTCCTGGTCATTGCCTTCACTTCTTTTTAACCTTTATTTTAAAGAATGCATCATCCACTTTTAAAAGTTCTTTGGAAAGAGCCGTCAATACCAAGGGCCTCTGATTTGTTTCATTTGTTGTACGTTTTACAAAAACAAAAGTGGGCTTTAACAAATAGCATAGATCTTTATTCGATTCCGCTTTCCCATGCTTGCCAATCCCCCACTGTAGTCTCATTGTCGTCTCAAAAAAGGACTAATATACGTGTAGGCATGCCTACGCCCTATCCTTGGACACTTGTGTTATATGTTAATTCGCGAACATTGTAAATTTATACAGCCGTATAGTTTATCTATGTAAACACTGAATATGACTATCTCATTAAATTTCTAATAAATAAAAAAAGATTTAAATCTGATTTCGGTTTATTGTGAAAATGTATACCATATGAATGCTACGAACGAGCATTAGGGCCACTTTAACTTTCATTTCTTTGATTGGTATCTCGAAATTGCGACTTACTATCGCGAAATTGCGACTTAGTATCTCGAATTTTCGACTTATTATCTCGAAATTTCGACTTACTATCTCGAAATTTCGACTAAGTATCTCGAAATTTCGACTTAGTAACACGAAATTTCGACTTAGTATCTCGAAATTTCGACTTAATAACTCGGAATTTCGGCCCGCACACTAGTACTGGTAAACCGCTTGGAGAATCTAAGCCTGTCCAGGAACCGCGGTGCGAGCCAGACCGTCCATGCTAATAAACCCTATTGGTTTCATTGGTTGATAGGGCTTGAGATGTCATTTCAACTCAATGTCAGGTAAAAGTCAAACAAAATGGAAGCAACGGCTCCAAAATGACCTTCTCAGTGTTGACGGGGACGTTAAACCTCAAATCAAACAAAAACTCGAAATTTCGACTTAATATCTCGAAATTCCGACCTAGTAACTCGAAATTTCGACTTAGTATCTCGAAATTTCGACTTAGTATCTCGAAATTTTGACTTAATAACTCGAAATTTCGACTTTCGACTTATTATCTCGAAATTTCGACTTACTATCTCAAAATTTCGACCTAGTCACTCGAAATTTCGACTTTGTAACTCGAAATTTCGAGATAGTATCTCGAAATTTCGACTTAGTAACTCGAAATTTCGACTTATTATCTCGAAATTTCGACTTACGAGATATTAAATCCTATACACACATTAATGTTAAACACCCCCGTTTCATTATACCTCTGCTTTGAAAAAAAGGAATACATCTGTTCCTCTCAAAAACCATAAAAGCTAGAAGCATGTGATAAGATTGTGTAGAGACTATGGTCATTATCGGCTTACTTGTATCGTGTAAAAGCCAAAGCCCTTTCTCGGTGTATAGTTTCATATGTTCTTTCATTCTTCTTTCTATCTTTATTGACCAATGTTATTTTTTATTAAAATATTTCTCCAGAACTATAAAACTGAAGGCCCGAAACATGTGTATCATGTAAGAGTCAGGGGGTTTTCTGACTCATCAGGACATCACGCATTCAAACCCGTTTCAGTAAAGTGAAAGCGGGCTTACAGTCATATTGGGCAGTTTTAGCTCTTACGGTGCGGCCCCCGCCCATCTGGGCTTGAAGAAATAGATGGACTGCATGATGCTTCTACGCAGAGCTGAAACCGACCCGCACACAAGTACTTGTAAACCGCTTAGAGAATCTAAGCTTGCCCGGGCAAAGCGGTGCAAGTCGGACAGCCCATGCAAACGCTAATGGTTTAATTGGGCGGCATGGCTCGAGAAGTCATTTCGTCTCAATGTCGGGTAAAGTCCCACAAAATTGGAAGCAACGTCTCCAAAATGACATATACAGTGTTGACGGGGACGTTAAACCTCAAATCAAACAAACAAAAGAAAAGCTCATACGGTGGTTTCGGTATCAAACTTTCTCATGAGATGATTGCTGTAAAAATCATTTATAGATCAAAGCACTGACAGCGGTGTTGGGTTGGTTGTCTTCGAGTGTGGATTGGTACATGTTTCGTTTAGCCTTTAAATTCCTATACTATAAGCAAAATGTGTAGATCCTGATCAGACGCCGCGCTTGGTCGATTAATTATCAATTGACTAAAAGTAACTAATTACAGAAGCTTCCCGCCTTCTATTGTCCACCTGACTATGACTGACTATGTTCAAAATCCATATACCAGTTATTTATAGCAGCGCTAGTCTTTCCTTGTGACGTCAGTGCGCCATATAGACTGGGTCGGTGAACATGGACATTGCAAACAGTGTAGACCCTATTCAGACGCCGCAGAACAGAACTTCATTAAATAACCGGTACCTTCATGGTGTAGATGGTCAGCGATAGTCACGTGGACCATAGCAGGCGAGAAGCTTCTGTAGCTAGTTATTTTGGGTCGAATGATAAAAAATCGACCCAAAAGATGGTAAACTATGCAACACGAACACCATGACTAACATAAACATAACAAAGCCCGGCCAGAAAATGCGGTATTTAATACCAGAATACGTTGAGTGTTCAAGATGTATCAGTTTGATAGAGCGTCGTATTTGATGACTGGTCAGCTCTAGCCACGTGTGTGTGTGGTGGTGGTGTGGGGGGGGGGGGGAGGGGGAGGGGGAGGGTAGGGGGGGGGGGGGGAGGCGGGGGTTCCAAGGTTCTGTATTCGACGCCCAAGAATCTCCCAAATATGTTCCAGGGGATTCAAATCCGGGCTTCTAGCTAGCCAAGCCAATGTCTCAATTCCGCAACGCGCGGGGTCTAGCACACATGTCTAGTGGCAAATGGTTGGTTCTCAAAATTAGACATGACTTCTGGCGCTAAACATGCAAAAATATCCAAACTCCATATTTTAACCGTGATAATGAAGTTGTGGAAAGATGGTTCTGAGATCTGAGGTCTTCTTTCAACTCTGAGTTTTCCATAACAGGATTCCTGTTATGGCTAATCCCGATTCAGAGTTGAATGCACAGCGCAGATCACAGTCAGCTTCGAGTTATTATGTCGAAATTTCGACACACTCAGTCGAAATTTCGAGTTATTAAGTCGAAATTTCGAGATAGTTAGTCGAAATTTCGAGTTATTATGTCGAAATTTCGAGTTACTAAGTCGAAATTTCGAGATACTAAATCGAAATTTCGTACTATGTCGAAATTTCGAGTTTATAAGTCGAAATTTCGAGATACTAAGTCGAAAATGCAAGATACTAAGTCGAAATTTCGAGTTAATAAGTCAAAATTTCGAGATACTAAGTCGAAATTTCGAGTTACTTAGTCAAAATTTTGAGATAGTAAGTCGAAATTTCGAGATACTAAGTCGAAATTTCGAGATACTAAGTCGAAATTTCGAGATACTAAGTCGAAATTTCGAGATACTAAGTCGAAATTTCGAGATACTAAGTCGAAATTTCGAGATACCTATCGAAAGAAATAAAAGTATACCTGGCCCTAATGCTCCATCCTAGAATGGTCACAATGCGTACGGTGAAACTTCAATGGATCGAACACCGATGGCTTGTTTACCATGGCGGAGTCGAACTCGTTCTTAAGGGGTATGGGTGCACCTGTCAGATTGTTTCCGCCATTTTTCAAAGGGACACAACTTTCTGGACTTCCTGTTCGCTTTTCTATAAGCTCTGTTCAACGGAAAAAGGGGGTCTTTTCTTAAAGGAAAGAATTTACTCCTCAGGAGCAAATTAATTCCTTTAAGAGTTCACCCATATTGACATGGGAGACAAAAATACTTTTGCAGGAGTTGCCTCCCCTGCAAGTGTATTGTTTCATCACGCAAACATGCTTATATAATTTTGACCCCTTGAACCCCACTTTTATATAGAAAAACTAGGGTTTACAGCGGTTAACCTTATTTTTCTTTTGAGCAGAAATAAGAAAAAAAAATCACAAATTTTCATCTTAAAATATTTTCTGTTTACAATGTATTTGTATAGGCGTGTTTTTTATGAGTTTGCTTGAATTGGGGTTTAACGTCCCCGTCAACACTATTTAGGTCATTTTGGAGACGTTGCTTCCAAATTTGTGGGACTTTTACCCGTCAGTGAGATGAAATGACTTCTCAAGCCCCGCCATCCAATGAAACTAAAAGGTTTATATGCATTGGAGGATCTAACTCACGTAACTTTGCCTGGGCAGGCTTAGTCCTTCTAAGCGATTTACCAGTATTCATGTGTGTTCAATTTCAGCTCTGCGTGGAAGCATCGTGCAGCCCGATCTATTTCTCCGAGCCCCGATGGGCGGGGGCAAAGGATTCACCGTGAAAGTTCCCGGATGTGTCGTGGGAACAAATTTATGTTAACGAGACTTCGCGGTAGCTCCCCTGATGTCCACCACTCCGATTTTAGCCCATCTCTGATTAAAGACCGGCTCGAAATAAGTGAAAATAACTTAAAAGGGTCGTAACACACACAAACTTTTCCTGGTAGGTTTGTATATATTCGGTAAAACATCTTTCGCCAGAAACGGATAATCGCCCTTCTTGAATATGCGACAAGGGTAGAATGACCGTAGTAAAAATATCAAGATTAACCTCCACGAACCTTATGCTCACCAGTTAGGTGCGCATCTGACTGATCTGAGTCTTCGCAAGGTGTACATGTCAGAAAATACAGTTTCGCTTTACACGGCTTGTGTGTCAGAATTTTGGGAAAGTTTGTCAACTTATTCAGTGTTGTGTAAAGAGGGTTATCTGTAAAACCTGGGCCAATGTGCTGTGACATTGGCAAAGTGTAGACCTAACCTAGATCAGACACCGCAGATCGTGTCGTCTGATCAGGGTCTACACTTTCTGCTTAAAACCACAAGGATTTGAGGGTTAAAACAAAATAGCACCTCCCCCGCCCATCGGGGCTTGAAGAAATATATGGGCTGCATGATGCTTCCTCGCAAAGCTGGTACCGACCCAAACACGAGTACTGGTAAACCGCTTAGAAGATATAAGCCTGCCCAGGCAAAGCGGTGCGTGTCGGCCCGTCCATGTTTATAAACCCTATTGGTTTCATTGAGCGGCATGGCTTGAGATGTCATTTCATCTCAATGTCGGGTAAAAGTCCCACAAAATTGGAAGCAACGTCTCCAAAATGACCTTTACAGTGTTTACGGAGACGTTAAACCTGAAATCAATCAAACACACAAAAACAAAATAGAAATTCCTGTTCAGAGCCTCTACTCAGTGGCAACCAACCCCATCCATGCTGTTAGTGATGAAGACTGGATCGACTTTGCTTTTATGGTAGATTTAGCTTCGGTTACACGTCCGAGAAATCACCCCTCCCCGACCCCCTGATCCAACTATATAAAGAGAAAAATAGGGTGTATCGCGTTTACATTATTTTTTCTTATTTCTGCTCGAAGACAAAGGTTGTGGCTACTCGTTAGAACCGCCTCAATGAGGCGGTTCTAACGAGCACCTACAACCTATGTTTGCAGTATAAACCCACTATATATAAAGATAAATGGGGTGTACCGCGTTTACATTATTTTTTCTTATTTCTGCTCGAAGACAAAGGTTGTGGGTACTCGTTAGAACCGCCCCAATGAGGCGGTTCTAACGAGCACCCACGACCTATGTTTGCAGTATAATTAAGAAAAATATCACGGATTTTCATCAGAAAAGTAGCCATTTTGGAGAAGAAAAAAAATGCACTATGTCGCACGGGTTTGTTATCGTAATGTGTCAGCCAAACAAATTCACGTGTCGCAGTCCTGGGTTTGAATCTGGCCACCCGCAAGAAGAATCATTTTTTTTTTCAAAACTAGAATTATGTCACATCGATGCGTTTTCATGTTATGAATTACAATGCCATGTTGAAAACGGCGTCACAACCATTATAAAGACACGCCTATTCAAATACATTGCAAATTTTAACGCCGAAAAAATTTATAATTTTCAAATGAAAAATTGTTATACGTTTTCTTATTTCTGCTCAAATCATAGACTCAGGGTATACGTTAGAACCGCCTCATCGAGGCGGTTCTAACGGGTACCCACAATCTATATTTTAGAGCAGAAATATGAAAAATAAGGTTTAGCCCTGTAAACCCAGTTCTTCTATATAAAAATGGGGTTCAAGGGGATATGAATTATATAGGCGTGCTTTCGCGATGGACGCAACAAATATACATTATGGGTGCTCTTTAGAACCCTTTTATTTAGACGGTTCTTACGGGTATGGCAATCTATATTTTGGACAAGAAACAAGGAAAATAATATACCATTTTACCGTGTAACCCTCCCACAAACCCGCGATACCACACCGTTACCAACTTTTATATACGGATTACGGTTTACAATGACACGCGCTTGTTATGCTGATGCAGTGGAACGAAATCAATGGAAAATACACTAAAATTCCGCTGTAAGGACCATCTAAAATCACAGCCCCGTCCATCGGGGCTTGAAGAAGTAGATGGGCTGCATGATGCTTCCGCGCAGAGCTGAAACCGACCACACACGAGTACTGGTAAGCCGCTTAGAGGGTCTAAGCCTGCACAGGCAAACGGTGCGAGTCGGACCGTCCATGCTTATAAACCCTTTTGGTTTCATTGGGCGACGGGGCTTGAAATGTTATTTCATCTCAATGTCGGGTAAAAGTCCCACAAAATTGGAGGCAACGTCTCCAAAATGACCTATACGGTGTTGACGGGGACGTTAAACTTCAAATCAAACAAACAAACCACCTAAAATTAAAACAAATTTATCTCTGAAAAGCTTATTTAGAAGGGTGCAGTTATTCTTTCTTCATGTTTTCTGGACACAATATCCTCTGGTCAGGAACCACCTTTGGGACTGTTCGCACAATATCCTCAGGAACCACCTTTGGGACTGTTCAAAAGTGGTCTTTAAGACCACTTTTGAATAGTCCCAAAGGTGGTTAAAGTGGTCTTAAAACCACTTTTGAACAGTTCCAAAGGTGGTCTTAACATAGGAAGTACTGTAGATAGCTATATACCTGTCCTTCCATGCAAAGAACACTCCTATTGCTGTAGAGATGACAAGCGTGAGCACAAAGATGAGGTAGTCGGCCCAGTGAAACGACGGTGATGAGTTATCCATTGTTTTAATTTCTTAAATCTCTTAAGTTATTCCTCCTCACAACCAGTTCACCATTAACAACTGCTGCACTTCAGATTATTCACATGACGTGCAGTAAAATTCAAACTAC
Source organism: Lucinisca nassula (assembly GCA_963580285.1). NCBI lineage: Eukaryota > Metazoa > Mollusca > Bivalvia > Lucinida > Lucinidae > Lucinisca > Lucinisca nassula. Next base: position 80,569,175 of record OY757017.1, on the reverse strand, counting down.
CCGATATTCATCTATGAGAGATAACGCTGTCTTCCATGGCTCTATGAATCAAGTCATTTAACCCTGCAGGCACAAAACGTTGACTCAACGTTGAACTAACGTTGAACTAACGTTGAAACAACGTTGAAAACGTTGTTTCAACGTTAGTTCAACGTTGAGTGCCTGCTGGGAAGTTTCTTTAGTCTAAAAAGCATAACTGTCCAATTTTTGCTACACATATACGGATTGTGGGTGCTCATTAGCTCGCCTCTAAAGTGGGATTCAAAAGGGTTTTAATAACACCCCCACTAAACGAGCAGCCTAATATGATGTCCACAGCAAAACATTTTAGCTGTGTCTGACTGGCCTTTAATTTTTTTTTTTTTTTTTTTAATTTGAAAGATCGACATATTGATTATAACAATTTAATAAAATTTAAATGGAATAAATATACCCGAGGATCAACGCTTTATAAAGAAAACTTGGCTTTGAATAAGCATTACCGCTGTTTACAAGAGGAACTAAATTTTTACTTTGATTCTAAAGAGCACGTTTTGTAGCTGAAATCAGTAAAATATCAAAAATTTACATATAAAAATGAAATGAAGTTGGCATAAAAAATAGCATTACATCCCGTAAGTAAGTTTATAACTTAAAGAAAAATATGTGTATTTTATGTATTTATGTATTTATCTATTTATTTTATAAGATGAATGAATTTTACAAAAGTTTTCCTTATAATCCTTGCATCATTATATGTTATTCCATGTTAACGTTTATGTTACATTTTTGTTTCACAAATATGAAAGTTTGTAGGTAAAGGTTTGAGAAGTTGTCGTCAAGCATAAACAGAACGAACCGAAACTTAAGCGTTTGAGCGTATGTTTACTTAATTCACAGAAATAATAAGTCAAGAAAAAGAGCCGAGGCGCAACAAAACCAATATACCGAAAGGTCAACAGCTAACAACCGGGTCATCCGTGGATCAGTATTGAACAGTTGTTGTAGTTATGTTTTATAATATGTAGTAGTTAGCAACGAACAGTGATGATTCAGATCAGACTGCGCGTGCGCAGTCTGATCTGAATCATCGCTGATCGCTTAGGTTGTGGGTTTAGCAGCGACGCGGTTCTAAAATTAGTTTTAGGTGCACTTTACTGACAGGAAAAGTACATGGACTTATGTTATGGCTGCTATTCACAATGGGATGCCGACATAAGTTCGTGCTCAGCCCACAATTAAGAAAAGTCAACAGGTTTTGGTTTGCATTTTACAATACTTGATGTAGTGAAAGTTGCCTTAAGGATGGATCTCGGTATTGGAGAGGCCATAAACATTTATGACACAATGATGGTTTCGAACTTATCAACCTTCTACAGAAAGTTTTAAATTGTAGGAGATCCACATATTTTCGTATATTTAATATTATTAAACGCATTATTGTGGCCGTAAGCAGCAGTTTATTTGGCTAAAAAAAATAAAATTAGTACCCCCTCCCCCGCCAGATAAAAGTGGACATTAAGAGAAAGTGCTGTGTTGTAACCATGACGGAGATACATTGTAACCTTTGTCGCCAAAAAAAATCAAAGTACTGAAAGTACTGAGAGGCGGGCGAGTAATGTTATTGTTTTACAACGCTCTTGAATAGAAGAGGACGTTTGAAACTTTATATCAGATTTATCTAAATAAAACTTGAAAAAAATGACTAGTCTTTTTTGCGCTCAGTACATGAGCGTTTTTATCTTCAAATGAGCTTTTTTAATAATAATAATAACAATAATAATAATAAACACATACAGGACGCATGCCCAAAGAAGTTGACTATTTTCTAGCTGAAAGAAAATGTTGTTTTTTTATTCATTTATTTATTTAGTTATTTATTTACATGCACCTTCCTCTATCTGAATTAATCTCCTCCGATTTTGCTGACTATCACATATCAGAAATTTCACTCGCGCATCACAGGATTTAGAATAAAAAAAATCTTCACAATGGTCAATTGGATTGTTTCTATTGTAATTAGAATGAATATTCCTTGAGTGGATCACTTGTCTTTTTTAACCCATTGCATGCGGGAAACCCCTACAGGGGCACCTTGGCAAACAGTGCTGGCACAGATCAGACCCCGCAGAACACCACGGCTGATCAGGGCCTGCTCTATTTGCTAACAGAATTTTGGTGCTTTAGACAGGCTTACGCCTGCCTAAAAATGAAAAATTTAGGATGATATTTTTTATCAGTTTCTGTTCAAAATATAGATTGTTTGTAACGAGTATTCACAATCTATAGTTTAGAGTAGGAATAAGAAAAAATAAGGTTTACCAAGTAAACCCCAGTTTACTATATGAAAGTGGGGTTCAAAGGGGTCAAAATTATATACATGTAGGCGTGCTTTCGCGATGAACCATTCAGACACCAGTAAGAAGTATAACGCTGTAATGATAAAAATGCCATCTAATTTGCATAAAAAGGCAGTGCAGAAAATGACAATCTTTCGTCACCTTAGTTTTACTTTTACCAGCGTATTTGGTTCCAGTTTTCAAAGGTTTTCTGGCAAATCATACACATCAAGATAAACCATTTTTCTGACTTCTATAAGGTTCCCTTTTTGCCTCAAAAGGCAACATGCATGTCTCAAAATACATTTCAGGTGGTATTTTACATAAACAACTAAGTATTTTCCGGATCTACAATTCGCATGATAAGGATAATATATGCTGTTCAATATAAGACTCGATTTCCTAGTTTTGAAACGATACTATACTGAACCGAAAAAGAAACGCAACTTTTTAACCCAAAAGATTTTCATGCAACCATCAGGTTGACTGAAAAATCATTTTGCGATTTACTTTCATACTATTTAAACTTTCGTATGCAGAAAACATTTAGGCGATATCTGTACAGTTTAACGCTCCACTTGGCAATTCGTTGTTTTCAACATTTCCTCGTGCAGTACATTAAATGTATACAGTAACCTCATCATATTGGCATATTGTGTTACCTGGAGATTAGGTTTCAAAAGTCCGGTAAATTTTCTCTACGGAATATGGTACGTTTAATGCAAGATCAACGTAACGTTGCGGCCCGCATGCTTCTACGTGGGATGTCTCAGGCTGTCATCACCAGGAACTTCCAAGTGAGTAAATCGACGATAACTCGCTTGTATCAGCGTCTACGTCAAACGGGAACGACAAATGACAGGCCCAGAAGATGACGTCCACTCGTCACGACACGTCGACAGGACCGATACATCCGTCTAACCCACCTTCGTAATCGGTTCCGTACAGCCGTCGAGACGTCTCAGGTGACACCAGGAACGCACAACAATCGAATAAGTGCAGATACTGTCAGGAATCGCCTTCGATAGTTTGGCTTACATCCTCGTCGTCCATACGATGGTATGCCATTAACATCCCGACGACGTCAGGTTAGAATGGCGTTGCTCACACAACATAGGCCAAATCTGTTTCCCCTTCGTCAGTGGCGTAACGTAATGTTTTCTTACGAGTCCAGGTACTTGTTGTACAGAGCTGACGGCTGTCAACGTGTGTATAGGCGTGGCGGACAGCGTTATCGTGACAATTGTTTGGTTGAACGTGATCGATTTGGAGGCGGTGGGTTGATGGTGTGGGCTGGCATATCTTATGGTCATAGAACGCCCCTGGTATTCATTTATGGATCTTTGACGGCTCAGCGTTACTTTGACGTCGTTTTACGACCGGTAGTTGTTCCATATGTACGACAGCACAACGTTACGTTTCAACAGGATAACGCTCGGGCGCATGTAGCAAGGCTCAGCATGGCGTTTCTTCAGCAAAACAATGTTGACGTGATGCACTGGCCTCCGTATAGTCCAGATCTCTCTCCTATATAACATTTATGGGACGTCCGTTGGATAGGCGCGTACGTCACCGCCCCCAGCCGCCAACAACGTGTCAAGCCTTGCGTCTCACGCTCATACAGGAGTGGAATGCTATTCCCCAGGCAGAGATCAATCGTTAAATCCTGTCCATGACCAGGCGCGTGCGTGCATGACTGAATGCAAACGGAGGAAATACTCGCTATTAACTGCTTATGTTTTGAACTTGTGAAATGACTATCTCTATGACAAAACGGATTTGTGTTCCAAACGTTCTCACTGGAAATTGAATTCTCTATGGTAGTTACATTCAAGAATGATTATATTATTGCGTCATTAAATCGATTTTCTGCATCAGCAAACACTTGCATTTACAGTCAAACTTGTCTTAGTGGCCACCTCTATTAAGCAAGCAACCTGTCTTAAGCAAGCAGGCATTCAGTTCCCGAAAAAGGAAAATGCATTAAAATTCACCTGTGTTAAGCAAGCACCTGCCTTAAACAAGCACTTTTTGAATATCCCAGAGTTGCTTGCTTAATACAGGTTGGACTGTATATTTGGAGTTGCGTTTCTATTTTGGTTCTGTATATAAAACGAGTTAAGGTGCTCTTTTCAGAGCTACGAGCTCCACGTTACGATATTAAACGATTATGAACGATGGGAATGAAGCAAAATATTCAAACGGTATCGTTATCATACCAATGCTACACTACACTGCAGACACATCCGCATAACGAACAGATGCCTACAAAATACATTATAAATTTTACCACCGAAAAGAAAACAAAAATTTTGGATGAAAATTTTTCGTATTTCTGGTCAAAATATAGATTGTGGTACACGTTAGAACCACCTAGTGATTCTAACAGTACTCACAATCTATATTTAAGAGCAGAAATAAGAGAATAAGGTTTACCCCTGTAAACCCCAGTTTTACGATATAAATGTTGGGTTCAGGGCTGTGCGTGTGTGTGTGTGGGGGGGGGGTCGGAATTATATATATATAATTTGACCCCCTTGAACCACACTTTTATACAGCAAAACTGGGGTTTACAGGGGTAAGCCTTATTTTTCTCTTGTTTCTGCTCAAAATTATAGATTGTGGATACTCGTTAGAACCGCATCATCGAGGGGGTTCTAACGATTACCCAAAATTTATATTCAAGTTGAGCAGAAATAAGAAAAATATAACAATTTTTCATCTTAAAATTTTCATTTTTAGGCGGTAAAGTATACAATATATTTGTATAGATGTGTTTTCGTAATGTGATGTGTGTGTTAAAATGGAGTCTTTCATATCTCTAGAACTGGCATTTTTCCATGATTTTTTCTATATTGTTCATATGTTTAGTCCAAATAAAGAATGTGGGTACTGGTTAGAACAGCCTCATTTGGGCACATCTAATGAGTACCCACAATCTATGTTTTGAGTACAAATAAGGAAAATAATAAATACCCTGTAAGGCCCACTATTTGTAAAAAGTGGGTAAACCCCTTTTTTGTAAAAAGTGGGTTTTATTGGGGTGTTATTTACACGATCTTGTATACCTTATGTTTGAAAACGATTCTTAACCTACTGAGCTTTATTTCTATATATTTTTTTTTCTCACCATTACGAAAACACGCCTATACACATACATTGTAAATTTTACTGCCGAAAAAAACGAAAATTTTCAGAGGAAAAATTGTGATATTTTTCTTATTTCTGCTCAAAATATAGATTATGAGGCGGTTCTAACGAGTACCCAAAATCTATATTTTAAAGCAAAAAACCAAAAACGAAAATAAGGTTTACCCCTGTAAACCCCAGTTTTAATATTAAATTGGGGTTCAAGGAGGTCAAAATACATAGGCATGTTTTCGTGATGCATATTGGGTATTGCGTCCGAAAATCATTCAATGCAATATTCATAAAGTTTTTAACCTAAATAGTTTATTGTAAATAAACGCCATACTATATACACAATTTATATTTATATTATAAACATATATATCTCTTAAACAAAGAAAGACAAAATGTTTGCAGAAAATATTTTCAATTATACATCGCCTTACCACAATATATACAAGACAAATATTCTAACCGAGGTTGTACATTTAAAAAAAAGGTCAGTGACAAACCCCTTCTAATTAAAATATTCGACATTTTCGCCTGTTTATTTGGATACATGACACGGGTCGTAGTGCCTTTCAGAAATCCGCCACATGCCATATTTGACCATGATAAAACGTTTCAGATGTTCGGAAATACGTCACCCTAACACCACATTGTTCCTGATATATGATGTATTTCATACATACGGTAAAATTCCAATATAAAGACCCCCCTTGGGACTGTTCAAAAGTGGTCTTTAAGACGACTGTTCAAAAGTGGTCTTTGAGACCACTTTTGAACAGTCCCAAAGGTGGTCTTTTGCTAGGCACTGCAAACACACACACACACACACACACACACACACACACACACACACACACACACAACAACAACAACAACAAACAAAAAAAAATAAAATTATAAAAAACAACATAAACACTGAACCTTTTAAAAATGTTTCTAAAGAAGAATTTGTCTTAATCTTAGGTGGTCTTAACGCATCCAAGCCTCTATACAACACTGTTGTTGGGTTCCACAGCCAAAAGCATTTTTCTTTGTGATCTTTACATTTTTGATACACTGTTTTATAATGAACAGTGCAATAATGAGGACGTGGTGTTATATGAATTCCTGATCCACCATAATGAGATGCATGTGCACAGTATAAACATGGAACAGGTTTCCACTGACCGTTCCAAGGCGGTTCGTCTGTGGCGGAATATTTATGTTGTTGTTTGTTACTTACTGTGTGTATCACTTGTGTCTTTCTATTTTGGATGGCCATTTGGCCATTTTGTGGGAAAGTAACTGTCCTTATGGCCTTCCTTTCTTTAGGTTTCAATTATGGTCTGGTCGCTTCATGTTTGTGTTTGTTTTCCTTTGGTGTCTTTGATGGGTGAAGTAAGTTAATTGTATCGATTCCTGATCTTTGTTTTACTTCTACTTTGAATGCTTTACATAATTATCTTTCAGTCAAGCACTGACGTGCCATTAAGAGTGGAACTGAATATTTCGCACGGACTTAAGTTACAGAAATTACACATGATTCCAGCTCTGCTCAGACTCAGACAACTTAGGGTCTAGGAACATTTTGAAGGGTTTGCGGGGCTTCTCATCAACACCTTTTTGTATTTTGTAGAAAATATTGTTGGAAATTCCAAAATGAAAAGTTAAGTCACCAAAAACGGGACCAAAATATAAAATAAAAGAAATGAGAACTTTAGAGATATATTTAATTTTCTGTTTCCTGATTGATTTGCTGCTACGATTAGTAAGTAGTTTATGTCCGCACCTAGTGTTTTCAAGAGGCTGTATTTTAGCAATATAGGGCCCTTGATCCGCAGTTTGGGAAAAATATAACCCAGCCGAATAATATATGAAATCACAAATCACAAGAAAACATTCCTTCGCGTTTCTCCGACCGCCGAATGACAATTCGGTACTTGCATCTCTAGGGCCAGACGGAAGTTTAAGGCTGGACAAACTTGAAAAGGACAGTAAATGCTCAGATCAGACTGCGCAGATGCGCAGTCTGATCTGAGCCTTTACTGGCCGTCCATATTATAAATCATATTTACGTAGGACGCGGCTTAAAATGATAATGAAAAATATATGAACCCCAAGCGACGTAGGTCTGTGTTGACAATATTCATGAAATGTGAGCAACAATTAGTCTATAGATCATGGAGAAATAAACACTGATAAACATTGTGCTGCTGTATTTCATGCCTTACACGAGATTCCGGCCTCACTAGCTCTGTCGGATGCGCGTCTGACTGTGATTAGATCGTCGCAGGTTCGCCCCCCCCCCCACCTCTGGGAACGGCGTCATGCTTTCGTAGAGATTTATCATGAAACCTTTTCGTAGGGTCAGCTGATTCAAGAAGGACAGTTGTCAGTTTGTGGCGAAAGAATGCGCTCTGAACTGGTTAACCGCCTTTTTATGCGCCTGCTCGGGAAAAATGTGGTTGGATAAATTGACCGACTCGACATAACCTAAATAGTAATCAGTGGGCCGTTAAACTCCAACATTTGGATTGTCTCTGACAAAATTTGCATTTTCAAGGAAGTGCTTCTTTTACAGGACAGAACAAAACAGATTCCATACCAAACTTTTTTTTCTTTGATATCAATCGTGATTTTTCGGAAAAGCCTCCTTTGGGCCATAACTGAGTTGTCTTCATGTATGCCACCAGACACTGCCATTCTCGTTATGCGGGCTTAGCGAGATTTCATAACTGCGCGAATCTAAGAAATTTTCAAGGTTTAGGGAAGCACGAAGATCTTGCTTTATATTTGTACAATTAAAATCATTGTAAAGTCGGGACAACAGTCCAACAGAATATTCCAGGAAAATCGCTAATATGATTTTATGGCAATCAAACATGAAATTTCGCATGTTTTGAAAAAACAAAATACAGTCAACCTCGATTTAACGACAAAACTTGTTATAACGACAATTTCAATGGAACGAATCATTAGCTCAATGGAAGATGGTGTGAAAGAGATAGTCAAGAATAATGTAATTAGCTTGCACCCCAAAAACAAATGTTGTGAAACCGCCTCACTCCAAGAAACATGTTTTGGATATTTGTTAGAATCGCCTCAGCGAGGCGATTCTAACAAAATCCACAACATTTATCTATCGGAGGGATTATGGAAAATAGCCATTTCTAACATCGGTGAGGCGATTCTAATAAAAATCCACAACATTTGTTTATCGGAGAAATTATGGAAAATAGCCATTTCTAAGATGTACCATATTAGAATTCTTTATAGCGGCAAATTCGTTATAGCCGCAAATTGTTATGTAACAAATATTGTCGTTATAGCGAGGGTCCTCTGTATTGCAGTTTTTGGGGCACACAGGCGAGTCATCATTACGAAAATATGCCTATACCAATACATTGTAACCTTTATCACCGAAAAAAAAAATGAAAATTTTAAAATTTTAAGATGAAAAATTGTGATATGTTTCTTATTTCTGCTCATAATATAGATTGTGGGTACACGTTAGAACCGCCCCAATCGCCTCATTGAGGCGGTTCTAACGACTACCCACAATCTATATTTTAGAGCAGAAATAAGAAGAATAAGGTTTACCCCTGCTAACCCCAGTTTAACTATATAAAAGTGGGGTTTAAGGGGGTCAAAATTATATAGGCATGTTTTCGTGATGTTAAATGCAGATGGAAGCAATCACTCGTATATTCATATATATTTATAAAATTTGAATTTGAAAACAGAGGATTTTTTCTAGCTTTGAAGGTAAACATGATACAAGGGATCATACTGTTTTTGCCCTGATAATTGTAATATGAAAAGCCATTCATTTCAAACATGTATTGCGGTTGCTGATTGCTTACGGACATTAATTTTTCGACAATTGCCAGCGAATGAAGGAAAACTCTCAATGATTATTAAACATCCTCAGCCCACAGTAACACATGGCATAGAGATATACAGTCAAAATAGTACTGTTGAAAACTGGTAAGAAAAGGTCACTCGGGTAAAGCACTCAACACACCCGTGTGACTAGTGCATTCTTTCATATCTCCAAAATGGCTACTTTTCCAAAGAAAATTTGTGATATATCTCTTACTAACACTCCAAACATAGATTGTGGGTACTCGTTAGAACCGCCTCAATGAGGCGGTTCTAACGAGTACCCACGACCTATGTCTGGGTGTGTGTGTGTGAATTCGGGTTTAACGTCGCTTTCAACAATTTTTCAGTCATATCACGACGGTGTCTGGTTGCGACAGGGAGCTCAATGCTCACGTTTATAGTGCTGCCTCACTGAAGTATCATGTCCCAGACACATTACATGATACCACATCCAGTCACATTATCCTGACACTGGATCGACCAGTCCTAGCTCTATCCCGTAAATCTGAGTGCCAAACCGAGGAGCAGCTAGTACCATTTTTAACGACTTTGGTATGTCGCGGCCCGGGATCGAACCCGAGACCTCCCGTTCCCCGGAGCGGACACTCTACCAACTGAGCTATCGGGGCCGGTACCTATGTCTGGGAGCAGTAATAAGCAACATAGTGTATACCCCAGTTTTCTCTTTATAAACTGGGGTGTAGAGGGGTGTTCATTTCACGGACATGTTATCATGATGCCAATCAAAGAAAACAGCCATCTCAAGTCATCTAAAGAAAACAAGACATGGTGTATGTTGCAATATTCTGCGACACATCCTCTCGAATTGAGGGTGTCGTAACGATGCAGGTCAGTATTTCATTTAGGTTGAGAAAATGGCTGTTTAAACTGTCCGAAGCCGGATTTTTAGCCCTCGTTAGAACTGTCCAACCACTCAGTGAGACGGGTCTAACAGGAACAATATAATTATTGAGCAGAAAGTAAAAAAAAACAAAATGATTTGACACATGAAAATGGAGCCAATAGGGCAAGACATAAGACTTCTTGCATTAAGTGGTGTGTGTGTGTGGGGGGGGGGGGGGGTTGTAAAACCTACCAAGCGTGGAACTTTGTAAGAATACACACCAACCAATCGGGGAACACCTACCAAACGGGGAAGTCCCCAGTTGGTTTTAAGCAAAAAGTCGCATTCCCAGCCACCAAAATATCAATATGTCAATTTTAATTAGAAATCTGACGCCTTCCCCGATTAGCTGGTTAGCAGCATGCACAAAATATACACACATTCTGGTATAATGCAGGCGAGTGTGTATTTCTGTTTGAAAGCAGTTCCCCGGTTGTGCTGTTAAAATTCATACACAACTCGGCTAATGAGCACATGGAAAATTGTGTGCAGATGAGCAAAACGCAAATGAATGAGGCAATGTCTTGTGTGTTGTGGTTTTAAGACCAAGTCAACAACAATGGTCATGTCGGGCCGGTCATACATCCTCACTGTTACTCGACAGGCTCTAAGAGGTTTACCAGTATTTCGAGAGATTTCCCACCCGAAACGCTGATATCACTCAACGCAACCGTCCACATAAAGCCATCTCCCAAAACATGGAGCATTAGAAAAAAAAAACAATAGCCTATAGTAGAAGAAAAGAGCTAAACAGATCCCCATTTCCGCACCATAGACCTTGCACTACTGGAGCAAAAACGATAGGAAGCACTGGCATTGGCAGCTGCACAGAACCTTCAAACTGACCAAGCTTCCAACATAAAGTTTCGCGGGTTCGACACCTGGTGGTTTCAGCGAAATTCTTTCGTGGAGATTGATTATGAAATCTTTTCTACGGTCATTCTCTACCTTCCGTTGATTCAATAAGGGCATTTATCAGTTTCTGGCGAAAGAATGTGCACTGTACTGGTTAACCACTTTCGTATAAGCCTGTCAAGGAATAGTGTGGATAGGTAAACTGACCGGCTCAAAATGACCTAAAATAGTGTTGACTGGACCGGCGTTAAACTCCAATACTAACAAACAAACAAACATAAAGTCGGATGGGGTACACTGGTTCTCAGAAAAAGTATGAGCCTCAATCTTTAAATTTGGTTAACAAGTAAACCTTTGCAGTAATTGTTTGACAGAATTTCCAGCTTCCTTTTGTCATATTTGCATGTGTTTTACTCCGTTTTATATCCCACTTTACGACAGTGGTGGGATATTATGATATACCCTCCGTGTCGAACCATTTCCGAACCAGCCCCCGCCCATCGGGGCTTGAAGAAATAGATGGGCTGCATGATGCTTCCACGCAGAGCTAAAACCGACCCGCACACGAGTACTGGTAAACCGCTTCAGGATCTAAGCCTGCCTAGGCAAAGCGGTGCGAGTTGAGCCGTTCATTCATATAAACCCTATTGGTTTCATTGATCGGCAGGGCTTGAGATGTCATTGCATCTCAATGTCAGGTAAAAGTCCCACAAATTTGGAAGCAACGTCTCCAAAATGATCTTTACAGTGTTGACGGAGACGTTTAACCTTAAATCAGTTTCGGCTTGTTAATAGGCAAAAGCCATCATTTTTGACACAATTGTGGCCCTTTACAGTTCCTAATAGTGGTTTTGGGACATTTCTGGTTGATATCTGGAGTCTGCACTTCATTTTTTTTTTATTATTATTACTTTTAGTGTTCAAATTTGCATACGCATTTATACCGGCGATGTGTGGTCTGGGATTGTAAACGGACAAAATCAGTCAAGTTTTGTCAGGGCTGTGGCCATTGTAATTTCCTCATGAGTGTTTTGGGGCGTTTCCGATCGATAACTTAGCTTTGGTTTCACGGATTTTCTTTAAATTCTGTACACATGTCGTAAGCCTGATTGGAATCTAGGCAGATCCGGAATCTGCCTAGGCCAGATTAGAATTCTAATTTGGTCTAGGCAGATCCAGAATCAGTCTAGGTCAGATATGAATCCCAGTCTGGCTAGGCAGATTCTGGATCTTCCTATACCAAATTGGACACACACACATACATACAAAAAAACATGATGTGTTTATTTATACATGTGTTTCATTTTTTAATATATGTTTTATTTATTCATTTTTTAATTGTATTTGTTTATTTATTTATTTATTTGTATTTTTACTATGGTAGTCGCAGATAAAATTGACTAGGCGGAGCTATTTAAGTGTTGTCAATATATGTCGAATTCGCTGAGTCCACCAGAAGATCCTTTTACAAGCGGACTAAATGGTCACATACGCCACAGCTTTGCTTGTGTTACAGTTGAATTCACACAATCGGGTGACTTGGTTTACCTTTTTGTTAAAGGAGTATGCCTAAGGCAGGTACGAACGATAGCTCCGCCTAGTCAATCTTATCTGCGACTACTATACCATCACGAAAACACGCCTATATAATTTGAACCCCATAACCCCCATTTTTATATAGTAAAACTGGGGTTTACAGGGGTATACATTATATTTCTTATTTCTACTAAAAAACATAGGCGGTTTTAACGAATTCCCACAATCTATGTTTGGAGCAGAAATATGTAAAAAAAAAAAAAAAAAAAAAAAAATGAGAATTTTTTATCGAACATTTTCATCTTTTGGCGGAAAACTTTTCCAACATATTTGAATAGGGGTGTTTTCGTAGCGAAACAATACCAAAGGTAAGTTTGTTTGTTTTGGAGTTTAACGGTCCAGTCAACACTATTTTAGGTTAATTTAGGTTAATTTTGAGCCGGTCAGTTTACCTATCCACTCTTTTCCTGGGCAGGCTTATCTGTAAGCGGTTAACCACTACAGTGCACATTATTTCGCCAGAAACTGACAACTGCTCTTTTTGAATCAGCGGAAAAGAGAGTTCATGATCAGTCTCTACGAAAGAATATTGCTGACACCGGCAGGTATCGAATCCACCTCTGCCTGATCACCGTCAGACGCGCATCCGACTGAGCTACCGAGGCCGACCGGTAAGGTCAGAAATAATGAATAAGTCACAAGCACTATTTATCATCCTACAGCACATTGATTGAATCATTTTCTAGTAAGCTAAAATAGCCCCCCCCCCACACACACACACACAACTGTAAAATCTTTCATGAATGATACAGTCTCTATTGTCACTGTATTCGCCATAATTGCATTGTATTTTCATTTTACTGTATCTGTTAAATCTTGAAAAGATGGGCTGAGCACTTAATCCGTCATCCTCTATCAATGATGATACTATCAACAGACTACCACAGGTTGAATGTAATCTGCTGCTTGACAAAATCCCAACGGTTACTGAAACAGTGACAGCAATAAACTTCTGGCATCTAGCAAGGCCCCAGGACCAGATGCAATACCTGCTTAGACTTACAAAGCAGGAGGTACTCCAGTTGCTAAGAAGAGTTATTTCACATTATGTGGAGAAAAGGAACCAACCCTCAGGAATTCAAGGATGCATCAATCATCCACCTATTCAAACGGAAAGGGAACTTCAGATATGTGACAATCATCTTGGTATCTCTTTATTGTCAATTGCTAGGAAAGTTCTTGCAAGAGTCCTACTTAACCGAATGAACACCTTGAACAGTCAGGACTTCTACAAAAAGCAAGTGTGGGTTAAGGAAGCACAGAGGAACAATTGGCATGATCTTCACAGCAAGGCAGCTGCAAGAGAAATGCCAGGAACAGAACATGGACCTGTACATGACCTTTGTTGACCTCACCAAATCATTTGACACAGTCAGTCGTGAGGACCTTTGGAAGATCATGGTAAAGTTTGGATGTCCAGCCAAGTTTATAGCAATGGTGAGACAGTTTCACGATGGTATGCTTGCACGGGTCCAAAATGATGGTGAGTTTTCAGATCCATTCCCTGTGACAAACGGAGTGAAGCAAGACTGTGTGTTAGCACCAATACTGTTCAGGGTGATGTTTTCGGCCATGCTCACAGATGTTTTACAGGATGGTGACAATGGCATACCTATAAGATATCGCTTTGATGGGAAGCTTTTTCAATTTCTTAAGGTTGCAAGCCAAATCCAAGGTGCAGACAGAGGTGCTAGATGTGTTCCTCTGTTCTGATGACATGGCAAAAGGTGCTCAATGGAAGAGAAGATGCAAAGGGGTATAGATCAAGTATCCGACTCCTGTGATAGCTATGATCTCACAATCAGTATGAAAAAGTAGTCTATCAGACAGCACCTGACAAGCCTTACAAAGAGCCCACCATTACAGTTAAAGGTCCAAGATTGCAAGTGGTAAACAAGTTCATCTACCTTGGGAGCACACTGTCAAGAGCCGCGCACAATGACGATAAAGCCAATGCCAGGATTGCCAAAGCTAGTGCAGCATTTGGTCGAGTAAGTGGTAATGTCTGGGATCTAAGTGGAATCAGACTTGCAGGGTCACCGATGAGGCTTTTTTACCGAAACTACGTAGTATGACCCATTTCCTTTCTTATGAATGTTTTCATTGTTCTTAAAGGAACTCATTTTTAATTTTTATTTGACACAAAACTGAAAGTCTACAGAGTTTTGGTGCTGCGAAAACTATTGTATGCATGTGAAACATGGACAGTTTACCAACGGCACGCCAAAAGACTGAATCACTTCCATACAGGCTGTCTTAGAAAACTCTTAAAGATTAAGTGGCAAGACAGGATTCCAGACACGGAAGTCCTGACCAGGGCAGGGATGCAAAGTGTACATAATCTTCTGAAATTAGCACAGTTAAGATGGACAGTCCAGGTTACCAGTTTGCCTGAGGAATGTTTACCAAAGAAATTTCTCTATGAAGAAATAGAAATGGGCAAACGCTCCCAGGGAAGTCAGAAGAAGCGCTACAGGGACGGCCTCAAATATGTTCTAGAAACGGTTATCCTTTGAAAGCAAGGAATACACCAAAGAACTGGAAAATATGAAGTGTACATGTTTTCTGGGCCAGACAAGCTAGTTTCGGCCAATTAGTCCTAATCAGTGACCCTCAAATATTTTCAAAATTCCACAATGGAATCATTTATCCCGAAGGACAAGAAAATATAAACTACCCTATAATGTAGAGCAGCTGTAGATACTTTAAATATGTTCTAGAAAGGGTTTTCCTTTGGAAGCAAGGAATACACTACAGAACTGTAAAATATGTAGTGTACATGTTTTCTGGGCCAGACTAGATAGTTTCGGCCAATTAGGTCTCATCAGTGACCCTCAAATATTTTCAACATTCCACAATGGAATCAATGATCCCAAATGACAAGAAAATATAAACTACACTATAATGTAGGGCAGGGAGACATTTTACAGACGCGACACATTCCCAGACACCAGCTGTAGTGACGTTAAATATGTTCTAGAAAGGGTTATCCTTTGGAAGCAAGGAATACACCACAGAACTGGAAAATATGTAGTGCACATGTTTTCCGGGCCACACTTGCTAGTTTCGGCCAGTTAAGCCTCATCAGTGACCCTCAAATATTTTCAGATATTCCACAATGGAATCAATTATCCTAAAAGACAAGAAATTATAAACTACACTATAATGTAGGGCAGGGAGATTTTTTACTGTCCCGCCCCTCAACGACTTGAAAATTCCAACAGAGTCGTATTGCACATGAGAGAGAGCAAAGTGGTGAGGTCTCATCAGAAGGGGTGCCAATG
This sequence comes from Lucinisca nassula, assembly GCA_963580285.1. Taxonomy (NCBI): domain Eukaryota; kingdom Metazoa; phylum Mollusca; class Bivalvia; order Lucinida; family Lucinidae; genus Lucinisca; species Lucinisca nassula. Next base: position 80,553,216 of record OY757017.1, on the reverse strand, counting down.
AATATGAGGCAAAAAGAATCAGTGAAGCTGAGCAGAAGCACCCACAGCGCAAAGCCAGAGCTAAGGCAACACCAACACAGCTGTCTTCCTCCAGCCCCTGTTGCTCTTTATGCAACAGACAGTTCAGAGCCAAAATCGGTCTCATCAGCCATCTTAGAACACACAAATAGTAACATTTCTTAAATATGATTAGGATTGGTCATTGTCAGTAATGAAAGAGGAACTATTAATTAATTTTCTATTAAATCATTTACCAGTATCAAATATAAGTGGAGCATTGTCTGCTTTATAAGGGAATCACAAATAACCCTTATGTGTGTTCACCTTAAACTGTTATGTGGTTAAACAGACAGGACAGTCTTTGGTTCAGTTATTACGATACCCTCGTAAGTCATTTATTGATATACAAAAGCAGCACATTTACGTAGATGTACACAATGTTAGAAATTATCTAAAATTATGTAATACATGAGTAAGTTGCAATCACTTAATCCCCATCCTGTAATTTTTAGAAAGCTAAAATAGCCTTTGTGTTTCTGAAACGAATGTCTCTATATTCACCATAAAATTTATATCAAGAAAAGTTTGAAATGGGTTATATTCTTACATTTACGTTCATCTTTTGTCCTTATAATATTTTATTTTTATCGTCTTTTGTGCCAGATGGACGATGCTTGTATTTCATAGGTTAGATACGTGCATGCCATTCATGTTATGTTTGGCAACCAGAAAAGCTAAACTCTTGAACATCTGGACATGAGCAATACAATATTTTCTAGCCATATTGATTGCTTACTCATTCTTATAGATTGCTTACTCATTCTTTTTATCAATTTTTTTCTTTCTCTCCATTATGCGAAAAAGAAAATCACTATAAGCTCAAAACATTAAGAGTCTGTACCAAAAACAAAGAAACTATGTTATAAGATAGATTTAAGCTGTGCAAATGAAAACTGTCATTTTCGTATTGTTTGAACCAGTACAATAATATAGATTGAAGTTTCATACTAATAAATCTGATTCTTAAACACCCTAGACAAAAACGGTATATCTACGATTTAAATTGCTTGAAAAATCAAACTTTTCGTTTTGAAGATCAGAAAAATATATACGTGCGATGATTTCAGTACGCAATTTCGTAGACTCATTCTTGAATATAAAAAGATTGGGTACATCATAAATACTATACGACAGACTGCATGCATGGCAGTTAACACAATCACGGTTGATAACTTTGCTTTCCCCTTTAATTGTACGCCGGCTGGCCTCGTATTCTTTTCCGGTGTCTCTCTACCTTAAAGCTGAAAAGGTCCCTCTCCAATGAACGCTTTCAAGCTAAAGCATCCTCAACACTTGGGTCAATTTGAAACATACTTTATAGGAATTTGCTTGTGTGACCCTCTACCGAATTCATCTCTGATGAACAAGATGGCCGCCAGAACTTTAAAAACTACTTACATCTTGAAATCAGGTCAGCAATTCACGGCCATCTTGGCTCTCTTGTTAGGCATTTTTATTTGACTTTATAATCAGGTTGTTTGTTCTGCTCACAATACACGCACATATATACAGTGAATATGTTTGAAGTTATGATTCAAACGAAAACCCATCTCTATTTCTTCTAGGTAGTAATTGTCTCCTTTGTACTATCACATTGGCTGCACCGTTTTTAGTTCAAAGGAATTACCCAGAAAGCATTAGCAAAACTATACGCGCACTTTGTAATGCTTTCTTCCCCGTTTCGTATACACAAAATCCCCGTTTGGTGCACACACTTTACTTCCCCATTTCGCTTGACACTGAAAATGTTAGAGTTGGGATCTGCGTAACACCTGGATAATTACTGGACTAAGTATGAAACTGAAACTACGTAGTATGACCCATCTTCTTTCTTATTAATGTTTTCATTGCTCTTAAAGGAACTCATTTTTTATTTTTATTTGTCTTCACTGCAGCTGGTGTTGTGCCGTGTGGCGGCCGTAAAACGTCTCCCCGTACATCAACCATAGTGCAGTTTATATTTTATTTTTGGTCCTTTGAGATCAGCGTGAATATTCTGAGAAATCAGAAATAAATTATTGGTTTAGACTTATATTCTAGACAGGTTTTTTATTAATTTGGACCCAATTTTGATTTATATCAGTCTTTGTATCGACTGCCTATTCGAAATTCGCAAAATTGCAGTAAGTTTCCTCTGGCTTTCTTTACCGGATCATTACAGGGTCACTGATGAGGCTTTATTAGCCGAAACTACGTAGTATGACCCATCTTCTTTCTTATTAATGTTTTCATTGCTCTTAAATGAACTCATTTTTTATTTTTATTTGCCTTCACTGCAGCTGGTGTTGTGCCGTGTGGCGGCCGTAAAACGTCTCCCCGTACATCAACCATAGTGCAGTTTATATTTTATTTTTGGTCCTTTGAGATCAGCGTGAATATTCTGAGAAATCAGAAATAAATTATTGGTTTAGACTTATATTCTAGACAGGTTTTTTTATTAATTTGGACCCAATTTTGATTTATATCAGTCTTTGTATCGACTGCCTATTCGAAATTCGCAAAATTGCAGTAAGTTTCCTCTGGCTTTCTTTACCGGATCATTACAGGGTCACTGATGAGGCTTTATTAGCCGAAACTACGTAGTATGACCCATCTTCTTTCTTATTAATGTTTTCATTGCTCTTAAAGGAACTCATTTTTGACTTTTTATTTGCCTTCACTGCAGCTGGTGTTGTGCCGTGTGGCGGCCGTAAAACGTCTCCCCGTACATCAACCATAGTGCAGTTTATATTTTATTTTTGGTCCTTTGAGATCAGCGTGTATTAAGTGGTAATGTCTGGGATCTAAGTGGAATCAGACTTGCAGGGTCACTGATGAGGCTTTATTAGCCGAAACTACGTAGTATGACCCATCTTCTTTCTTATTAATGTTTTCATTGCTCTTAAAGGAACTCATTTTTGATTTTTATTAGAACAGTTGCATATTTTCTGCATGTATAGTTGCAAGGCAGGCACTCGACTGAGTAAATCATTAAGCTATTTGGGAATTTAAAAAAAAAACTAGTATAATTTCTAAAGGACCAAAATACTGATTGCCTTCTAATTTTGATTTCAACAAGTGTTGAGAAGAAATTGCAGCTGCTTTGAATAAATTTGGTAATCGATCGTGTAAGCGAGAGAATGCTGGGTATGGAAACTTTTCAGCAAGAAATTGATGATACAAAAGCCTTTGCAGAGAGGTCGGTGGTAAATGGTCACCTCCGTCATTCAGCCACCAAATTTACTATTTGGGTTAAAGAAGGCCAAGAGAGGCTTCTTACTATAACAAAGACAGGCTTCTTACTATATCAATAATCCATATTCGTGTTTCTTTTCCTTTGGTGTCTCTGATGGGAGATGTGGGGTAATTTTATCGATTCCTGGTCATTGACTTCACTTCTCGTTTCCTACGCTATATTAGTTACTAACCTTCACAAAGGATCATACAAACACATTTATGGCAAACTCAAGTTCTTGTACCACTACTTAACTTTGTAAATTATTAACTTATATCTTACCACCTTCAAAAAGCATGTTAATAAATGTGGTGTTGAAGGCTATGAAAATCAGGGAGAAAACTGTTTGGTATATTAAATTAATTAACTAAACTCAAGAAGTTTTCATGCATTTAGTCTCGTCTGATTTCCCTCACTTAACACTTAACTATCTCATAATCTTATAAAAGAAAGTTTAATGATAAAATTGAATGGACATTTCAGAGACAAAATTCCAAGTAATGTAAGAAATGCATTTCTTTTTACTTCTGAAGAGCATACAAATTACGAGCATACAGATTTGTGCTCGACAATATCTGTATAAGATTTGGTACTAAATAGAAGTGAAGGCAATGATCATAAATCGATACAGAGACACCAAAGAGATAGAAACACAAACAAGAAATAAGTAGACCCTAATGGAAACGTCAATAGCGGAAAGCCGAAAGGGCAGTAACTTCTCTACAAAAAAGCCAATTTACCCAAAACAAAAAAATATAAAAAGCAATACAAACACTCAAAACCAAACCATATCAACAACAAACCGCGACAGAAGAACCGCCTTGGAACGGTCAGTGAAACGAATTCCACTTGGGGTTGGGGGGGGGGGGGGCTTAAATAGATTTTACGCGACCACAGGCCTCGCCCTTTATTCCGCCGCGATTGTTCGGTCCGTATAAAGGCATCCTTACTCGTCAGTGCAACATCTCCGAGATCACAAAAATCAAACAACCACGAGAACGAAACAACGGTGAAGACTCGACAGCAAGAAACCACTGAAATGCTAGAGCAAAAGAAAACCAACAGTAAGACTCCGATGTTATTTAAAGAATTTTTGGGGATTCCGATGGGTACGCATTGTGCATCCCTTGTGGTTGGCTTTCTTCTTCTGTTCATGATATTCCTTTCTGTTGGCATGCAATCTGAACTTATTATAGCTTTTCAGCTCGCCGTCTAGATATTTTGGATGATTTATTAAATATTGACAACCTTTCCATGGTTTCAAATTTAGATAATTAGAAAAAAAAAATCCTTCTAATATTGAAGCCCCATTTTTGGATTTACATAATATCTGTTTTGGATAGATTATGACAAATGCAATGATTTTGATTTTGAAATTGTACTTTTCCTTTCTTGAGTCGTGCGGCATCTTATTTTGTTTGACTTTTACTATTTTTTTGACTTCAACATTCCTAATAAATTATTGACTGCTAAACAGCTAAACCAAGTTTAACGTTATTATAAGCTTCGCAAAGCTTCATAGACAACATTTCGAGTTTCTAAATTTAAAGTTGGACTTAAATGTCTCTGTAACAAGGCCTACTAGACTGGAAGTAGAATTTTATGATGACTTAGTATTTAGCTTCAAAGAAATATAAGCTTACAATAAGATTTAAATTCATATCTTTAATTACACACCGGCTAGGCGGGCCTCGGTCTCTCTGATGGCACCAGCCTGAAGGCTTTCTTAAAGCAATTTCGGTTGCTGTCTGATGCTCTGTTTCTGGTCGGGCTAACCGATGTCCAACAATTGGTTTTATTCTGCTCCAGCAATTCAGTTATTTAATGCGGCCCAAGTCCTATGGCAAGCCCTTTTACTATTACTTGCAGATTTCAAACATCGTATATAATATATCAAATATCTTATGTATCAAATAAGATATCTTATATGTTACATGAGATATATTTTTTCTCCGGGTACTCCGGTGTTCGCCCACCTCTGATTAACGATCGGCTCGATATGAGTGAAATAATCTTGAAAGGGCCTTAAAACCAAACCCCATCCCCGCCCCCCCCCCAAAAAAAAAACAAAAAAAAAAAACATGAGATATATTATGGAATATAACATAATCAAAATTACCAAATAAGATACCTTATATGACATACATGTATATAAGATATCTAATATGGAACATATCTGATATGGAATATAAGATATCTTAAATAGGGAAAATAGATATATGAATTAGCCAAACATATTAGATATTGTTTATACCTTAACTTCTATTTTGCTCCAAGTACATAAAGTTTGGATGCAGCCGATGTGGTTTGATGGTGCCTAAAAACAAAATTGGAAAAGTCAAACTTCAGTTTATATAAAGAATTATTTTTTTGTTCGCAAAGTACTGTAATGTTGATACAAATTAATGTATCTGGCCTTTTGTTAGACACCAGGAGATTACATACAGTGCAAAACAGTTGAAGTGTTGACAAGCTTAAGTGTATGGCACCCTGCTACTGTACCGCGTTGGAAAACTGTGAATAGTTTGCACCTTTATTAATTTACTGACAAATGATATCTGAACATAACATCCATATATTTGGTAATTTAATCTGATCTTCTATTTGTCATTATATTACTGTTTTTATTAAAGTTTTTTGTTATGATCAACATCCAAGTTCATGCAAGAAATAAATTCGCTTGTAATAATCATTCCTTCAAATATTCCTCAATTCGTTTATGTAGGTAGTCTTTTTCGAATATTGAAATCAAATCCCAGGCACTCCTTTAATACATTCAGTAACATTATACACTTACTTTCTTCCCCATTTGGTATATTCAAATTCCCCGTTTCGCATACACAATGTCCCCGTTCTGTATACACAATATCCCCGTTCTGTATACACAATATCCCCGTTTGGTAACACACTTTAGTTCCCCATTTGGCTTGTTAAAATTCACATTAGAAATCTTAGACTTAGGATCTTCCTTACATTCGGAACACCATCGAACCATCATAAAACCGTCACATTTTGCATCTGAGTAGCAAACGATGATCAGAAATGCTGGTACCCGATTGGTAGGTTCTGAGCCTAGGTCCCCGTTTGGAGGGTTTTACAAGTATGTGTGTGTGTGTGTGTGTGTGTGTGTTTTCAGTTTTAAAAATTTGCCTTATATGCATTTGTTTTCGCCCAGTGATGCGGATGGAAGAATTTAATTATAAGAAATAAATTATTTTGTCTGCTGTTTATCAAAGTATGAATGACAGTGGCTCGCTAGCAAAGTTTACATGAACCCCTTCGGGTTCATACTTTACTTTCATACCCACTGCGTTCATACTTTCATAAACAGCAGAAAAAATCATATCTTAAGCAAACCCCATTTTTTTTAAAATAAAGTTGGATTTAGAAGGTTGTTTATTACATGGACTTGTTAACGTGTTGGGGGTCTTTGCTGTGCGATGCTCGACAGGGATGTTTCTTGACACAGAGAAAACTATACTGAAGGAAACTTCTTACGCAAAACGCCTCAAACGTTACCGCGACTGGAGCAGGCATCCATCCAATTGTGGCATAACCTGCAGTTGTGAGACACCAAGTTCTGCAACGGGAGGTCCGGCCCCCGTCCATCGGGGATTAAAGAAATAGATGGGCTGCACGATGCTTCTACGCAGAGGTGAAACTGACCGCACACATATACTGGTAAACCGCTTAGTGTATCTAAGCGGTATGAGTAGGACCGTCCATTCTTATAAACCCATTATGGTTTTATTGGGCGACAGGGCTTGAGATATCATTTCATCTCAATGTCGGGTAAAAGACCCACAAAATTGGAAGCAACGTCTCCAAAATGACCTATACATCGTTGATGGGGACGTTAAACCACAAATCAAACAAACAACGGAAGGTCGAAATAAGTGAAGTAATCTTGAAAGGGCCGTAAACCTCCACACTAACACAAAAAATCGTCTGCCATTTCGCTGTCAGTGGGTAGTCGATGCGCAGCAGTTATCATTGCAGCAGGGTACCATACCAGATAGTATTATTTTGTACTGAGATTGTGTGAACGTGTTATTGAAGGTGACCCCCCCCCCCCTTCCTCCTTTGTGCTACATGTATGCGAAATGAGACTTCGGGGCCCCTCGGAGTCTAACTGTTGGTTTTCTTTTGCTCCAGCAATTCTGTTGTTGTATGCTGTTGAGTCCTCAACCTTGTTTCATCTCTGTTGTTTTTTTTTATTTGTATGTTCTCGGAGATGTTACACTGATGCGTTAGGAAGCCTTCATGCGGACGAAACAAAATTAGTGTATACCGCGACAGAGGTAAGGGCGAGGATTATGGCCATGTAAAATCGATTTAAGCCCCCCCCCCCCCCACCCCACCCCAGTGGAATTCTTTCCACTGACCGTTCCAAGGCGGTTCTTCTGTGGCGGTTTATTTATGTTGTTGTTTGTTACTTACTGTGTGTATCACTTGTGTCGTTTTGTTTTGGATAGCCATTTGGCCATTTGTGGGAAAGTAACTGTCCTTATGGCCTTCCTTTGTTTAGGTTTCCATTATGGTCTGATCGCTTCATGTTTGTGTTTCTTTCCCTTTGGTGTCTTTGGTGGGTGTAGTAAGTTAGTTGTATCGATTCCTGATCTTTGTTTTACTTCTACTTTTTCTAACAATTTTATTGTAATGGGTAGTGTTATGATTGTAATCCTTGCTTATGCCAACTTTGGTTACAATTAAAGTAAAAAAATAAATGAAATATAAAAAAAACATTGGCTACACATATTTTTTGTTATTTCTGACCAATGATCAAATACGTAGGTTGTGGGTACTCGTTAGAACCGCCTATATGCGGCGTCTCAAATGAGCATCTACATCTTATGTTTTCGAGTATAAATGAGAAAAAAAAGATAAAAAAATCTTCATCCAAAAAACTTGACTCTTTTTGGATGTATGAAATAATACACTTTATCATACAGTGGAACTTCGATGGCTCGAACACAGATGGCTCGTTTACCATGGCTGAGTTGAACCCATTCCCAAGCCCCTAGGGAAATCCTCTACATACGAAATAGGCGGGGTAATTTAGGATATTTTTGTCTTTTATATTTCAAATGTATACTGTGTGTACTCATTAGAATCGCCTCAATGAGGCGATTCTAATGAGTATACACAGCATACATTTTCATTATAGAATACCGAAAAAAAGATGTACAAAAGTATCTCGTTATGCTTTCTAGCAGTCACCCTCAGTGGCTCGAACTACCCCTGTCTCGAATAGATTTTCGAGGCCCCTGAGGTGTTCGAGCCACTGAAGTTCGAATGTATTATGGCATCCGAACGTCATATACTGAGTACGATAACCCACTGGTGGATTAAATATGCAAATTAGCCCCGTAACGTTACATGTACGACGTCCTTAACGACATCGCGTTTACGAATGGTGGAATATTAACTTTCCTTTTGAATATTAGTGAATAAGATCCGTTTTAAGTAACATAATAATATATAATTAGAATTGCATTCGTGCTCATGTATTATTGAATCTATTAAACTCATTGAAGAAAAGGGATAGATGCTCGACGGAGCCTCGTATTTTATCCTTTTTCCTCAACACGTTTAATAAATTCAATAATACATGAACACTCATTTAAGAACCGCCATATGTCGCACGAACATACCTCACACTGTCCATCCAAGCCACCAAATGAAAGAAACCCGAAAGCTCAAAGATCAAAAGGACAGTTAGTTTCTGACAAAATGACCAATTAAAAAGAAAGCAGTAGATACATGCAAAGACGAGGTATGACAATAATAAACCACACCAGAAGGATAGGTAAAAAAAATGCTCTGCATTACGAAAACACGCCTATTCAAATACATTGCGAAGTTCACCGCCGAAAAAAAAAAACGCTGAAAACTGCTGATATGTTTATTATTTCCTCTCACAATATAGAGGAGAAATAAGAAAAATAAGGTTTACTCTTTCAAACCGAAGTTTTACTTTATAAAATCGGGGTTCAAGGGAATCAGAATGATATATGCGTGTTTTCGTGAGGGGGGTTAAATGGATTTGACGTAACCACAATCCTCGCCATTGGTTCTGCCGTAATAACCTGTTCAGTCCGCATGAAGGATTTCTAACTCAGCGCCACAATGCCGAGAACATTAAACTTGTTAAAATACAGCATCATGATAACAAATCCGTGCGACAAAGTACATCCATTCATATCGCCAAAAATCGGTTAAGAAAATGTGTGATACGAGTGCCGAAAACAAACTGACAGTAATCGTCGGCCTTTCAGTATCCTCAATTTCTGAGCTAGAGTGGCATAATGGGTAAGATTATTAGTGGTAAAGAGCGCTGACTGTGGGGCACATGTGAGACGAAAGGTCACATTGTGCCTAGCTCGATATCAGGAAGGAAATATTCTTGAAATTGCCTTAAAACAACAACAAAAACAAAATAGTTATGCCTTTCACAATTTACTATCGATAACATGTCTAAGGTATCAGTTATGAAAGCATTCGCTACAATTGTTTTACGATGCTCTTATGTTATTATTTAAATGAGATGAGATGACATCACTTCGACACCGATACGTCATTTCAACGCTGTGTGTCCGCTGGGGACAGACATATTCCTTGATGGTGTTCCGTTTTCCAGTTCTGACCTCAGACCCTGGCGTGAAGAAATACCGTTATCAGTAAAGAGAACCCATTTGTAACTATGACACAGGAATTACTGCATTACCTCAAGTAGAACTTCACTGCGAGCTTCGGCGAAAAAGGTAATTAGGAAGTCGCATGCAAGGAAGTGCCCAGCCTCTTTGCAGATATGCACATCTGCAGAAAGCCAGAATGCCTCTGGCTGGTAAGGAGACACAAATATAGTCGCGGCCCACCGGAGTCCAACAATTGGTTTTCTTTTGTTCCAGCATTTATGATTCCTGATCGTTGTTTCATCTCAGTATTCGTTTAAATTAATATTCCTGATGAGAAACAAATCCTTCATGCGGACTGAACAAAATTAATTGTCTTAACCACGACTGAAGCAAGGGTGAGGATTGTGGCCATGTAAAAATAAATAAATAAATAAAGTTTTTTACTGACCATACCAAGGTGGTTATTCTTTTGTGGTTTATTGCACGACCCGCAGAAAAGGCGACCGACTGAAGACGGTTGATTTCTAAGAGTGCCCATAAAATCACAGTGTCATTCTGTCATTCGGTCATTCTGTCATTCTGTCAGTCTGTCCGTCCGTAACCCGTTTGTGAAAATTGATAGTGACTTAACCGCTTGGAATATTTAAACAATTTTTGGCATACTAATAGATATCAATGAGATCTAACCAATGAACTTGCGAAATATTACATTCCATTTAGTATAGCCTTGCCGAGGCGAAAATGTGAAAATTTTCGAACTGCTTCTCCTCGGAAACCGTTGGGCCGATTGAAGTCAAATTTCATATGGAGCCTCTATGGGATGGGGTAAACCAAAATTTGCTCATGGGGTCCAGGTCACATGACCAAAATGGCCGCCAAGCCATGTATGGTAAAAACCCTTCAAAAATAGTCTTCTCCAGAACCACTGGGCAGATTTCCACGAAACTTGATAAATGGCATCTGGTAGTAGGCCCATCATAAATTGCTAAAATGGTGACCCTGGGTTGACCTTGACCTTCTTTGTGCCTAGGTCAAACTTTGACACATATGCTTTTATTTGAATATTTAAACAATTTTTGGCATACTGATAGATATCAATGAGATCTAACCAATGAACTTGCGAAATATTGCATTCCATTTAGTATAGCCTCGCCGAGGCGAAAAATGTGAAAATTTTCGAACTGCTTCTCCTCAGAAACCGTTGGGCCGATTGAAGTCAAATTTCATATGGAGCCTCTATGGGATGGGGGAAACCAAAATTTGCTCATGGGGTCCAGGTCACATGACCAAAATGGCCGCCAAGCCATATATGGTAAAAAACCTTCAAAAAAAGTCTTCTCCAGAACCACTGGGCGGATTTCCACGAAACTTGATAAATAGCATCTGGGACGTAGGCCCATCATAAATTGCTAAAATGGTGACCCTGGATTGACCTTGACCTTCTTTGTGCCTAGGTCAAACTTTGACACATATGCTTTTGTATTGGAAAAGTGAGAATGCATTTTATCCTGCAGACGATTCAGAATACAGTACTAAAGTATAAGATATATTTTTCTCCTTACGATAAGGCGCATTTATTTGGGGAACCGTTTTAGGTCCAGGTCACAAGACCAAAATGGCCGCCATACCCATATATGGTAACACACATAAAGCTAAAAGCCTCCGGCGGGTCGTGCACTTCAGCTGCAGCACTGGTTTATTCTATGATTTGTACTGAAATCTGCACTATTAGGCAGATTTCACTGGGAGCCATGAAGAAAAATGTTTGTTTTGTGCGAACAATCACCAAGAATAACTCCATCCTTAACTCTCCCATATTTAGTTTACACAACAGGCTACAAGGCTGGTCACTGATGTAAACACTTGAACATGTAAATGCCAAATCAGATTGAAATTAAACTGCAAAAAAAATGTTGTAAACCTGTGCAAATGCTCTTGAAGAATGATGTCGGAAAGATCACAGGCGCTTGAAGTTTAAATGCTTAAACATTTCAAATTTGTTTGAAAGGGCCATAACGAAATTAAATATTGGCTACGTCAATATTAACATTCATGTTAAGGTGTTTTTTTTTTAAAGGCCCTTTCAAGATTATTTCACTCATATCGATCCGATCGTAAATCAGAGGTGGGCGAAAACCGGAGTAACCGGAGAAAAACCACCTGGCCTTCCGTTGCAGAACTTGACGTCTCACATGTGACCCAAGCGAGGCTCGAACCACAGCGGTGAGAGACCTAATGATCAGGAGTCAGCGCTCTTAACCACTAGGCCACGGAGACCTGTTGTTTATGTTGTGAGCTCAGAACTTCAAGCGCATGTGCAGAGACGAATATTTCTCAACAAATGCCATGACAAACAGTAGGGTTGATCAGCAGACATAACGAAAACATGCCTATTAAAATAAATTGAAAATTTTACCCTAAAGACAAAAATGAAAATTTTCAGAAAAAAAAAATAAATATCTGATACTTTTTATATTTCTGCTCAAAAATAGATTGTGTGAACGCGCGATTCTAACAAGGACCCAGAATCTATGTATATGAGCAGAAATAAGAAAAATAAGGTTTACCCCTGTAAACCCCAGTTTCACTATATCAAAGTGGGGTTCAAGGGGGGTCAAAATTATATTGGCGTGTTTTCGTGATGAGCTCCTTTTCCGACTACCCTAAGCAGAAAAGCTCTTCAGTCCACGTGACTATTACAGACTTTTCCGAATAACTATTTTTATAGAAAACAGCCGCAGTGACTGAGGTCAGAGTGTTGTGTAAGAGGGTTATCTTGGAATCATAGGTTGGGCTTGGCAAACAGTGAAGACCCAGAACAGACGTCACAGAATGCGGCGTCTGATCAAGATCTACACTATATACTTAAAAATCGGATTTCAAGGGTAAATTAAGCAGTTTAAATCACAGTCCAGGGCTTTTCCGACCTAAAGTCAGCGACAATCGACCCACCAGTACTCTTAGTGCTTTGATTTTGCGTTTGTTATGTGTGCGCAAGTGCATATTTAAGTAAAGGAGGTATAACTGGTTAACGCTGAGCAGAAATCGACGGTACATGAGTAGTGGTAAACCGCTTAGTGGGTCTTAGCCTGCCCAGGCAAAGTGGTGCGTGTTGGACTGTCCGTGCATATAATGACATTTTATCTCAATTTCGGGTAAAAGTCCCACAATATATTGAAAGCAGTGTCTCCAAAATGACCCAAATAGTGTTGACGGGAACGTTAACCCTCCCTCAAACAAACAAACATAATCAGATATCTGTACCGGCATGTTAAGATAGTTTATCAGTTGTCTATGTTGATATAAGAATAGACTTTTTGTCATTGTTGGTTTTCACTTGGCAATGTCTTGACATGTCCCGTGCTTAGCTGTATTTGTAACAAAAGTCACCTATCAGCGGTAATATGGTTTCTAATAAGTTGTTTGGAATTGTGGGTATACAAATGCTGACGGGTGGTCAATGTCAGTATGGTCGTCGTGATTTCCTCACCAGATGCAGTTTTGCAGCCAGTGTCGGACCCTGGATAACACAACGCAGAACTGTTCAAGACCGCTGTATCATATAACTTGTCTACGGAAGGCTTTCTAAGATTTTTTAAAAAGCTACACGAGTATATTTTAACGAAATTTAGTAATCGGCATAATATGATTTAATAGAGAAGAAGAAGAAGAAGAAGAAGAAGAAGAAGAAGAAGAAGAAGAAGAAGAAGAAGAAGAAGAAGACAGTATACCTTGCCACACACCTGCGTCACTGTCACCACCGACACTTAAAATATGTCTAGGTATGGCTTTGTTGAACCGTAAATTTCTCATTTCGTAAATTTCACACCCTACATGTAATTTACATATGGTCAATTCAAGTTCGAAAAATTTTGATGTCTGAATTTTCTGACGTATAAAGCATTGGTATAGTTCGAACAAATTGACCTGATACTGGTGAACTCTATTAACATAATTTCATACCCGACTGAATGCATAAATTTACCTTCGCCGTTTTCCGAAGATGGCGATATTGTTATACAATACACAGAGGTCGGTAAATGTGCCGCTATTCACGTGATGCCGAAAATTCACGAGAAGTTTACGAAAGCCGACGTATTAGGCGATAGCATAGACTAATTTATTCCATGCATAAAGGTCAGTCTCAGGTCAAATTGTCGCAACATAAGTATTCGTCACACCTGTGAAAAACTAGTGCGACTTTTTATAGGGTGTGAAGAATTGGTATCAATTCCTCACACATGTGAAGAATTCGTTGACAATGTCTGACGTATAAAGTTGTTGCAAGTATTCGTCACACCTGTGACCTGTGTTTATGGGGTGTGGAGAATTTGTACCAATTACTATTACACGTGTCTTACATGTAAAGAACTGGTACCGCTTCCTCACACATGAGAAGAATTGGTACCAATTTCTCACACAAGAGTATAATTGATGCCAATACTTCACACATGTGAGGACTCGGCACCAATTCCACACAGAAGCCTCCATGGTGTAGTGGTTACGCTACTCGCCTTGTAAACTAGGGGTCGCAGGACCGATAACTGGCTTCTCCGTACTTTCGGATGAGTCTTTTAAACCGAGGTCCCGTCTCCATATGACCTTAGTTGTTGGTGGGACATAAAACTCAAACACTCACTCACTCAAGAAATCCACACATTGGCCATTACTGGCTGTAATAGTTTCTGAAAAATTAATTATTTTAATTTTTCCTATAGTAAAGGATAGGTTGTAAAATTTGACCGTGTCTGGAGATAAGTTCGGGGTAATCCTAAGATCTTCATTTGAACAAATTATGATGTGCTGGAGTCCTATCTTTTACATACAAAGTTTCTTGACTGGTCCTAGAGAAGCTTTTCAATGGTTTAACCATATATGGGTGTGGTAGCCATCTCGGTCATGTCCCCCAGATGCCGCGAACAAACTAGCGTTCCCCCTACCCAAAGAGGTTCAAAACATATTGGCTTTGATTGGCCAATCGGTTTTCAGACATTACGAAAACACGTATGGGGCGCCTGTTTTACTATTTAATCCGTATTTATAGATATCCATAAATCGAATTATGGATATCCATAATACGATTTATGGATAGCCATAAATCAGCCGAATAATGGATATCCATAATTCAAATTATGGATATCCATAAATCGAATTATGGATATCCTTAATTCGATTTATGGATATTATTCCTCTGATTTATGGATTTCCATAATTCGAATTATGGATAACCATAATTCGAATTATGGATATCCATGATTCAGATCGATTTATGGATATCCATAATTCGAATTATGGATATCCATAAATCACCGCCAAAGCATTTGGTTTTATGATTTCTCCCTAAAACACGTGATTGTTTATTGTAAAAAAATCTTCAAACTCTTCAAGGCCTTCATCATCGCTGGAAGATGATGGCCGGTCAAAGGGACCTATCTGCCGTGCAGCCTTTTCAGCCCGTAAGGCTTCCAAAGCAACGGACGGCATACGCTGAACGCCCGCCATGTGTGCGGTTAAATATCGGAACCAGCGGTAAGATCTGGAAATTCCGGCCAACGCATCCGATCCCTCTGGAATCACCTGTATGAGGACTGCGCACCTAAGGACCCTGAAAGTCGGACGTAAAATTACAATGATCCAAACAGGCAATCCGTGCATGCTTTCTGGAGAAAAATGCACATGGTCGTTATATATAGTATTAACATATATCCATATAGCACTCTATTTGACGGCCCCTGCCCATCGGGGCTTGAAGAAATAGATGGGCTGCATGATGCTTCCAAGCAGTGCTGAAACCGACTCGCACACGAGTACTGGTAAACCGCTTAGGGATCTATAAGCCTGCCCAGGCAAAGCGGTACGAGTCGGCCCGTCCATGTTAATAAACCCTATTGGTTCATTTGGGCGGCAGGGCTTGAGAAGTCATTTCATCTCAAGGTCGTGTAAAAGTCCCACAAAATTGGAAGCAACGTCTCCAAAATGACCTTTACAGAGTTGACGGGGACGTTAAACCTCAAATCAAACAAACAAATACCCTACTTGAGATGTATGGAGTACCAAGCAGATTCAGATATCTCATGGCCCCCGCCCATTGGGGCTTGGAGAAATAGATTTGGCTTCATGAGCTGAGAGTACTTGTAAATCGTTTAGAAGGTCTAAGTCTGTCCAAACAAAGTCGTGCGAGTCAATAGGCGACAGGGATTGAGATGTTTGTTTGTTTGTTTGTTTGTCATTACGATAACACACCCGTGTGACGTAGTGCATTTTTTCACATCTCCAAAATGGCCATTTTCCTGATGAAAATCCCTAATATTTTTCTTATAAATGCTGCAAACATAGATTGTAGGTGCTCGTTAGTTTTATTATATAAAAGTGGGGTTCAAAGGGGTCAAAATTATATAGGCGTGTTTTCGTGATGTAATCTTTGATGTCACTTTCCCATTGAAATAGATGCCCAGGAAAAGCCACCATCAAAGATTACAGCCTACAATTGGCACCCAGAGGATGAGTAACTAACAAAGACCGCAACGGGAAAGAAACACGAACAAAAATAACTTCGGAATTTGAGTTTAACGGCACAGTAAACACTAATTTAGGTCATTTTTGAGCCGGTCAGTTTACCTATCCACACTTTTCCTGGACAGGCTTATACGTAAGCAGTTAACCACTACAGTGCACATTCTTTCGCCAGAAACTGACAACTGCCCTTCTTGAATCAGCGGAAGGGAGAGAATGACTGTAGAAAATATTTCATGATCAATCTCCACGAAAGAATGTTGCCGACCCCGGCAGGTATCGAACCCGCTTCCACCTGATCACCAGTCAGACGCGCATCCGACCGAGCTACCGAAGCCGGCGGGATTGAGATGTCATTTAATCTCAATGAAGGCTTAATGACCAACATAACTGGAAGCAACGTCTCCAAAATGCCCAAATAACATTGAAGGGGACGTTAAACCTCAAATCAAACAGAAAATATCTCTCCCACACCATAGGCCACCACTAAGCCTACCCGACATTACCTCCACCTCCATCCCGGCTTTTATTACACACCTGAATCGGAAGTCGAGTTTTTTTTTTTTTTTTTTTTGTTTTTTTTCTTTTGCAAAGGGAGCGGTCATTATTCATTAGATTTATTTGCAGAGGAGAATTATGGATATCCAAAATTCGATTTATGGATATCCATAAATCAGCCGAATAAGGATATCCATAATTCGATTAATGGATATCATAT
The DNA here is from genome assembly GCA_963580285.1 of Lucinisca nassula. NCBI lineage: Eukaryota > Metazoa > Mollusca > Bivalvia > Lucinida > Lucinidae > Lucinisca > Lucinisca nassula. Next base: position 80,536,073 of record OY757017.1, on the reverse strand, counting down.
TTCGATCTAAATAAATGATATCCATAAATCGATTGATGAATATCCATAATTTGATTTATTGATATCCATAAATCAGCCGAATGATGGATATCTATAATTCGATTTATGGATATCAATAAATCGAATAATGGATATCCATTATTCGATTTATGTCTATCATTAATTAACATCGATTTATGGATACCCATAATTCGAATTATGATATCCATAATTCGAATTATGGATATCCATAAATAACTATGGATATCCATAAATAATAATGGATATCTATGATTCGAATATGGATATCCATAAATAATTATGGTTATCCATAAATACGGAATAAATAGTAAAACGGCGCCCCATAAACACGCCTCTCAATATGAAACTTTTCGCATGAAAATACTGACCAATCTCATTGACGACGGGCCTCCGTGGTCTATTGGTTAAGAGCGCTGACTCTTGATCATTAGGTCTCTCACCGCTGTGGTTCGAGCCTCGCTCGGGTCAAATGTGTGATGCCAAGTTCTGCAACGGAAGGTCAGGTAGTTTTTCTCCGGGTACTCAGGTTTTCGCCCACAAAATTGGAAGAAACGTCTCCAAAATTACCTTTACAGTGCTGACGGGGACGTTAAACCTTAAATCAAACAAGCAAAACAAAGCACCGATGGTTTATTATCAATCAGCCATTTCAAACAAACAAACAAAGCCTGACGAAGAATGCAACAGTTATTTTATTGTTCCACTGGGGTTAATTTCCAGTAAATCTGTCCCTTACACTCTCGTTGAATCATCGACATCCGTACCCAGTAACGTCGACAACTGTACCCCGCAAATTGTCACTTCATCGACAGCCGTATCGATGAAACTATAAAAAGTTCCACAGATGCATATAAAGACATGTTGACACACAAATAAAAGGTTATCGCGTATGTTAATGATGTATCTGCATCATTTCGTCCTCGATATTCCATGACACTGAATAAGAGCCAGGCATTTCCCCGGAAGTACTTATATTATATATTTTCCCGTTTAATTCCGCTCAGCGTCAAAACAGGCTGTTAGTCAGACTTCAAAAACACTTGAAACAACAGCAAACTATTTCACAAACGATTTGACACCACAAAAATGGACAGACATACACAAAAATAACACATTTACAGCGAATTTATCGACTACCCTCCTCTGTCGACATCCGTACTGCTCGGTCGAAAACCGTATTTCTCGGTCGACAGCAACTTTACACAGCACCGGCTCGGTCGACAACACAGGTATAGAAAATGGTATTACCCCCGTGGTGTGCGTGTGTGTGAATCGGGTTTAACGTCGCTTTCAACAATTTTTCAGTCATATCACGACGGTGTCTTGTTGCGTGAACTAAAAAGAAATAAAATAAAAACTATAGCGTGTAGTCGATGGCACGCCATCGCAAAACCCCACGCTTCGGATGGAGCCAAATAAAACGCTACTCTCGCACGCCCTCATCATGCAAGTACGCCAAGTACCAAATTTGGTCAGCCCCCGTCCATCGGGGCTTGAAGAAATTGATGGGCTGCATGATGCTTCCACGCAGTGCTGAAACTGACCCGCACACGAGTACTGATTTTTGTTTGATTTAAGGTTTAACGTCCCCGTCAGCACTGTTATAGGTCATTTTGGAGACGTTGCTTCCAATTCTGTGGGACTTTTACCCGACAGTCGCCAAATGAAACCAATAGGGGTTATAAGCATAGGATGGTCCGAATCGCACCGCTTTACCTTGGCAAGCTAAGATCCTCTAAGCGGTTTACCAGTACACCTGTGCCGTCCGATTCAGCTCTGCGTGGAAGCATCATGCAGCCCATCTATTTCTTCAAGCTCTGATGGGCGGAGGCCGACGAGTACTGGCAAACTGCTCAGAGAATCTAAGCCTGCCTAGGCAAAACGGTGCGAGTCGGCCCGCCCAAGCCCATTGGTTTCATTGTGCGGCAGGGCTTGAGATGTCATGTCATCTCAATGTCGGAAGCAACGTCTCCAGAATGACCTTTACAGTGTTGACGGGGACGGTAAACTCCAAATCAAACAGACACAACCAAATATGATTGCATTCCGGTGCATTCCGGCTCCGGCAAGTGCACATGTTTACCTGGCCACTGTTTATTCACGCCTAAGGAACGATAGAATGCGTAACCATTGGTTAAGAACGTGAAGCAATTAGAGCGACATCCGGTTAGGAATTAGATCTCTAAAAAAGGTAAAGAAACTGTGCAGTTTCTGTGTTTCATAAGTTATATAATTTTTACGAGGAAGTTATTTAAAAAACGGGGAATTACATTCAGGAGCCCATTGATATCGGCATCTTTGGAGTAAATACCAAATCCCGTACTTCACACATATTGGCTAAATTTAGTTTCTCCTGCTGAAGGTGAACTCAAGCCTTAGAAAACGAGTGGTTTTTCGAGGTTTTTGTTGCCTTTTATTTGTTACTGCGCTTTGCTACAAGTTCAGCGTATTAACATGCACACACAATAAACATATATGGTTATATGTGTTGTGAATATTTTGCTTGTCAATGCAGCACTAGCGAGAAATCACCACGGAAAAGGTCGAAATGGTTGGTTACGCATTAGATCTATAGAAATGATAACAAAACTTGCAACTATAAAGCGGATCTATTGTCATCTCCACGGCCCCAGAATCACCCGCACCTTGTTCTACGGAACCATTTTTAGCCAACCTGATAAGCAGTGCGCTATTGATTCGATAATGACATAGTATTTTATGGAAACATTTTCAGTCTCCAGAATCATAGTACCGAATGATGTTCACGGACTTTTACGCTGTGTTTGTTTTATCAATGGTCCGGTAATTGACTGAAATGAAATAAAACAGGTTTTGGAGTTTTAATTTCTGCGAAGAACTCCTCATCTGCCAAAATTTGCTGGTTAAGCATTAGATCGTCTGGTTGAGCATTCGATAACCAGAGGAGAAAATCAAACCAGTTGCTGCCTAAGTAAATGCCAGCAGCTTATTACAATAAAAGGTGGTCTACATATGATTTCTAAATTGTGTTAAAATCACCAGAGAAAGAAAGCTGTGATGAAAGATACTTTTCTGGACAAGACCATTAAATGTCTGGGTATCATGCTTATCTGACCGAATGACGCGCCGATTCATAAATAAGAGGTCATTACTTGCTTTTGTAGAAAACAAAATGGCCAGCTTACGCTTTGTAATAGCGATAAAATCTATATCCGGATGGGACGGCCATTAATGAACCGTCTCATCCGAGAATGAAAGCTGTTCGCCATCCTGTAAATGAATTTGACTAAATCTCCTATTAACAAGAATTGCCCAAAATAAAAAAAATGGAGAGAACCCGTTTAAGAAACACAGGCGTGAAAGGCTAAGGGTAAGATCCTTAACACTGCAGATACGAAAGCCTATTTGGCTTATGTAGGAGAAAATAAAATACCGTAAAGGCGTAGTAACGCGACACAAAAGACGTAATAACGCAAAAAAGGCGTAGAAACGCAAAACAAAAGACGCAGTAACGCCAATCAGAAGACGAAGCTACACAAAAAGGCGTAGTAACGCAAAAACAAGGCGTGGTAACGCGAAAAAGTGCATACTAATGCAAAAGAAAGACGTAGTAACGCAAAAGAAAGGCGCAGTGATGCGAATCAAAGGCGTTTTTACGCGAATCAAAAGGCGTAGTAATGCGAAAAAAGGCATAGTAACGCAAAAGAAAGGCGTATTTGTTTTAGCTCGCCTCTGCAAAGCAAATAGGAAGCCGGAATATCCTACTCCTGGGACTGCGCATGCCCCCAAAATATATGTCTGTATCATGATCGATAACCCAGATCGGAGATCCCGTGAGTTCTATGCTAACTGTCAAAACGATAAGATTAAGATATTGTCTAAAACCAACTTCTTATTAATACAAACAGCGCAAGAATGACACACCATGTATTCTTAATCATGTCAATCAAGACGAACTAGAATCCATTTGTAAAATTTATAAATTTTAAGTAAACAGGAGGACAGGTGCGTTCATTAAATAAATTGAGAGAAGTAAGTAAGTAAGTAAGCCAGTCAGTCAGTCAGTCAGTCAGTCAGTAAGTAAGTAAGGACTTTATTTAGTGAGGGTAGCAACATTTAGCACATACAAAAATACATGTAATAGCTAATCTTCCACGAGGCCCTCAGCTAATCTTCCATGATCTAATCTTCCTTCTTAATAAAACATACACGCTATAATATTTTGTTTCATCGGCAGTGTCATTTTTAGATTTGAGGAAAAAATATAGATGTAATAAATTGATAGAACATACAAGTTATAATATTTTCTTCCATCTGCAGTATCATGTTTAGATATGAGGATTTTTTGAAACCGTTTTGAATATAGAGCAATATTTTCTCACGGATGTATCTAGGCAGTGATTAGGCAGTTTACATTAAGCCAAAAGTCCAGTTTTTTGTTCACTATCGACCGACTGTTGATAATATTGTATTTAGTACTAAAAAGGTTGTAGACATTTGTTTTCTCCACATCATTTTGTTTCTTTGAATAATCATTACGAAACACGCCTATACAAATACAATGTAACCTTTATCGCCAACAAAACGAAAATTTTAAGATGAAAAATTGTGATATTTTTCTCATTTCTGCACAAAATATAATGTGATTTAAAAAACAACAACAAAGGACTGGTGGGTCTATTACCTCCGAGTGTAGGTAGGAGAAATAGTCTTAAACTGTTTCATTAATCTCTTAAATTCCAGTGTCCAATCAAATAGTGTAGATCTTCACCAGACGCCGGATTCTGCAGCGTCTGATCAGGGTCTACACTCTTTGCCAAGCCCATCCTATGTTTCCAAGATAACCCTCTTTAGTTTTTCACAACACTCTGACCTCACTGCGACTATTTTCATTCTAATAGTTTTCCCGACAAGTCAGTGATATTCACGTGCACTTAAGCATAGAACAGCTTTTCTTCTGAGCACCTTTGGGTCGATTGACAAAAAATTCCCAGTGGAATTCTTTTCAATGACTGTTACCAGGCGGTTCTTCTTTGGTGGTTTATTTATGTTATTGTTTGTCACTGATTGTATGTATCGCATTTTGGATAGCCAGCTGGTTGATTCCTGATCATTGCTTTACTTCTACTTTTTATAAGCACCAAGTTTATAATCATGAGTGTCTTATACTCAACCTGGCTCTCTAATGCTTGACCATAGAAACACGATATAGATTTAATCGCCATTAAAAAGCGTAAGCTGGCCATTTTGTTTTCTACAAAAGCAAGTAATGACCTCTTATTTATGAATCTGTGCGTCATTCGGTCAGATAAGCATGATACCAAGACATTTAATGGTCTTGTCCAGAAAAGTAGTTTTCATCACAGCTTTCTTTCTCTGGTGATTTTAACATAATTTAGAAATCATATGTAGACCACCTTTTATTGTAATAAGCTGCTGGCATTTACTTAGGCAGCAACTGGTGAGATTTTCTCCTCTCTGGCTATCGAATGCTTAACCAGACGATCTAATGCTTAACCAGCAAATTTTGGCAGATGAGGAGTTCTTCGCAGAGATTAAAACTCCAAAACCTGTTTAATTTCATTTCAGGCAATTACCGGACCATTGATAAAACAAAAACAGCGTAAAAGCCCGTGAAAATCATTCGGTACTATGATTCTGGAGACTGAAAATGTTTCCATAAAATACTATGTCATTATCGAATCAATAGCGCACTGCTTATCAGGTTGGCTAAAAATGGTTCCGTAGAACAAGGTGCGGGTGATTCTGGGGCCGTGGAGATGAAAACAGATCCGCTTTATAGTTGCAAGTTTTGTTATCATTTCTATAGATCTAATGCGTAACCAACCATTTTCGACCTTTTCCGTGGTGATTTCTCGCTAGTGCTGCATTGACAAGCAAAATATCCACAACACATATAACCATATATGTTTATTGTGTGTGCATGTGAATACGCTGAACTTGTAGCAAAGCGCATTAATAAATAAAAGGCAACAAAAACCTCGAAAAACCACTCGTTTTCTAAGGCTTGAGTTCACCTTCAGCAGGAGAAACTAAATTTAGCCAATATGTGTGAAGTACGGGATTTGGTATTTACTCCAAAGATGCCGATATCAATGGGCTCCTGAATGTAATTCCCCGTTTTTTAAATAACTTCCTCGTAAAAATTATATAACTTATGAAACACAGAAACTGCACAGTTTCTTTACCTTTTTTAGAGATCTAATTCCTAACCGGATGTCGCTCTAATTGCTTCACGTTCTTAACCAATGGTTACGCATTCTATCGTTCCGTAGGCGTGTTTATTTATTACGCTGTGTATAAATCTCGGAATTTCAGCATCAGGGTGTGTTAACTGGCGATTTTACGACGTTATTTATTTGAGAATGATTCCCCGTGTCCTTTAAAGGTGCATTATTGAGCTATCTGGAAAAAATGCTTCCAAAAATAAAATACATATAGCCGGTATTTTTCTTTAAAACAATAGAAATGAATGCATTTTATGCAAAAATGCGAACAATTATGATGACAGGTAAACGAGTTTGAGAGGGATTCCCTAACTAGGTTTCGAACACTAGTTAGCTATAGATCTATTTTTAGTTCGTGACAAAAATAGAATCCCCATATATGACGTTATGCGACGTTCATTTTTGGCCTTGTTTGCTTAGGCCATGCCTGAATCGGAAAAAATATGACGCTGAATACCATGCGATAAGTAACGACACTCAGAGACGATACTGTCGCCATGTATGTGTAAAGTGACAGATTTATTTTTAGAACAGAAATTCCGAACACATGTTCAGAGCGAAGGGTAAACACGAATCAAAACGACCATTTTCACAAAGTTCTGAAGCTGTATTTGGCTCCAAAAGTGTACACATGACAAAGGCGTACGCATTGAAGATAAAAACCAGAAAAAAATTGAGACCCGGTTGCTCAATAATGCACCTTTAAGGAGATAGTGTGACGGACATTCGTTTACAATACCCCCAACGCTTTTTAGCTCACCAGAGCCGAAGTATAGGGAGTGGTCCTTCGCCGGCGTTGTCTGCGTTGTCAACTTTTTCAAAAAACATCTCCCCTGAAACTACTTGGCCAATTTAAACCAAATTATATGTGGAGCCTCTATGGGAAGGGGGAACGATTTTTTTTTTGTTCAAAATAATTTGCGGCTCTGTTATATGAACTTAAATAGTCCCATATATATATTAGCAAATGAAATAATTACAACAACCATGGAACTAATAACAACAAGATGTGTTTGTGAAACACTGATGTCCCCGGACAGCACATGTTAAATATGAAAGCAGTATCACTAAGCAATCGAAAGGTATGGCTAATGTTCAAGTCTTAAAAAAGTAGGTCAAGGTCACAAGGTCAAAAATTATGGGATTGTTGGAAAGGTCATGTGACATAGAATACACAAGTGAAATATGAAAGCCATGTCGCTTACCAATCGAAAGTTATGGCTAATGATAAAGTTTTAAAAAAGTAGGTCAAACGTCAAAGTCAAGGTCCCAAGGTCAAAAACTACGGTACCACTAGAAAGGTCTTGTGACAAGGAATGCACATGTGAAATATGAAAGCCATACCACTTACCAATCAAAAGTTATGGCCAATGTAAAAGTTTATAAAAAGTAGGTCAAAGGTAAAAAAGAATGCACTTGTGAAATAAGAAAGCCCTATCACTTACTAATAGAAAGTTATGGACTATGTTTAAGTTTTCAAAAAGTAGGTCAAACATCAAGGTCAAGGTTACAAGGTAAAAATTAATGGTACCATTAAAAAGGCCTTGTGACAAGGACTGCACATGTGAAATATGAAAGCCCTACCACGTACCAATCGAAAGTTATGGCCAATTTTTAAGTTTTTAAAAAGTAGGTCAAATGTCAAGGTCAAGGTCACGAGGTCAAAAATTATGGTACCACTAGACAGGTCTTGTGACAAGGAATGCACATGTGAAATATTAAAGCCCTAGCGCATATCAATCAAAAGTTATGGCCAATGTTAAAGTTTTAGAAAACAAGGATTTTTAGCGCATTTTGAGAGAATAAAGGGCCTTAACTCCATCGCAAATGATAGGACCAACGTGAAAATTGTGTGAGGCACCCCGGCACTTCACAAGGAATGCATGTGCAAAGTTTCAACTCAATCGATGGAGAAATGTGGAAGAAGTTTGCATCACAAGGTGTTTTAGCGATTTTTTTAGAAAATAAAGGGTTGTAACTCCGACGTAAATGATAGGACCAATGTTAAAATTGTGTTAGGCACCCCTGCACCTCACAAGGAATGCATGTGCCAAAGTTTCAGCTCAATCGGTCGAGAAATGTGATAGAAGTTCGCATCACAAGGTATTTAAACGCATTGTTTAGAAAGTAAAAGGGCCATAACTCTGCCGTAAATGAGAGGACCAACGTGAAAATTGTGTTAGGCACCCCTGCACTTTACAACGAATACATGTGCAAAGTTTCAGCTCAATCGGTGTAGAACTGGGGAAGTAGTTTTCATCACAAAAAAGTGCGGACTTACAAACAAACAAACTAACAAACAAACAAACGGACAGTGCTAAAACTATATGCCCACCTCCGGGGGCATAAAAATTTAACAAAACTGTCGAAGAAAGGTGGAAGTAGTTCGCGTTACAAGGTTTAAGAACACGTTTTTTTTTTAAAATAAAGGGTCGTAACTTCTTCGCAGATGATAGGATCAACGTGAAAATTGTGTTAGGCACTCCTTTACCTCACAAGGAATGCATGTGCAAAGTTTCATCTCAAACGGTGAAGAGATGTGGAAGTAGTTCGCATCACAAGGTTTTCAAATGCGTTTTTTTTTTTCAGAAAATCAAGGGCCGTAACTCCGTCACAGTTGATCGGATCAACGTGAAAATTGTGTTAGGCACCCCTTCACCTCACAAGTAATGCATGTGCAAAACTTCAGCTGAATCAGTGAAGAAATGTTGAAGTAGTTCGCATCACAAGGTTTTTAGCACAATTTTTAGAAAATAAAGGGCCGTAACTCCTTCGCAGATGATAGGATCAACGGGAAAATTGTGTTAGGCACCCCTTTACCTCACAAGGAATGCATGTGCAAAGTTTCAGCTCAATCGGTGGAGAAATTGTTTGTTTGATTTGAGGTTTAACGTCCCCGTCAACACTGCAAAGGTCATTTTGGAGACGTTGCTTCCAATTTTGTGGGACTTTTACCCGACATTCAGATGAAATGACATCTCAAGCCCTGTCGCCCAATGGAACCAATAGGGTTTATTAGCATGGACGGTCCGCCTCGCACCGCGGTTCCTGGACAGGCTTAGATCCTCTAAGCGGTTTACCAGTACTAGTGTGCGGGCCAGATTCAGCTCTGCGTGGAAGCATCATGCAGCCAATATATTTTTTCAAGCCCCTATGGGCGGGGGCTTAATCGGTGGAGAAATTTGGAAGTAGTTCGCATCACAAAAAACCGCGGACTTACAAACTAACAAACAAACAAACAAACAAACGGACAGTGCAAAAACTATAAGCCCTCCTACGGGGGCATAAATACAAAACGACTTGGACAGCTCAGCCATATAAGTTATCGCCGAAAAACGCGGCAAAAAATCGATTTTAGTAATGAATTTAACCTTTAAAGCATCAAAGCATAGGGATCGATTTTATTTTATTTTTTTTTTTCAAGGAAGTAAAGCAGACGATTCACATTTGATGTCAAGCCTTACAACCTTGAAAATTAAGAGAAAAAAAAAAAGCAAGAAGCAACAATTAATAAATGATATCTTCAAGGGAAACGGGAACACCTGGTAGATAATTCCGCCATTTTTCAAAGGGAGACAACTTTCTGAACTTCCTGATCGTTTTTCTATATGCCCTGTCCCACTCAAAAAGGGGTCTGCTCGTAAAAGAAACAATTTGCTCCTCAGGAGCAAATTGTTTCCTTTAAGATTTGGGCCCTGTTGGCATGGGAAACAAAAATACTTTTGCAGGAGTTGCCTCCCCTGAAGTTGTATCCGTTCCCCTTAATAACCACAGAGCAGAAATAGCAAATGCCAACATGCTGCATTGTGTGTTGGCTGTATCTTCAGTGATGTTTGGAAGCATTTTATTGCAAGTTTTGTATCTCCCATGTCTTTATAAGCCCATCCCAGAAGGTTTAGACTTGTTTCTAGGTGGCTGGTTATGTTACTGACTACCTTAAGTCTCATCTTCTCTAGGACAATTGTTGCAGGATTAATCTGGCCAAGGGCTTTGTGATTCATGTACAGCAGAAGGTATTTTAGAAACTTTCCATCAACTACTCCCCACTTATACCAGAAATAAAGTGCTGCATCTCCAAAGGACAGAAGTGGTAGTCCATACGATCTGATCATTTCATAGTTAATGGCAGCTGGTGTAATGAGTTGTTCGGTTGGTAGATAAACAACACAAGGTTGCAATACATCCCGTGACAGATCTTTGGCTGTTATATTTGGTCTGTCTTTTGTAGCCATCAACAACTGTGCTGCTGTTGGTTTTATGTTAGTTCTTTTACAGTTACAGAGAGAGATTTTATCACTGTCTGATACAGACAATAACACTTCTACCGAATCATCATAGTATCCCAACATCAACATTGCTGACGCCTGTTTAAGTTTTGATGAACCACTAATAACACTGAGTTGATTCCATTTTTCACTCCTCATAGCTTCTTGTACTACTTTGTTCCCCTCCATTACTGTTTGCACAACTCTGTGTGATAGCAGATGTAGTTTGAAATATGGAACAAATGGTGATAGTGCTGCTTTTGTTTCTTCTCCTGTGTGATCTGTCACTTTTTCTGTTCTTTCAAAGTTTAATATTAGTGCACGTAGATTTTCTATGAATATGTCATTGTTATAGTCAAAGTGTTTCTCCAGAAATTTCCTTGAAACAAAGCTTCCGCTATGTTCTGTTTTCAAAATTAATTCACAGAAATGTGCCAATTCTTGACGTGAAAGGTCTTTATCTCCGAAATAATACCATGGCTGACTCTCTTTAAGCTTCTTCCCGATTTCATTAGTTTGAAGATGGTGTAGAAGAGTTTCCAGGTCAGAAAGTAGAATCACATACAGTGATATCTGCAGCTTCTTCTTCAGCTCTTTAGTTCTTATCCTGTCGAACATATTTTCACCAGGAATGAAGTAATTTGGACAGTTATCATTATAGACCCACAATGCAATCTGTCTCAAGCACATGATCAGACAGCCGACTAAATTTTCAGGCACCCAGAAGTTACTCGGTGTGTTTTCTATGCAGTAAAACATGCACGTTTTGCAATGATATGATGTCAGTGTGTCTTCTCTAATACAAGGTTTTATAATCTCATTATTGATGGTCTTCAGTAGGATGTAACATTGTAACTGTACAAGGTTGAACTGGATCACTAATAGTCTTTCTTGTTTTGAAAATGATATTCTCCACTGTTTCGTCTTGTCATCACTATATGGGTGAGAGGTTGGTACCACCAAGAATCCCTGAGACCGACATCTATTTATTAACTCAGAGGAAGGCCAGCCATGTTCCCTTTTTCTTGTGAGCCATTCTGCAGCGCATTCAGGCCATGTTTCACATTCTAAAGCATGCACTATATCAATTGGTAATGAATTTTCAGTAGCATGGAAATTAAGTGCTGGTCCTTGCCTGTGTGTACCCTCTAATTGTACGTTAAAAGTTTGAACTACACAGACCCTGTTGTTGGTGTCAGTGACTTCCACTAACAGTGAATCAGCTGGCCGTGAATCAGCTGGTGTGAATACACCTGTATGGTCATTGCTGAACTGTGGTTGTCCATTACGAACGAGTTGTAACTTGGCATAACCGGCCTGTCTTTCTGGTACTAGCAGACAACCCCGAGAAGCTGTACAGTCAGAAACATTGGTTACCACTGGCGCGAAATGAGGGATAACTACTGTGTCTATATCTGACTTCATTCCCGGTATTGTTGTGCCTTCATACACGCTACCAAATATGTAATATGAATAATGGGGCTTGAATATAATTGTGTTTACTATTTCAGCTGCAGTAAACACTTCTGTCTGCATCTTTCTGACTTCTGTTGAGGCACCAATGTCTTGTAATACTTCAAATAACTTCAAAGAAATGAGCCTGTAATAATCTATTTCATCTCTAGTTGGCACCACCTTGGCAGCTGAAACAATACATAACAGAAAATGAGAGACACCGGGTATAATGGCTAACAATATTGTATTCGCCTTATCAAGCGCTCAGTGTGCTCTGACACTGCATTTTATAGAGGACCCTCGTTATAACGACGGTATTTGTTCCCTGTTATTCTGCCCTTATAAAGAATTCGCCGTTATAAAGAATCCCAGTTAGGAGTTTGATGAGTATAATAAAAAGCCATTTTCCCCATAAATACTCCAAGAAACAAATGTTATAGACATTTGTTAGAATCGCCTCGGTGAGGCGATTCTAACAAATATCTATAACATTTGTTTCTTGAAGTATTAGATTACAAGACTCTTTTAAGCTATGGACTCGATATGTGCATTTCCAACCCGGGCGAAGCCCAAGCCGCTCGGACCCGTGTCTAAGCCTTTAGCTAAGTAGCGATTCCATTCAAAATGTCGTTATAACGAGTTTTGTCGTTATAACGAATGTCGGTATAAAGAGGGTTGACTGTATTAAAAAGTCTTTGAAAGTCCAATTTAACACATGATCAGACAAAGCTGTATGCATGCTCCTTATTCCGATTTTGGCCATGTTTGGTTGAAACTAAAATGTCACCCACGCCCCCACGCTTTATCATCAAAGCATAATGATGGTTATGTTAGAGTGATCTTACAGCAGACTGCAAAATCAGGCAATTTAAGGGAATGGGAACACCTGGCAGATTTTCCGTCATTTTCAAAGGGAGACAACTTTCGGGACTTCCTGTTCACCTTTCTATAAGCCCTATCCTACGAAAAAAAGGGGTCTACTCTTAGCTCCGTAGGAGCAAATTCTTTTCTTTAAGAGTTGACCCCTATTGCCAACTTTAAAACTTGTTCACCTAGCCCTTTGAAATTTCATATATTTTGTGAGCCCTATAACACTAAGAAATACTGAAATTGTGAAGCTAATATCTTTAAGAATACCGGAGTTACAGCCACTCAAAAATACAAAATGCATAGGGCGTAAAAAATAGCTGTGTTTCTACTAACATGCTGAAAAAAATTGGTCGGTAGGTAGGAGAAACTTATTTTTTATTATTTTCCCGAAAAAAATAAACAGGATCGGGTCTTTATTTTTATGTGTTTTTGTTGTAGTACATGTTTTTATTAATGAAATTGTCATGTTGAGACTTGCGCTGTATATCATAATTCATTTTAGATGCTCAAAAAAGTCAGCTCTGTAATCCGTTACCAGTTTGTTAAAAAGAATGCCTCGGCGGGGTTATTTATCAAGCTGTCATTTCATTGGTTAGAGCTGGCATGCCAAAAATTATCAATATAGTCCTTGTGATTTAGTTATATGTCTGTAGTCAGTTTGTGAATATTTGCCTCGCCGAGGCTATTAATAATGTAATCTGGAATAAGATAACCTCTTTGATTAATATTAGTGAATATATATGCATTGCCAAAATTATCAAAATATTCCAAGCTGTTTAAAAGTTACAGTGATTTTCACAAACTGACTCTGGACGGGCGGACTCACAGTAATACAATAAAATTCCGTTATTAAGACCTTCTAAAATTAAGACCAATTCTGCTTTAAAAAGCGTATTTAGTAGGTTGCAGTTATTCTTTCTGTGTGTTTTCTGCAACAGTGTCTTCTGGTAACAGACCACCTTTGGGGATGTTCAACAGTGGTCTTAAAGACCACTTTTGAACAGTCCCAAAGGTGGTGTTAATATAAGAATTTTACTATATAGTGCAGCTACGGGTCGTGCAGTTTTGTAAAACTTACGAAATATAAAACAAATCTTACACCTATTAACTGGAAATGAATCTGATCAGTCTCATATAGGATAGGTGCCGCTCGGGCGAGACAAGTTTTGCTGCAGATAGGGCATGAACATGTGGCTTATGATTGATTTCTGGTGTCAACATCACGAAAACAAGCCTATATAATTTTGACCCCCTCGAACCCCACTTTATATGGTAAAACTGGGGTTTGCAGGGGTAAACCTTATTTTTCTTTTTCTGCTCTAGAATATAGACTGTGGGTAGTCGTTAGAACCGCCTCGATGAGGGGGTTCTAACGAGTACCGCGGTTCTAACGAGTACCCACAATCTATATTTTGAGCAGAAATAAGAAAAATGTCACAATTTTTCATCTTGAAATTTTCTTTTTTTTTCGGCGATAAAGGTAACAATGTATTTGTATAGGCGTGTTTTCGTAATGAAATGTGGCAGAGTAGTTTGTCTGTATAGTTCACAGGATACTACTCCAGTTTCCTCCGCCTCAGTATGTCAACACCTATAAGCCTTTGAGAAAATGTTTATAAGCTCTTTAAAAACTTTACTTGTTATTGAAATAAAATAGATACTGGGAAGCTTCAATGACTCGAACATGGCCAGGGGCGTAGATAGAAGAAAATCATTAGTGCGCTACTTTAACCGTCCCCGCCCATAGGGGCTTGAAGAAATATATGAGCTGCATGATGCTTCCACGCAGAGCTGAATCCGTCCCGCACACTAGTACTGGTAAACCGCTTGGAGGATCAAAGCCTGTTCAGGAACCGCGGTGCGAGGCGGACCGTCCATGCTAATAAACCTTATTGGTTTCATTGGGCGACAGGGCTTGAGATGTCATTTCATCTCAATGCCGGGTAAAAGTCCCACAAAATTGGAAGCAACGTCTCCAAAATGACCTTTATAGTGTTGACGGGGACGTTAAACCTCAAATCAAACAAACAAACGCTATTTAAAACAATGAATCCGTTTACCAAATGGGCACCACTCTTACAGGAAAGAATTTGCTCCATTCCGTGGCAAAGGAAGAAACTATGCTAGCTTATAGTGTTCCGTATATCCTAGACAAAATACAGTTTTTCTTCTTCATCATCATCATCTTCTTCTTCTTTTTCTTCTTCTTCTTCATCTACTCTCTTCTTCTTTTTCTGCTTCTTTTTCTTCTTCTACTTCTTCTTTTTTCTTCCTCTACTTCTTGTTATTCCTCTATTTTTTCTTCTTATTTTTCTTCTACGTCTATTTTTTACGTTTGTAATGTGTACGCAAGTGCGAATCTGCGTACAGGTAGCTACGATGGTTAGCTCATTAAAAATACCTTTGCTAATTCAAACTTACTCTTTGGTCCGTAAAGAAGTCTTATTCCCATAGCTTAGAATATCCATATTTTAGGATAATTTAGCATTTTATTTCTAATTTCATCATGTTAACAAGCCCGTTGAATGAAGACCCCGTAACCCCCACTTTAGACAGAGAAAATTGGGGTTTACATGGGTATTTATCATATTTCTTATTTCCGCTCCGAGACAGGTTGTAGGTACTCGATAGAACCGCCTCAATGAGGTGGTTCTGACGAGCACCATACAAGCTATTGTCGGCCCCCGCCTATCGGAGCTTGAAGAAATGTGTTGATGGGACGTTAACCCTCAAATCAAACAAAAAAAAAACAACCTATGTTATGAGTGGAAATAAGAAAAAAATATCACATCTTTTCATCAGAAAATTTACCGTTTTGGAGTTCTGAAAGAATGCACTCTGGTGCAAGTATGAATTGCCGTAATGCGTTCAAAAGTATGCCGTGTGTACTCATAAGAATCGGCTCAATGAGGCGATTCTTATGAGTACACACAACATACCTATATTTCAAATAAGATGAAATAGAAAACTTTGAGTCATCCCCTGACCCCTGACCCGGCGCTATGATAAACCCTCAATGACTCAAACTACCACTACCTCAATGAGGCAATTCTTATGAGTACACACAACACACCTGTATTTCAAATAAGATGAAATAGATACCTTTCAGTCATCCACTGACTCCTGACCCGGCGCTATGATAAACCCTCAATGACTCAAACTACCACTACCTAAATGAGGCAATTCTTATGAGTACACACAACACACCTGTATTTCAAATAAGATGAAATAGATACCTTTGAGTCATCCACTGACTCCTGACCCGGCGCTATGATAAACCCTCAATGACTCAAACTACCACTGCCTCAATGAGGCAATTCTTATGAGTCTGTTGTCAACATACCTGTATTTCAAATAAGATCAAATAGATAACTTTGAGTCATCCCCTGACTCCAGACCCGGCGCTATGATAAACCCTCAAGGACTCGAACTACCACTACCTCAATGACGCGATTCTTAAGAGTGCACACAACATAGCTGTATTTCAAATAAAATCAAATAGATACCTTTGAGTCATCCCCTGACTCCTGACCCGGCGCTATGATAAACCCTCAAGGACTCAAACTACCACTACCTAAATGAGGCGATTCTTATGAGTGCACACAACAGACCTGTATTTCAAATAAAATCAAATAGATACCTTTGAGTCATCCCCTGACTCCTGACCCGGCGCTATGATAAACCCTCAATGACTCAAACTACCACAACCTCAATGAGGCGATTCTTATGAGTGCACACAACATACCTGTATTTCAAATAAAATCAAATAGATACCTTTGAGTCATCCCCTGACTCCTGACCCGGTGCTAAGATAAACCCTCAATGACTCAAACTACCACTACCTCAATAAGGCGATTCTTATGAGTATGTTGTCAACATACCTATATTTCAAATAAGATGAAATAGATACCTTTGAGTCATCCCCTGACTCCTAACCCGGCGCTATGATTAACCCTCAATGACTCAAACTACCACTACCTCAATAAGGCGATTCTTATGAGTATGTTGTCAACATACCTATATTTCAAATAAGATGAAATAGATACCTTTGAGTCATCCCCTGACTCCTGACCCGGCGCTTTGATAAACCCTCAATGACTCAAACTACCACTACCTCAATGAGGCGATTCTTATGAGTGCACACAACACACCTGTATTTCAAATAAGATGAAATAGATACCTTTGAGTCATCCCCTGACTCCTGACCCGGCGCTATGATAAACCCTCAATGACTCAAACTACCACAACCTCAATGAGGCGATTCTTATGAGTGCACACAACATACCTGTATTTCAAATAAAATCAAATAGATAACTTTGAGTCATCCCCTGACTCCTGACCCGGCGCTATGATAAACCCTCAATGACTCAAACTACCACAACCTCAATGAGTCGATTCTTATGAGGCACACAACATACCTGTATTTCAAATAAAATCAAATAGATACCTTTGAGTCATCCCCTGACTCCTGACCCGGCGCTATGATAAACCCTCAATGACTCAAACTACCACTACCTCAATAAGGCGATTCTTATGAGTATGTTGTCAACATACCTATATTTCAAATAAGATGAAATAGATACCTTTGAGTCATCCTCTGACTCCTGACCCAGCGCTATGATAAACCCTCAATGACTCAAACTACCACTACCTCAATGAGGCAATTCTTATGAGTATGTTGTCAACATACCTGTATTTCTAATAAGAGTAAATAGATAACTTTGAGTCATCCACTGACTCCTGACCCGGCCTTATGATTAACCCTCAATGACTCAAACTACCACTACCTAAATGAGGCAATTCTTATGAGTACACACAACACACCTGTATTTCAAATAAAATCAAATAGATACCTTTGAGTCATCCCCTGACTCCTGACCCGGCGCTATGATAAACCCTCAATGACTCAAACTACCACTACCTCAATGAGGCAATTCTTATGAGTGCACACAACATACCTGTATTTCAAATAAAATCAAATAGATACCTTTGAGTCATCCCCTGACTCCTGACCCGGCGCTATGATAAACCCTCAATGACTCAAACTACCACTACCTAAATGAGGCGATTCTTATGAGGCACACAACATACCTGTATTTCAAATAAAATCAAATAGATACCTTTGAGTCATCCCCTGACTCCTGACCCGGCGCTATGATAAACCCTCAATGACTCAAACTACCACTACCTCAATGAGGCAATTCTTATGAGTACACACAACACACCTGTATTTCATATAAGATGAAATAGATACCTTTGATTCATCCACTGACTCCTGACCCGGCGCTATGATAAACCCTCAATGACGCAAACTACCACTACCTAAATGAGGCAATTCTTATGAGTACACACAACACACCTATATTTCAAATAAGATGAAATAGATACCTTTGAGTCATCCACTGACTCCTGACCCGGTGCTATGATAAACCCTCAATGACTCAAACTACCACTACCTCAATGAGGCAATTCTTATGAGTCTGTTGTCAACATAACTGTATTTCAAATAAGATCAAATAGATAACTTTGAGTCATCCCCTGACTCCAGACCCGGCGCTATGATAAACCCTCAAGGACTCGAACTACCACAACCTCAATGAGGCGATTCTTAAGAGTGTGTTGTCAACATACCTGTATTTCAAATAAAATAAAATAGATACCTTTGAGTCATCCCCTGACTCCTGACCCGGCGCAATGATAAAACCCTCAATGACTCAAACTACCACTACCTGAATGAGGCGATTCTTATGAGTACATACAACATACCTGTATTTCAAATAAAATCAAATAGATACCTTTGAGTCATCCCCTGACTCCTGACCCGGCGCTATGATAAACCCTCAATGACTCAAACTACCACTACCTCAATGAGGCGATTCTTATGAGTGCACACAACATAGCTGTATTTCAAATAAAATCAAATAGATACCTTTGAGTCATCCCCTGACTCCTGACCCGGCGCTATGATAAACCCTCAAGGACTCAAACTACCACTACCTAAATGAGGCGATTCTTATGAGTGCACACAACATACCTGTATTTCAAATAAAATCAAATAGATACCTTTGAGTCATCCCCTGACTCCTGACCCGGCGCTATGATAAACCCTCAATGACTCAAACTACCACTACCTAAATGAGGCGATTCTTATGAGTGCACACAACATACCTGTATTTCAAATAAAATCAAATAGATACCTTTGAGTCATCCCCTGACTCCTGACCCGGTGCTAAGTTAAAACCCTCAATGACTCAAACAACCACTACCTCAATAAGGCGATTCTTATGAGTATGTTGTCAACATACCTGTATTTCAAATAAGATGAAATAGATACCTTTGAGTCATCCCCTGACTCCTGACCCAGCGCTATGATAAACCCTCAATGACTCAAACTACCACTAACTCAATGAGGCGATTCTTATGAGTGCACACAACACACCTGTATTTCAAATAAGATGAAATAGATACCTTTGAGTCATCCACTGACTCCTGACCCGGCGCTTTGATAAACCCTCAGTGACTCAAACTACCACTACCTCAATGAGGCGTTTCTTATGAGTGCACACAACACACCTGTATTTCAAATAAGATGAAATAGATACCTTTGAGTCATCCCCTGACTCCTGACCCGGCGCTATGATAAACCCTCAATGACTCAAACTACCACAACCTCAATGAGGCGATTCTTATGAGTGCACACAACATACCTGTATTTCAAATAAAATCAAATAGATAACTTTGAGTCATCCCCTGACTCCTGACCCGGCGCTATGATAAACCCTCAATGACTCAAACTACCACAACCTCAATGAGTCGATTCTTATGAGGCACACAACATACCTGTATTTCAAATAAAATCAAATAGATACCTTTGAGTCATCCCCGGACTCCTGACCCGGCGCTATGATAAACCCTCAATGACTCAAACTACCACTACCTCAATAAGGCGATTCTTATGAGTATGTTGTCAACATACCTATATTTCAAATAAGATGAAATAGATACGTTTGAGTCATCCCCTGACTCCTGACCCAGCGCTATGATAAACCCTCAATGACTCAAACTACCACAACCTCAATGAGGCAATTCTTATGAGTATGTTGTCAACATACCTGTATTTCTAATAAGAGTAAATAGATAACTTTGAGTCATCCCCTGACTCCTGACCCAGCGCTATGATAAACCCTCAATGACTCAAACTACCACTACCTCAATGAGGCGATTCTTATGAGTGCACACAACATAGCTGTATTTCAAATAAAATCAAATAGATACCTTTGAGTCATCCCCTGACTCCTGACCCGGCGCTATGATAAACCCTCAATGACTCAAACTACCACTACCACAATGAGCCGATTCTTATGAGTACACACAACATACCTGTATTTCAAATAAAATCAAATAGATACCTTTGAGTCATCCCCTGACTCCTGACCCGGCGCTATGATAAACCCTCAATGACTCAAACTACCCCTTTCTGGAACATTTCATCCCTGCAGGCACATGAAATAATTGTGATGTCATATCAACGCCTGTGCAACGTCATGACGTTTATGCAACGTCACATCAAGGTCGGTGCAACGTCGTGACGTTGCATAGACGTTGATTTGACGTTGTTGACGTTGCCATACCGACGCGTGCCTGCTTGGATGGCCCCAAAGATGTTTGAGCCATCGAAGTTTGACTTATTCTGAAAAATTGTTTGGTACAAAGACTGAGCTAGATTTCTTTTTAGGTTCAAGAGGTTTTTTTTTTCTGGTTGGGGGTGGGGTGGGGGGGGGGGCTCACAAAAATTCTTCCAATTCCATATACTTACAAAATCCACCAGCCATGTTGAAACTTGCAATGAAAATTTTAACTTCCTCTTTCCTGTCCGTTAAGTGTCAAACGAAATTTTGTCTTCAGATGCATCCCACAGTCCCATCAGATGTAGGCCTATCCCACAGTCCCATCAGAATGGGATCGTAGTCACCAAGACAGCATGAAAGTCATTGAGCCTAAAGTTTAGTGTTATTTTGCATATTCAGCCCCCGGATTCCATCATACTAAAAATCCGTCAAAACTACACCTTTGGAATATCGAGGGTATTTCCGATGTCTAAATTTAGAAATTTAGAATCGCTATTATCTACCCTTAACCCATTGTATACAAGTGGACTTCCATTGCTATATGTTGGACAAGTCCATTTGTCATATAAGGGGTGACAGGCCTAATTTTTGTTTTTATTCTATTTTTGATGGAAATTTTTGTTAGCAAATAGTGCAGGCCTGCGGCGTCTGTTCAGGGCCTGGAACCCCTTTAGGAGTTTCCCGCATACAATACGCCATGAAAAATTGGAGCTGAAGATGTCGTCTGCTGCATCTTCTTACAAACTTTTCAAACAAAACAGCGTGAGCCCTGATAAGACTGCTCCAACAAGCGCCGTCTTATCTGGGTCCACATCGCATTTTCGCTAAAATGACTATCAAAATTATCAGTATATGACAAGGCAGACGACTGGTGTTATGATTGGCATCTTATGGGTAGCTATAGATTTTTTACGGCCCTTTCAAGATTATCTCACTGATATCGAGTCGGTCGTTAATCCGAGGTGGGCAAAAACCGGAGTATTCGGAGAAAAAATAAAGCACTTGACCTTCCATTGCAGAACTTGCTGTCTTATATGAGACTCGAACCAGGCTCGAACCACAGCGATGAGAGACCTAAAGATTAAGAGTCATCGCTCTTATCCACTAGGGCATGGAGGCCCGTATAGCTATAATTATATCCCAAAAAGACAATATGAAAGAAAATAATAACAAAACAAAATTTTTTTTATAATTTGCAAGCGATTAGACCTTGAATTTTGTGGTCGATTTGTTTATGTTTACTTGACTGTCGCTGATCCAGATTGCGTCTAGTTATGATCGAGCTGTTTTTGTCCCTGTGACGTCAGAGTGCTGTGTCTTGACTTTGGCAAACGCATCTGATCAGGGTCTACACTGCTGGCTTAAATTAATGGAATTTAAGGGACTGCGTCTGAGTTCAAGGCTATTTTCCAAGCCTGCACTCAGTCGCACAAGATATGATCATGTTTGCACAACATATTAAAATTAAATGCATGTCCCTTCCAGGGTTCTGTAGAAGCCTCCGTGGTGTAGTGGTTACGCTACTCGCCTGGTAAACCAGGGGTCGCATGATCGATCCCGGGCTTCTCCAGACTTTCGGCCATGAGTCTTTAAACCGAGGTCCCGTCTCCGTATGACCTTAGCTGTTGGTGGGACGTAAAACTTAAACACGTACTCACTCCAGGGTTCTGTACTTCCGTAGAAAATGCTTTTATCCTATGGTGAAAGTGGCATTTAAAATATTTTTTATCCTGAATTAATCACATTTGTTCTTGTTGGCTACAAATACCGACAAGAGACTTTACCACCAAGAGAATTAAGAATTTACAACCAAGAGAATGTAGACAACTTTGTGCAAAGGTGAAAGTGACAATCTAACCCTTATCTTGCTGTTCACGACAACCCCTATCTTTGCAAACAGTGTAGATCCAGATCAGATGGCTGAAGAAGCCATCTGATCAGAATCTACAGTGTTTGGCATTCAGTTTATGAATTTGTAGCAATAAATTACATCAAGTAATTTGATTGGTTGATAGACAGAAATGGGTGTGGCTTAATTGAATATTCAGCAAGATAAGGGTTAAAATACTTGATCTCGTAATATTTTCTGTATGGTGTGTATTCTCTTTTTGACTTCTGCCTCAAGAGCTCAATTGAGTAATTCCTATTTATTCTATATTGTTTGATTTGTTTGATTTGACGTTTAACGTCCCCGTCAACACTGTAAAGGTCATTTTGGAGACGTTGCTTCCAATTTTGTGGGACTTTTACCCGACATTGAGATGAAATGAAATCTCAAGCCCTGTCGCCCAATGAAACCAATAAGGTTTATAAGCATGGACGGTCCGACACTCACACCGCTTTGCCTGGGCAGGTTTAGATCCTCTGAGCTGTTTACCAGAACTCGTGTGCGGTCGGATTTCAGCTCTGCGTGGAAGCATCATGCAGCATATCTATTTCTTCAAGCCCCGATAGGTCATTCTGTTGGAGGTTTGTCATTTAATATGCCCAAAATTGACAGATTTTAGTGACATTTGCCCTTCAAAAATAAGGTTAAGGTCACCAAAATCTAATCAAATATTTTTTAGGTTGCAATGATACATTGTATCAACCAACTTTGACCAAATTTTATTAATTCGTTCATGAGATAGGATGCAGAAAAGCCAAAATTTACAGTTTTTGGGTGTGTGTGTGTGTGGGGGGGGGGGGGGGGGGCAGTACCCTTGACAATAAATTCAAGGTCACCAAATTCTAAACAAATCTTTGGTAGATTTCAATGACATATTATACCAAGTACGACCAAATTTGATTAATTTGTTCACGAGATAGGGTGCAGACAAGCCAACATTTACAGCTTGGATCATCGTACTCTTAGGACTACATGTGTAGAACCGTTTTAGCTATTTTAATAATAGGTCACCTAAGCAATATTCCTATGGAGTTTACATTTAAAGCAAATTTTGGACGTTTTCCTATTTTTAGCTCTGGCAGCAATCTTGCTCGTCGGAGCAGAGCCGTTTTAGCTATTTTTATAGAGGGTCATCAAATCAATATTCCTATGGAGTTTGAATGAAAATGACCCGAGGGTATCTTGTTCATCGAAGTGAAATGATTTAACCTATTTTGGTAGGGAGTCACATAGGCAACATTCCTGTGAATTTTTCTATTTTTAGCTCTGGCGGCCGTCTTGCTCATCAGAGCGGAACCGTTTTAGCTTTTTTTGGTAGAGGCTTATCCATGGAACATTCTTATGAAGTTTGAATGAGACTGGCCCAGAGGTACAGGAAAAGTAGACGTTTAGAGATTTTTCTGTTTTTAGCTTTGACCACCATCTTGTTCATCGGAGTGAAACTATTTTAGCTATTTTGGTAGTGAGCCACCTAGGCAACATTCATGTGAAGTTTGAATCAAATTTGCCAAAGGGTTTAGGAGGAGAAAGTTTTTGAAGCAGATTTTTGACATTTTTTCTACTTTAAGCACTGGCGGCCATTTTGCCCACTGAAGCAGAATAGTTTTAGCTATTTTAGTAGAGGGTCACTTAAGGAACATTCCTTTGAAGTTTGAATAAAATTGGCCCATGGGTATAGGAGGAGTAGTCGTTTAAAGATTGTTTCAATTTTTGGCTCTGGTGGCCATCTTGTTTATCAGCAGAACTATTTTTACAATTTTGGTAGAAGGTTATCTAAGCAACATTCCTGTGAAGTTTGAATGAAATTGGCCCAGGGGCACTGGAGGAGCAGCCGTTTAAAAACAAATTCTATAGTTAACTCTGGCGGCCATCTTGTTCATCCCAGCGGAACGATTTTAGCTGTTTTGGCAGAGAGCCATCTGGGCAACATTCCTATGAAGTTTAACTGAAATTGCCCAAAGGGTTTAGGAGGAGTAGTCTTTTATAGCAAACTGTTGACGACGCACGACGGACCTTGACTGATCACAATAGCTAATCATGAGCACATCATGCTCAGGTGAGCTAAAACATATCAGGGACAAGGGTCCGGTTGTTCAAAGCATCGTTAGCTTAACGAGCTCGTTAGTGGTCAAATTGTAAATTGTTCTAGCAAGTTCAATATCTATTATAGTATTGTTTTTGCTGACAAATGACAGCAGCTTTTGCATATGCTAAAGCTGCTCACATTTTTTCAGCAAAAATATTATATTGATCGAACTTTTAGGGACATGTTAACTAACGACGTCTTTAGTTCTGAACAACTCACCCCAGCTGTTTAAAGATCGTCAGCTTAACAAGCTCGTTAGTATTTAAAAAATAATTGTACTATCAAGTGTAATATTTGAAACTAGTGTTTTGCTAAAAAAAAAAAAAAAAAAAAAAAAAAAAAACAGTAGTTTTTGCATTTACAAGAGCTGCTCACAATTTTTAAGCAAAAACCAGTGCTTCAGCTGAAGTGCACAACCTATCTTTTGGAGCAGAAATAAGAAAAATAAAAATAATCTATACCCCCGTAAACCCCAGTTTTCTCCATATAAAGTGGGGTGTACGGGGGTGTTCATTACACGGACTTGTTCGCGTGATGTTACCCTCCAGAGAATGTAGACTGCTTTGTGCGAAGGTGAAAGGGGCATTTTAAATAAGTTTTTTTTTTTCTCTCTGAATTAATCACATTTAGTTATGATGAACATACATGGCTAAGATCTTGTGACGGAACTGCGGTAGGCTACACATACCGACAAGAGAATTTACCACCAACAGGATGTAGACAGCTTTGTGTAAAGTTTGTTTGTTTGATTTGAGATTTTACGTCCCCGTCAACACTGTATAGGTCATTTTGGAGACGTTGCTTACAATTTTGTGGGACTTTTACCCGACATTGACATGAAATGACATCTCAAGCCCTGTCGCGCATTAAAACCAATAGGGTTTATAAGCATGGACGGTCCGACTAGCACCGCTTTACCTGGACGATCTTAGATAGATCCTCTAAGCGGTTCACCAGTACTCATGTACGGTCGGTATCAGCTCTGCGTGGAAGCATCATGCAGCCCAAATATTTCTTTAAGCCCCGATGGGCGGGGTGAAAGTGACAATTTAAAATACTTATCTATCTATCTATCTATCTATCTATCTATCTATCTCTCTCTCTCTCTCTCTCTCTCTCTCTCTCTCTCTCTCTCTCTCTCTCTCTCTCTCTCTCTCTCTCTCTCTCTCTCTCTCTCTCTCTCTCTCTCTCTCTCTCTCTCTCTCTCTCTGTTCTGTGTAAATTGCTTTAACATATAGTCTGCTCGAACATCATGGCCCACTTGGATGAACATAAACTTTTGTCAGACAGACAACAAGCATTCAGGAAAAGGCATTGTTGTGAAACTCAGCTGAGCACAGTTATTAATGACTGGGCAAAAATCTTGGACAAAGGGGTACAGGTGGAATATTTATTCTGGACTTTCAGAAGGCTTTTGACACCCCACCGCATGAACTTCTTAAATCTAAGTTATTTGGTTACGTTACGGAATGGGGGGGGGGGGGGAGACTCTGAAATGGATAGATTCCTTTCTTTGCTACAGAAAACAGCGTGTTGTTGTTAATGGTGAATCTAAGAGTGGGCTCCAGTTCTGTCTGGAGTCCCACAAGGGACTGTTCTTGGTCCGCTGTTGTTCTCCCTGTGCATCAATGATATTTCCACTGACACTGACTCAGAAATAAGACTGTTCGCAGACGACTGTGTTTGCTACCGGGAAATTAGAGATACAGATGACTCACTGAAACTTCAGAATGACATAAATAGATTAGGATGTTGGGCCCAAAAATGGGGCATGAGATTTCAGCCAGTTAAATGCAACATTATGCAGATAACTAGGAAGAGATCTAATAAAGTTGAGGCTTCTTACACCTTAGAGGGAACGGTCCTCGAGAATGTGGACTCCATTAAATACCTTGTAGTGACAATCGCACACAACTTGAGATGAATACTCATATTAGCAACATATGTACTAAGGCAAATAGAACACTTGGATTCCTGAGGCGTAATCTTCATCAGTACCCTCAGGATGTAAAAGAGGCAGCATTTCAAGGTCTTGTTCGCCCAATCTTGGAATATGGCGGTTGTAGCTGGGACCCCAGTGAAGTGGTCCTTAACGAAGAAATTGAAAAAGTTCAGAATAGAGCTGCTAGATTTGTAACAGGCAATTTCTAATTTGAAACTGGGAGCATGACTGGAATACTTGGAAAATGGGAGTCTCTCAAGAAAAGGAGGAAAGACAGTAGGCACATCCTTTTATACAAAGGTCTAAAGGGTAAAGGGTGCTGCTAGCATTCCAACAGAAAACCGTGTCCCCCCCCACCCCCCCCCCACCCCCGGCTAGGCACTGTAAAAATCACCATTCATTGGCGTTTCAGACCCTTACTGCAAGAACTGACATTTATAAAGAATCGTTCTTCCCCCGAACCATTAGAGATTGGAATACTTTTCCCGATTCGATTATTTCGACAGCCGAAGATGCTAATGACTGTGTAACTAAGTTTACCTCTTTGGTTAAAGCTAGGGATTAACTTCCCATATCACAGGTCCTGGTGTATGAATGTCATTTGACGTGTCACCAGTAACAATTCTGATTCTGATTCTCTGAATCAATAACGAATTCATATTTCGGAGCAACACAACTATTATTTAATATAGGCTGACTGTTTAAATGATATACTACTCAAAGTTTGATAGGGATCACTTTTTATATACAAAATTTTGCACTGAAAATTTTAAATTTCTTGACAGAATTTGTACTCGGTATATTGGTAAATATCTTAAGCAGAAACTAGTGTACAGTTCAGTACTCATAAAAGTGCACACTTCTCACACTTCGCAAATGAATTCATGCACCCCTAAAATCTTGCTTAGCACTGCTTTCCAACAGACCAATCAAACTTATCAGTGTTCCTTTACCAAGCGTAAAAAGAACTTCGTTTGATTTGTGAAACACTAAAATGCCTAGGGGACAATTAAAAAAAAAAAACGTCTGAGCCCCGAAGAAATGAATCGTGGCGTCGGAATGTTGGAATCTGGCGTCTCTCAACGTCGTGTTGCTGGCATTCTGAATGTGTCTCAGAGCGTGGTTTCCCAACTGTGGAGTCGGCATCTTACCCACGGAAATCCTTCACACAGACACGGCGGAGTCGAGAAAGGGCTATAACTCAACATCAGGGCCGTTTCTTGTTGATTCAGTCTCGACGTCAACGGTTCCTGAACGCTACGCGTTGGCATAACGAGCTTAGGAACGGAACTGGAGTACGAATTTCTACACAAACTTTCAGAAACGGGCTCCACGAGTTCGGACTTAATGCCACGAGGCCTGCTGTACGTGTTCCGTTGAC
The DNA here is from genome assembly GCA_963580285.1 of Lucinisca nassula. Lineage (NCBI taxonomy): Eukaryota > Metazoa > Mollusca > Bivalvia > Lucinida > Lucinidae > Lucinisca > Lucinisca nassula. The sequence continues at coordinate 80,508,310 of OY757017.1, read as the reverse complement.
GAGACAGCACTTGTTAGACCGGTTGGACTTTACCAGAACTCACGTCAGGTGGACGGTTCGTGACTTGACGCCAGTACTGTTTACTGAGGTGTCCAGATTCTGTCTAGACTTCACTTATAAACGTCAATTAGTGCTGCAAATGTCTAAAGAGCGATTCGATGACTTGAATGTGGCAGAGCATGATCGCAATGGAAAGGGGTAAGTCATGGTTTGGGCTAGGATAAGCGTGATCGGTAAAACTGACTTGTACGTCGTTGAAAACGGAACGTTAATGGCAGTGAGGTACTGTAATGATATTCTTGACGAGTTTGTAAGACCATATGCAGATGCTTTCGGCCCGGACTTTATTCTGATGGACGATAATGCCCGTCCCAACCGTGCCAACGTCACTGATTCCTATCTGGAACGTGAGATAACCGTTCGTATGGACTGGCCTGCTCGGTCACCGGACTTAAATCCGATTGAGCATGCGCGGGACATGCTACAGCGTGCTGTTTCAGCCCGACCTGTGCATCCGAGGATTTTACAGGAGCTCAAAGATGCATTGGTTGCTGAATGAAAGCTGATTCCACAAAACCGGATACAGACTCAGATTACGAGCATGCGCAGGCGATGTCGTACTGTAATTGATGCCCTTGGACGCCATACACGTTATTAGGCACGATTGTCTAAACAAATTTGAAAATTTGTGAAAATTTGTTAAAAAACAGTTGTCCAAATCCCTTCGTGTTACGGCAAATTTTGGGGTTGCCAAAACGGTTGCTGTTGTCACGCTTGAATGCAGTACCAGTTGACAAAATTAATCACTAGGTTTTGTAAAGGATACGTTTTCTATCATTATGTATCGAATTTGGATTCAAGTGATTAATTCATCCAAAAATTATTTTGCATTAAAAAAGTGATCCCTATCAAACTTTGAGTAGTATATATCACTGCACTGAACTTTTCTTGTCGGTAGATGACAGTTGAAGTTTCAATGACACACATTCCATTGCCCCCGCGCATCGGGGCTTGGAGAAATAGATTGGGCTGCATGGTGCTTCCACGCAGAGCTGAAACCGACCGCACACGAGTACAGTTGCTTAATAGATCACAGGCTAGAAGTCAGTTGTTAAAGTGACTAGATCATGAGTGCGTAGCGCGTGTGATCATGGACGCGTAGCGCGAGTGATCTATGCACTTATGACTGACCGACAGACAGTGATCTTGAACCAGTGGGCTGATTTTCAAGAAACTTTGTTATGTAGTACCTAGGACTGCTTGTTTAAACAATAGCTCTAGTATCATAAATAATCAGATCACCTGCGGGAACAATGTGTGATTATTGAGGAGTAAAACAAAAATCTTCAAAAAGATTACCGGTAGGAATAAAAAAAGAGGGCCCACAGGGCCCTGGTTCGCCCACCTGTGTGTCACTGTCTCAAGCACATTCCATTTTTAGCTATGGTGGCCATCTTGTTCATCAGCAAAGTGATTTTAGCTTATTTGGTAGGGAGTAACCAAGGCAACATTCCTGTGAAGTTTGGATCAAATTGGCCATAGTGTTTAGGAGGGGTTCACGTTTGAATCAGATTTACAATAGTTTTCTATTTTTAGCTCCGGTGGCCATTTTTTTCATCAGAGCGAGATTGTTTTAGCCTTTTTCGTAGAGGGTCATCTAAGCAACATTACTTCGAAGTTTGAATGAAATTGGCCCAAGAGTACAGGAGTCGTTTGAAGATTTTTTTTTTTTATTTTTAGCTCTGGCAGCCATCTTGTTCATTGGAATGGAATGGGTTTTAACTATTTTGGTAGGGAGTCACTTAGGCAACATTCCTGTGAAGTTTTAAATCCAATTGGCCCAAAGGTTTTGATGATATTCGCATTTGAAGCAAATTTACAATGTTTTTCTATTTTTAGCTCTTGTAACCATTTGTTAATCATTATGCTATTTTCCTAGAGGGTCATCTAAAGAACATTCCAATGAAGTTTAGAAGCCTTCATGGTGAAGTGGTCATGCTACTTGCCTTGTAAACCAGGGGTAGCAGGATCGATCCCAGGCTTCTTCAGACTTTCAGATTGGTCTTTAAACAGAGGTCCCATCACTGTATGACCTTAGCTGTTGGTGAGATTTCAACTCAAACACTCACTCCTATGAAGGAACCTATATGCCAAATATGAAGGCTGTATCTTAAATGCTCCAAAAGTTATGACAAAGTAAGTCAAAGGTCAAGGTCATGGCTCAAAAGTTTTGTATGGTTGGGAAAACTTTGTCACAAGGAACATACATGCCAAATATGAAGGCTCTATCTCATATGGTTCAAAAGTTATGATAAAGTAGGTCACAGGTCAACGTCACAGGTCAAATCTTTATATGAGTGGGAAGCCCGTGTCACAAGGAACCTACATGCCAAATATGAAGGCTCTATCTTAAACAGTTCAAAAGTTACGACAAAATAACCTACTGATCTACTTTTTGATTTGACATGACCCATATTCAAACTTAACAGAGATATTGTCCAGATGATCATTCTGATCACTCTGAGCAAGTTTTATGATGATATGACTAAAACTGTGGCCTCTTAGAGTTTTAAAAATGTTTTTCTATGATTTGACCTGCTGACCTACTTTTTGACCTGACATGACCCATATTCAAACTTGACCCAGATATTGTCAAGATGATCATTCAGAGCAAGTTTGATGATGATCAGACCAAAACTGGGGCCTCTAGTGTGTCCACAAGGTTTTTCAACAATCTGACCTACTTACTGGCAAGATATGACCCATATTCGAAATTAACTGAGATATTGTCAAATGATCATTTTTAGCAAGTTTGATGATGATCAGACCAAAACTATGGCCTCTAGTGTGTTCAGGGGGGGGGGGGGGGTTCTATGATTTTATCTACTGACCTACTTTTTGGACTCACATGACCCATATTCGAACTTGACTCAGATATTGTCAAGATGATCATTCTGGGCATGTTTGATGATGATCGGACCTAATCTGTGGCGTCTAGTGTGTTCACAAGGTTTTTCTATGATTTGACTTACTGACCTACTTTTTGACCTGAAATGACCCATATTCGAACTTGACCGAGATATTGTCAAGACTAGCATTCCGAGCAAGTTTGATGATGATTGGACCAAAAAATGTGGCCTCTAGAGTGTTCACAAGGTTTTTTTCTCCGATTTGACCTACTGACCTACTTATTGACCTGTCATGACCCATATTCGAACATGACCAAGATATTATCAAGATGATCATTCTGAGCATGTTTGATGATGATCGGACCAGAACTATGGCCTCTAGTGTGTTCACAAGGATTTTCTCTGATTTTAACTACTGACCTACTTTTTGAACCGACATGACCCATATTCAAACTTGACTCAGATATTGTCAAGACGATCATTCTGGGCAAGTTTGATGATGATTGGACCAAAACTGGAGCCTCTAGTGTGTTCACAAGGTTTTTCTATGATCTGACCTACTTTTTGAACCGACATAACCCATATTCAAACGTGACCAAGATATTATCAAGATGATCATTCTGAGCAGGTTTGATGATGATTGGACATAAATTGTGGCATCTAGTGTGTTAAGAAGGTTTTTCTATGATTTGACCTACTGACCTACTTTTTGACCCAACAACACCCATATTCGAACTTGACTGAGATATTGTCAAGATGATCATTCTGGGCTAGTTTGATGATGATCGGACCAAAACTGTGGCCTCTAGTGTCTTCACAAGGTTTTTTCTGATTTGACCTACTGACCTACTTTTTGACCCAATATAACCCATATTCGAACTTGACAGAGATATTTTGTGGTGGTACAAAATGTGTGCAAGTTTAGTTAAAATCAAATCATAATTGAAACAGCTATCATGCAGACAAGACCAAAACAGGCAATTTTTGCCCTTTCAGGGGCCGTAACTCCGTAACACATGATGGGATATGGCTGGTTCAAAAAAGGAACCCAGATCTCATGGTGGTTCAAGTTGTGTGCAAGTCTGGTTAAAATCAAATCATAAATGAAGATGCTATCGTGCGGACAAGACCAAAATAGGCAATTTTTGCACTTTCAGGGGCCGTAACTCTGTAAAACATGATAGGATATGGCTGGTTCAAAAAAGAAACCCAGATCTCATGGTGGTTCAAGTTGTGTGCAAGTCTGGTTAAAATCAAATCATAAATGAAGATGCTATCGTGCGGACAAGACCAAAAAAGGCAATTTTTGCCCTTTCAGGGGCCATAACTCCGTAACACATGATGGGATATGGCGGGTTCAAGAGAGGAACCTAGATCTCATGGTGGTACAAGTTGTGTGCAAGTCTAGTTAAAATAAAAAATAAATGAAGATGCTATCGTGCGGACAAGAAATTGTTTACGCACGCACGGACACACTGACGGACGACGGACAAAATGTGATCACAAAAGCTCACCTTGTCACTACGTGACAGGTGAGCTAAAAAAATCAAGCCTTCAAACAACAATGGCATTTCTGTGCATATATATTTTCTTTCTTTTTCCTTCCATCCAATTACCATCCATCCGTCTGTCTGTCTGTCTGTCGTCCGTGCGTTCGTTCGTTCATCCGTCATCCAATGGATCCATCTATCCAAATATCCTCTCACTTATCCCTCTCTGTAATGTACCTAGCCATCTATCCATCCATTCATCCATCATTCCAGCCATCCAACCAACATCCATCCATCCATTGATCCGTTCTAAATAGGGAGGGGGCGAAGCAACTTTGTGGGCGAAATGGCTAAGGGGACCAGAAGACCAGGCGAAACAACCAGGGGTGCAAAATGGGGGTGAAACGACCAGGGAGAAACGACTGGGTGGGGAAGGTCTTTGGGGCATAGTATCTTGTTACCCCACTAGCCAGAGGTAAAGAAATCAGTTGGATAAACTGTGTGAGGCCATAGAAAGACATCGAATCAGGCCCCAGTCATCTGATGAAAGTTTCATCTTTGTTTTTTGAGGGCACTATCTCCATGTCGAGTGAACTAGCTCCTTGTCAAGAAGACTAGCTCTGACAGTAATTTCGTCGTAAGTCGCAAGTTACGTAATCACGACCAGAATGTTTGCTTATTTCAAACTTTCCATGTTTCATTTCACTAGGGATGTTGCTTCTGGGATGTGAAGGGCATACTTTTGATGGAAAATGAAAAATCGTCGGTCGAAATCTCAGTGTTGACATAAATTTACAATTTTTCAGGTCCGTGAAAAAAAGTTTCCTTTCAGTCATACGCCAGCGCTGCAAATTTCCATGGCAAATTCTAGCGGGGTACAAAGTTAAATCATTTCTATGTGGCACTGCACATTGCCGGATTTTTTATTAAACAGCTTACAAAAAAAAATGGTGATAAGACTTTTCGAGACCTACCTTTATTTTCAAGTTTCCAGGTGATGGAGCTAGCTCGAGAGTTCCCGGATGTGAGGAGGGAACCAATTTCCATTGACCCATTTTTGAGCTAGTTCCCCTGATTACCATCCTTGTATGTAGGCAATGGAAAATAACTGTTTTATTCTAAAACAAATCACAGCTCGGAAGAGTGGGACGGTGACGTCATTAAAAGTGCTGATTTATGATGTCACTAGTCGATTTACTTGATGTAAGACGATGAGACGTCATTTTCTCGCATCGAAAACGTTAGAAAAGGATATATATGCACGTGTTTCAGTCAATAATTTTAGCAGGATTTCTTCTAGCAATGGCGAAAAGTTGTGAGGTTTTGAAGGAAACAACAACATTATTGCCGATTTTCAGTGTGTTAGAATCGAAATAGATCAGCTCTAGTATGCGATTTGTTGAGTAATAAATTACAGTTTGTCGGTCAGTTGTAAGTAGACAAATCACGTGCGCTACGCGCTCGTGATTTGATCTACTTTACAACTGACCACTAAACTGTGATTTATTACTCAACGAATCACAGTTAGAGTTGATCTATTTCATAAACAACATCTATGTACAACAATACTAACAATGAACACTAACATTAACAATATAAATCTGTTTCTATATTATTTCACGGCGCTGACTCGAAAGCAAAACTATGTTTTATGCTCGGCCCCTGCCCATAGGGGCTTGAAGAAATATATGGGCTGCATGATGCTTCCACGCAGAGCTGAATCCGGCCTGCACACTAGTACTGGTAAACCGCTTAGCGGATCTAAGCCTGTCCAGGAACCGCGGTGCGAGGTGGACCGTCCATGCTAATAAACCCTATTGGTTTCATTGGGCAACAGGGCTTGAGATGTCATTTCATCTCAATATCGGGTAAAAGTCCCACAAAATTAAAAAAGCAATGTTTCCAAAATGATCTTTACAGTGTTGATGGGGACGTTAAATCTCAAATCAAACAAACAATGTTTTATGCTCGGGACTGCGACGTGAAAACTGCAAAGAAACAAATAACACAAAACAGACACAAAGAAAGGAAAACGAATCAAAGAAAAAATTAAAGCCGGCGTAAATATGCTAACTTTAGGTCAACTAGTGCACTGGCATTTCATGTGCAAATTTTCCTATATATTCTTTACATCTTCATCACAATGGCAAATACAGCTGAAAAAATTATCACAGGTATGCAACTTGGTTTGACCCGAGTCCCGAAAGCTGCTTATCATGTTTCAGACTCATTGGCTATTCTGTTTTAGAGAAGAAGGTTTTTACCAAATATGGTTAGACTAACTATTTTAGGGGCTACCATCACGTGAATAAGTCCGTGAAATGAAGACCCCCCTATAGCCCACTTTATATAGAGAAAACTGGGGTTCACATTATTTTTCTTCTTTTTGCTCCAAGACATAGGTTGTGGGTACTCGTTAGAACTACCTCACTGAGGCGGTTCTAACGAGCACCCACAACCTATGTTTGAAGTATTTATAAGCAAAATATCACATATTTTCATCAGAAAAGTAGCCATTTTGGAGATGTGAAAAATGCACTTTGACGCAAGGTTATCGTTATCGTCATGTACTGCCCCTCATTCCCCTTTCAGGAATTAGAAGAATGAATCAACAAATGTAACATCAAAACTTTTATTTTTTAAAATTAAAATAGCTCTTTTCAACATATATACTTTTCAGCAGTAGAAAAAAAAAATAAGCCAGCACACGGCAAAACATAGATTAATAAGTCCTGTACTACCATCAAAGGCTCAAATTAGATGGCACAGATTGCGGCCATTGAAGACTCAGCTCAAGCCTTTACATCAGTGCAATCAGTGCAGTTTAATTTGAGCCTTTTCTGGTCACAAGCACCTTCTAGTCAGCCTTGGACTAAACAGAGATAAAAAATCTTGTCATACAGTGTGGATGCTCAGTCTGGTCAGTCTTTGCTGGCTGCATAGGTCTTATTGTATTGTCCTAGTTCATTTATAGTCAATTTTAAACATATTAATCAGCAGTTTCTCACTAAACAAAGCAACCCCCGCTCATCGGGGCTTGAAGAAATAGATGGGCTGCATGATGCTTCCACTGGAACCTACCAGCACACGAGTACTAGTAAACCGCTTAGAGGATCTAAGCCTGCCCAGGCAAAGCGGTGCAAGTCGGACCATCCATGCTTATAAACCCTATTGGTTTCTTTGGTCGGCAAGGCTAGAGATGTCATTTCATCTCAATGTCGGATAAAAAGTCTCACAAAATTAGAAGCAGCATCTCCAAAATGACCTTCACAGTGTTGACAGGGACATTAAGCCTCAAATCAAACAAACAACCTCTCCAGACAAATAGTTGTATTGGCTTTACAATTAAGAAATAGATCAGCTCTAACTCTGATTTGTTGAGTAATAAATCACAGTTTGGAGGTCAGTTGTAAATTAGATCAAATCACGAGCCCATAGCGTGCATGAATTGTCTACTTACAACTGACCGACAAACTGTGATTTATTACTCAACAAATCACAGACAAGAGCTGATCTATTTCGATTCTAACACACTGAAAATCGGCAATAATGTTGTTGTTTCCTTCAAAATCTCACAATCTTTCACCATTGTTAGAAGAAATTCCGCTGAAATTATGGACTGAAACACATGCATTAATATCCTTTTCTTACGAGTTTGATTCGAGAAAATGACGTTACACCGTCTAACGTCAAGGAAATCGACTAGTGACGTCATAAATTGGCAGTTTTTAATGATGTTACGCTCTTCCTTGCCGTGATTTGTTGTAAAATGAAAGACAGTTATTTTCCATTGCCTATACAGGCGCGCTGTGTTAGAATAGGGATCATAAAGTCACAGAACCATTCATTACGATAACACACCCAAGCGACATAATGCATTTTTTCACATCTCCAAAATGGCTACGTTTCTGATGAAAATCTGTGATAATTTTCTTATTTATACTGTAAACATAGGTTGTGGGTGCTCATTAGAACCACCTCAATGTGGCAGTTCCTTGAGGTGGTTCTAACGAGTACCCGCGACCTACGTCTCAGCAGAAATAAGAAAAAAATGTATACACCCATAAAACCCCAGTTTTCTCTATAAAAAGTGGGTTTTAGGGGTGTTCATTTCACGGACTTGTTCATGTGATGACATTTACAAGTGCTTACAATGAACGCCCCTGCAGACCCCACTTCATATATAGAAAACTGAGGTTTACAGGTGTAAAAACTTTTGTTCTTGTTTCTCCTTCAAATCATAGATTGTGGGCAGAGCTATAATCAAAAGTTCAATGCAGAAATAAGGACACCTTTAAAACAAGAGGCCCAAGAGGGCCTGTCGCTCCACCGGCTAACTTCAGACAATTGTCATATTTATTACATTAACCAATGGTATACTAGCGGACTCTTCTATTGCTATATGTTGGACCAGTCCATTTGTCATATAAGGGGTGTCAGGCCTATTTTTTTTTCTATTTTTGATGGAAAATTCTGTTAGCAAATAGTGCAGGCCCTGATCAGACATGGTGTTCTGTGGGGTCTGATCTGGGCCAGCACTGTTTGCCAAGGTACCCATTTAGGGTTTACCCGCATGCAATGGGTAAAAAAGAAACAAGTGATCCACCCAAGGAATGTCCATTCTATATTTTTTGGACCCCAGAGCCATGGTTGGCAGGATTTATGTGAGTGACCATTTGGCATTGCTCCGTTCTAAATATCTAAAGCTCTGGGCCCTATGGTTTCAGAGAAGAAGACTTTTTTTAAGTTTTTCCTATTATAAGTCTATGGGAACTAATATGCCTCTGGGCGTGACCAATTTTTTACCCCAGGGGCATTGTTGGCAGGATTTATTTGAGTGACCACTTGACGTTGCTGCATACTTAATATCTAAGCTCTGGGCACTGATGGTTTCAGAGAAGATTTTTGTCAGTTTTTCCCAGTATAAGTCTATGGGAGCTTATGGGCCTCAGGGTGTGGCCATTTTGGACCCCAGGGGCATAGTTGGCAGGATTTATGCAGATGAATACTTCAAGTTGCTACATACTAAGCTCTTGGCCTTATGGTTTCAGAGGAGAAAAGTTTCAAGATTTTGTCATTATTAGTCTATGGGAGCTACTAAGCACCGGGGTGTTGCCAATTTGGACTCAAGAGTCATAGTTCGCAGGACTTAGTAGGTGACCACATAACTTTGCTACATACTACAGTTCAACCTGTATTAAGCAAGTGCCTAAGGGATAGTCAAAATATGCTTGCTTAAGACAGGTTCTTACTTAATACAGGTGAAATTTAACACATCTGCCTTTCTTGGGAACTGAATGCCTGCTTGCTTAAGACAGGTTGCTTGCTTAATAGAGGTGGCCACTAAGACAGATTTTACTGTAAATGTCTTAGCTTTAGGCTTTATGGTTTCAGAGAAGAAGTTTTTCCGTTTATTGGTCTATGGAAGCTAATGAACCAAAGGTGGTGGCCATGGCGGCCATGTTTTTTGTCTGATCAAAATTTCTTCAATGAATCTGACAATGGTAGACACAAGGAACATTCATGAAAATTAAGAACGAAATCCATTTAGCGGTTTTGGAGTGAGTGAGTGAGTGAGTTTTAGTTTTACGTCCCACCAACAGCTAAGGTCATACGGAGACGGGACCTCGGTTTAAAGACTCATCCGATAGTCTGGAGAAGCCCGGGATCGATCCTGCGATCCCTGGTTTACAAGGCGAGTAGCGTAACCACTGCACCATGGAGGCTTCTTAGCGGTTTTGGAGGAGAAGATTAAAAAAAAAAGATCCCTTTATGAGTCTATGGAAGCTAATTAGCCAATGGGCGTGTCCATGGCGGCCATGTTTTTTGTCTGATCAAAATTGCTTCAAGGAATCTGACAGAGGTCCACCCAAGGAACATTCATGCAAAGTAAGAATGAAATCCATTACGTTGAGCGGTTTTGGAGGAGAAGGTTTTTAAAACTTTTCCCCATATAAGTCTTTGAAAGCTAATGAGCCAAGGGGCATGGCCATGGCAGTCATGTGGGGCATGGCCATGGTGGCATGGCCATGGTGGCCATGTTTTTTGCCTGATCCGAATTTCTTCAAGGAATCTGACAGAGGTCCACCCAAGGAACATTCATGCAAAATAAGAATAAAATCCATTGAGCGGTTTTGGAGGAGAAGATTTTTAAATATTTTTTTTACTTTCGATGCCATTTTGTTCTGCATGTAACAAAATTCTTTGAAGGAATTCAGAAGAGGCCTATGTGAGAAACATTCCTGTGAAGTTTGGTTACAATCGACCAAGTAGTTAAGGAGGAAATGTTTAAAGAAAAAAGTTAACGCACGGATGCACAACCGCACAGACGCACAACAGACACAGGGCCATAACATATAACATAAGACCCGCCGGTCTTTGGCCAGTGGAGCTAAAAAATGAACAGATTTATGTTTTTATTTCTTTATTTATTTATTTTTTCCTTTCCTCCGTCGGATTCGGTATGCCTCCCTTTTCAACTAAGCCATTTTAACCCTCAGGGATCTGGAGAACTGTTGACACTGTAGTATAATTAGGTCTAATAAATCAATCTCCCTCAGTATTTTGAATTTATTTTGAAACATCAAGTCGTATAAATAGAGTTTGTGTTAAAAACATCAGTTCTATCACCAGTGTGATAGGCATGTGAAATTTCTGATGTTTTGAATTTTAGAATGACATTTTGTAGGTGGACCTCTATAGATATGTGATAGTCAGCAAAATTGGAGGAGATTAATTCAGATACAGGAAGGTACTTTTAAATAAATAAATAAATAAACAAGAACTTTTGAAGAAGAGAAGACTTTTTTAACATTACACTACATGTTATATAGTGAAAATAAACCCCGCCCACTGCAGCCATGTTTTATGTCGGATCAAAATTTCTTCAAGGAATCTTACAGAGGTCCACCCAAGGAACATGCATGCCAAATAACTATGAAATAAAACAAGAACTTTTGCAGGAAATATTTTCAGCATTACACTATATGTTATATAGTGAAAATAAGCCTCGTCCATGGCGGCCATGTTTTTTTGTAAGAGCAAATTTTTTTCAAGGAATCTGACAACAGTCCACCCAAGGACAATTCATGCAAATTACAATGAAATCCCACAAGTACTTTTGCAGAAAATGATTTTTTAGCATTACGTTATATGTTAAATAGTGAAAATAAGCCCCGCCCATGGCGGTCATGTTTTTTGTCGGATCAAAATTTCTTCAAGGAATCTAAAAGAGGTCCACCCAAGGAACATTCATGCAAAACAAGGCATCGCAAGCGATACAAATCCCCTCGCACTAGACAACTTTGTGTGTGGAAAACACTGAAATGGCAAAAGTCCAACTTGCTTGAGATATTATCATATGCAACATTTGTGTAACGTTTGTTTAAAAATCCTCCAATAAATGTACATTCTAGAGTGATGACGTTTCTCAAAAAATAGCCATACTGACCTTGACTTGAGGCCATGACCACGAAAGTAGATCTTGCTCAAGATATTATCATAAGCATCTTTTGTGTGAAGTTATATTAAAATCTGTTAATAAATGTAGGCGGTAGAGCGATGACAAAGTTTTTCTAAAGATAGCCACAGTGACCTTGACTTTGAGGTCATGACCTTGAAAGTCGAAGTAAGTCGAGATATTATCATAAGAAACATTTGTGTGAAGTTCTATTACAATCCATCATTAAATGTAGGCGCTAGAGCGATGACAAAGTTTTTCTAAAAATAGCCACAGTGACCTTGACCTTGAAAGTCTAAATAGCTCGAGATATTGTCATAAGGAACATTTGTGTGAAGTTATATTGAAATTTGTGAAAAAATGTAGTCACTAGAGCAATGACAAAGTTTTTCTAAAAATAGCCACAGTGACCTTGACCTTGAAAGTCAAACTCGCTCGAGGTATTGTCATAAGGAACATTTGTGTGAAGTTATATTGAAATTGATGAAGAAATGTAAGCGCTAGAGCCATGACAAAGTTTTTCTAAAAATAGCCACAGTGAGCTTGACCTTGAAAGTGGAACTCACTAGAGATATTGTTATAAGGAACATTTGTGTGAAGCAATATTGAAATTGGTGAAAAAAATGTAAGCGCTAGAGCAATGACAAAGTTTTTCTAAAAATAGCCACAGTGACCTTGACCTTGAAAGTCGAACTCGTTCGAGGTATTGTCATAAGCAACATTTGTGTGAAGTTATATTGAAATCAGTGAAGAAATGTAGGCGTTAGAGCGATAACAAAGTTTTCTAAAAATAGCCAAAGTGACCTTGACCTTGAAAGTCGAAATGGTGAGATATTGTCATAAGGAACATTTGTGTGAAGTTATATTGAAATCGATGAAGAAATGTAAGCGCTAGAGGGATGACGAAGTTTTTCTAAAAATAGACACAGTAACCTTGCCCTTGAAAGTGGAACTCGCTAGAGATATTGTCATAAGGAACATTTGTATGAAGTTATATTGAAATTGGTGAAGAAATGTAAACGCTAGAGCGATGACAAAGTTTTTCTAAAAAATAGCCACAGTGACCTTGACCTTGACCTTGAGGCCTTGACATTGATAGTCGAACCCGCTTGAGATATTGTCATAAGGAACATTTGTGTGAAGTTATATTGAAATCAGTGAAGAAATATAGGCGATAGAGCGATGACAAAGTTTTTTCTAAAAATAGCCACAGTGACCCTGACCTTGAGGCCATGAGTTGGAAAGTCGAACTCCCTGGAGATATTTTTATAAGGAACATTTGTGTGAAGTTATATTGAAATTGGTGAAGAAATGTAGGCGCTAGAGCGATGAAAATGTTTTTCTAAAAATAGCCACAGTGACCTTGACCTTGAGGTCATGACCTTGAAAGTCCAACTCCCTCAAGATATTGTCATAAGGAACATTTGTGTGAAGTTATATTGAAATCAGTGAAGAAATGTAGGAGCTAGAGGGATGACAAAGTTTTTCTAAAAATAGCCACTGTGACCTTGACCTTGAAGCCATGACCTTGAAAGTGGAACTCGCTCAAGATATTTTTATAAGGATCATTTGTGTGAAGTTATATTGAAATTGGTGAAGAAATGTAAGCGCTAGAGCGATGACAATGTTTTTCTAAAAATAGCCACACTGACCTTGACCTTGAGGTCATGACCTTGAAAGTCCAACTCGCTCCGGATATTTTTATAAGGATCATTTTTTGAAGTTATATTGAAATTGGGGGAGAAATGTAGGCGCTAGAGCCATGACAAAGTTTTTCAAAAAATAGCCAGAGTGACCTTGACCTTGAGGTCATGACCTTGAAAGTCGATCTTGCTCCAGATATTGTCGTAAGGAACGTTTGTGTGAAGTTATATTAAAATCGGTCAAGAAATGTAGGCGCTAGAGCGATGACAAAAGTACGTACGTACGTACGTGGCGCTAGAGCGATGACAAAAGTATGTACGTACGTTGCGCTAGAGCGATGACAAAAGTATGTACTTACGTACGTACGTACGGGACAAATGCTATATCCCCCCTCAAAACTATGTTGTGCGAGGGGATAATGAAATCCAACAGGTGGGTTTGGAGGAGAAGATGTTTAAAAATTTTTAATTTTTTGTGTGGTTTTGTTGCCATGGCAACCAGAGTTCTGGGTGTAACAAATTCTTTGAAGGAATTTAGAAGAGGACTAAGTAAGGAACATTCCTGTGAAGTTTGGTTACAATTTGCCCAGTACTTTAGGAGGAGAAGATGTTTTAGCATTACACTATATGTTAAATAGGGAAAATAAGCCCCGCCCATGGCGGCCATGTTTTTTGTCGGATCAAAATTTCTTCAAGGAATCTGAAAGGGGTCCACCCAAGGAACATTCATGTAAAATAAAAATGAAATCCAACAAGTGGTTTTGGAGGAGAAGATTTTTAAAGATTTTTAATATTTTGTGTTGTTTTGTTGCCATGGCAACCAGAGTTCTGAGTGTAACAAAATTCTATGAAGGAATTTAGAAGAGGACTAAGTAAGGAACATTCCTGTGAAGTTTGGTTACAAGGGGCCCAATAGTTTAGGAGGAGAAGATGTTTTAGCATTACACTATATGTTAAATAGGGAAAATAAGCCCCGCCCATGGCGGCCATGTTTTTTGTCGGATCAAAATTTCTTCAAGGAATCTGAAAGAGGTCAACCCAAGGAACAGTCATGCAAAATAAAAATGAAATCCAACAGGTGGTTTTGGAGGAGAAGATTTTTAAAGATTTTTATTTTTTTTTTGTTTTGTTGCCATGGCAACCAGAGTTCTGGGTGTAACAAAATTCTTTGAAGGAATTTAGAAGAGGACTATGTAAGGAACATTCCTGTGAAGTTTGGTTACAATTGGCCCAGTAGTTTAGGAGGAGAAGATGTTTAAAGAAAAACGACGGACACAGGGCCATGACAATAGCCCCGCTGGCCTTCGGCCAGTGGAGCTAAAAATTAAAGTTTTGGAGATTTGAAAGAAAGCACTTAACCCATTTCAGAACAGAAACCCCTAAAGGGCTACCCTGGCAAACAGTGGAGGCCCAGATCAGACGCCGCTTTCTGCGGCGTCTGATCAGGGCTTCCACTGTTTGCCAAAAGTTCAGTCATTTTCCAAATAAATTTTGAAAACACAACCTGATACCCCCAGATTTTGTAATGGACTCCTGCTATATATAAGGAGGAAGATTCCATTTGGTACAAAAAAAAACCACACAGATGTTATCAATATCTGATAGTAATAATTATCTCCACTAACAGAACAGTTTCAGGGGCAAAAAAATATGTGTTCTTAACCCTTCTCTTGCTGAATATTCAGTTTAGCCACACCCATTTCTGACTTTGAACCAATCAGATTACTTGATGTAGTTTATTCCTACAAATTCATAAACTGAATGTCAAACAGTGTAGATCCTGATCAGAGAAGCCATCTGATCTGGATCTACATTGTTTGCAAAGAAAAGGGTTGTCATGAACAGCAGGATAAGAGTTAACTATTATATATAGCAGCTTTTTAGACTTTAAATATATGTAATGGTTCCGCTATATACAATCTCTTAATAACTCATATATGCTTAGCTTAAAAATACATACAACTAGAAATGTGTCAATAGGACACAGATGTCCCCGACCAGCCTCTACCTAGTACAAATGCCATAACCTGAGGTTACAGGATCAAGTAAGTACTAGTACACACACACACACATACAGATGGACGTACATTCATATGCACATATGGAAAACTGAAAAACTATTTGCCCCCTGCATCATGACTATGTGGAGGCATTGCAAACAGTGCAGATCCAGACCAGATGAAGTTAAATAAGGCCATGTTGAGTCAATCAGTTGAAATAACCCCACATTTTGGCACATGAGCATTTAATCAGTACAGTCAATTCACCAGTTACTTATAACTGTCCCTCTTGAATCGACCAAAAGAACAGAATAGCCATAGAAAATATTTCATATTGACTGCCACAAAATAATGATACTGGACTCAGTGGGAGCCAAAATAGTGAGCTCCTGGCACATGGAACTGCACCGACAGGCTGAAGAATTTTACCTGAATCTACACAGTGTACATAATGTCTCTAGTACCTCTTTATAACACTGCTGTATGTGGTCCAAACAGAAACCATGCTTGGCATAACCATGTTTGCGCACAATAAAAATGTTTAGATTACGAGGACTGTTCAAATATGATTGCAAGTAGAAAGTTTTCTCATGCACTAATGCGAAAATCACCTGGAAATAAATATCACAGCGTAGAAAAACATTTTACCTATACATTGATACCAAACCTATTAAAATCCGTCCACTTTAGCCATGTATATCGTTCGATAATCACTGTCTACTCTTGTATACTAATACAAAACATGGTTGGAAGAAGGTCAGAGTACGCCGTTGAAATACGGTCCTATAATAAGAATCGTTGTATTCTTGGTATACGGTGCAAAGACAGTTTTGATGAAATATGCTCCGTTTATGGGCATAATGAAATGTCTTTTCCGACAGTTTTTCGTTGGTGTAAGAAATTCAGCTGTGGGCTAGGCTCAACAGAAGATGCACCACATGATCGTCGGCCGAAAAGAGCAACATCTGCCAAGATGGTTGCTAGAGTGAAAGAAATAGTTGCTACCGATGGACGATACACCACTAGGCAAATAACTAGTATGGTTGGCATCTCATTAGGAACAGCTCATACAATTCTGAAACGGGATTTGAAAATGAGAATGATCTGTGCTAGATGGATTCCCCATCTGTTGACAGATGAGCAGAAAAAGACACCCGTTCAGTGCGCCAAGAATTTGGTTAAAGTTTCCAAATTACAATGCACGGTCTTTCGCTAATGTCGTCACAGGTGACGAGACATGGGTTCACTTTTTTGAGCCAAAACAAAAGATTCAGAACAAAATATGGGCAACAAAGTATTGCAAAAGACCATGCATTGCAAAGTGGACCATGAGCGTCAAGAAGGTAATGTATGCCATATCCTTTTCAAATCAGGGCCCTGCTATTCAGTTTGCTGTGCCTAAAGGCAAATCTGTAAATGCGAAGTTTTACAAGAATAAAGTTCTTCGAAAATTGAAGAAATATATCAAAGAACGAAGACCCGCAACTGGTTTGGCCAATGTCAGATTGCTACATGACAATGCGTCATCGCACAAGGCGTTCATTGTGCAAGACTATCTGAAGCAGGAAAAGGTTGTTGAACTCCCTCACCCCCCGTATTCCCCTGACCTTGCCCCGTCTGACTTTTTTTTGGTTCCCGCGGCTGAAAAAATACCTTTCTGGTCGAAAATTTGTACAGCCCAAACACCTCGGTTCTGCAATATTCCAGTGCCTTCATAGTATACCTCGAAAAGACTACCATAATGCATTCAATGATTGGATCAGAAGACTGAAATTTTGTATATCTGTTAAAGGGGAATACTTTGAGGGGACAAAATAAATTTTTTATCGAAATCTATCACGGAATCATTTTTATGTGCTTAGTTGCATTCATATTTGAACAGTCCTCGTATATAGAAAAATGATCATTTATGGTCATTTTTCTAAAAAATCTATATATTTTTGGGATCCATATTGCAACTGTTTTACATCTGAAATTATATTATAATGAAGTTATAAAAAGGGCTTCAATATTAACCCTTTATGCATGCTGTTATATTGGAGACAATATAATAAATATAAATTCTATGAAACAAAACTGGACGGATAACAATCAAAATCATGTATTATCTGGACGGAAAAAAAAAACTCAACAAATATATATATGTATAACAAATACTGTTCTACTTTATTCTCAGTATTGTGGATGGATAATGGTCAAAGTATTATCTTGTATTACCTTGATGGGGAATAAAACAATGTTCAACAAATGTATACATGCATAAAAAATAGTATCTTACAAACAAAAAATACACAAGGCAAACAATTTTTTCTTTGAATGTACATATGGAAAGGGATTAGTCTTTCAAAAACCTATGTCAAGCATGCACCTGTTACATTAAGAAAACATGCCTATACAAATACATTGCAAATTTTACTGACAAAAAAAAAATGAAAATTTTGAGATGAAACATTGTGATATTTTCAAAATATATATACTGTGGGTTCACTCATTAGAACCACAGAGGCAGATCTAATGAGTACCCACAATCTATATTTTAGAGCAGAAATGAGAAAAATAATGTTTATCCCTGTAAACCGCAGTTTTTCTATGTAAAAGTGGGGTTCAAGGGGGTCAAAATTCTATAGGCCTGTTTTCGTAATAGAACTGATCAGAAGAATAAAACGATTAGGATAGCTGCTTGCTTACATTACGAAAACACGCCTATATAAATATATTGTATCCTTTATCGCAGAAAAAATGAAAATTTTTAGATGAAAAATTGTAATAGTTTTCTTATTTCTGCTCCAAATATAGATTGTGGGCACTCGTTAGAACCGCCTCATCAAGGCGTTTCTAACGAGTGCCCATAACCTATATTTTAGAGCAGAAATAAACAAATTAGATTTACCCCTGCAAACCCCAGTTTTACAATATAAAAGTGGGGTTCAAGGGGGTCAAACTTATATAGGCATGATTT
This sequence comes from Lucinisca nassula, assembly GCA_963580285.1. Lineage (NCBI taxonomy): Eukaryota > Metazoa > Mollusca > Bivalvia > Lucinida > Lucinidae > Lucinisca > Lucinisca nassula. The sequence continues at coordinate 80,489,850 of OY757017.1, read as the reverse complement.
CTTGATGAGTACGGGATCATTTCTATGTACACATACTGGCTTTTTAAGTCTAAAAAAGTAGCTTTCTATACAAGTGGCTATTTAATAGAAGTGGCCTTTAAGATAGTTCTGTTTGTTAAAGAAAATGATGAGCTCTAGCAATGATTTAGTGAGTGAGATATCACTGTTTGGAAGTCATTTGTAAAGTAGATCACTTACAACTCACCAACAAACAGTGATTTATAACTCATTAAATCACGTCACTAGAGCTGATTTATTTTGATTCTAACGCACCAAAAGTCGACGAAAATGCTATTGATTCCTTCAGATTCTCCCTACCTTCCGCCATTGTTTAAAGGAATCGGGCAAATATAACTTGACTGTATCACAAGTGTTGACCTGTTTTCATAACATATCTGATACAAGAAAATGATATTACACTATCTAACGTCAAGAAAACAATGAATGACGTCATGAAACGGGATAAAAGGTGGCTCTTCACGTAATGCTCTTCCGCCTAGTGATTTATCACTTGATATATCACTATATTTTACTATTGGCTATATAGGTGACCAGTGTTAGAATTAGAGTTTAACAGCCAGCCAACACTATTTAGGTCATATCTAGCCAGTACATTTACCTAACCACACTTTTCCTGGGCAGCATCACGAAAACAGGCCTATATAATTTTAACCCCCTTGAACCCCATTTTTATATAGTAAAACTGGGGTTTCCGGGGGTATACCTTATTTTTCTTATTTCTGCTCTAAAATATAGATTGGGGGTACTCGTTAGAACCGTCTCATCGTTATTTTTCTCATTTCTGCTCTAAAATATAATTTGTGGGTACTCGTTAGAACCACCTTGATGAGGCGGTTCTAACGAGCGCCGATAATCTATATTTTTAGCAGAAATAAGAAAAATATCACAATTTTTCATCATAAAATTTTCATTTTTCCGGCAATAAAGGTGGCAATGTATTTGTATAGGCGTGCTTTCGTAATGGGCTTATATATAGATGCGGCTAAGCAGAAATGAAAGAATGACTACAGAAAAGATAGGCTTTAATACATATACAAATCTTGATATCTCAAACTCTGATATCTCAAGCTACAGCTCATTACGAAAACACACCTATACAAATGCATTGTAAACTTTACCGCCAAAAAAATGAAAATTTTAAGATGAAAAGTTGTGATATTTTTCCTATTTCAGCTCAAAATATAGAGCAGAAATATGAAAACTAAGGTTTACCCCTGTACACCCCAGTTTTAATATATAAAAGTGGGCTTCAAAATTATAAAGGCGTGGTTTCGGGATGTTTAGTTTTCTATGTATTCCATACAGTTCAACACCTTGCAGCTCAAACTACTGTTATCTCAAACCAGAAATTAAGGTTCCTTTGGGTTTCAGTTAACAATATGTAACACTTAGGCGAATTAAAAATATTGTAAATGGGTTTTTGGAATGTCATTTTTTATCACAGACTTCAATATATCAAACTTCTACAGGAAAATAAATAATTCAGACATAAAATATATGTAGACTACAGTTCTTTGTACAAATACTGTGCAAAGATGTGCCTTCTGCAGCCTTATTACTAGGGGTAACATATGAAATGACAAAATAAATACATATATTTGATGCCAGAGTCCAGTTGTTCAAAGCATCCTTATATTGACTGATTTGAGGTTTAATGTCCCCGTCAACACTGTATAGGTCATTTTGGAGACATTGCTTCCAAGTTTGTGGGACTTTTACCCGACATTGAGATGAAATGACATCTCAAGCCCCATCGCCCAATGAAACCAATAGGGTTTATAAGCATGGACGGTCTGACTCAAACCGCTTTGCCTGGGTAGGCTTAGATCCTCTCAGCAGTTTGCCAGTACTTATGTGCGGTCGGTTTCAGTCTGCATGGAAGCATCATGCAGCCCCTCTATTTCTCCAAGCCCCGATGGGCGGGGGCCGCATGGTTATAACTTTAGTAAAGAAGCTCATAAGTGGAAAAATTCGACCTTTTCTAGCAAGCAGAATATCTAATACATTTGGTATTTTTGCTGAAAAAATTTGAGTAGCTTTTGCTACTTGCTGAAAAAATGTACTCACATTGTTTTCAGCAAAAATGTCAGCATATTCAATAGTTATGGATATTTAAGACATCTTTAGCTTTAAACAAATGGACCAAGCTTGTTACATAGCCTGTTGTTGATCAATTGTTAACACTTGTCCTGCTGAATAAATTAATTTAGCCACACCCATTTCTGCCTTTCAACTAATCAGATTACTTGAAGCAATTTATTCCAGCAAATTCTCAAAATAAATGACAGTGTAGTTACTGATCAGCAGGGATACAGACTTACAGGTGCCCAGTCGCCCAGGGTGCCTAAATTCTTGCCTGGGCGCCTAAGTTTTGAATAAAAATGCCTATTAATGTAATGCCAAATTTGGATTTCCTTCAATTATGGCAGTCTGGGCCCTAAAGCAAAATGCTTAGTCTGTACCCCTGATCAGATGGTTTCTTTAGAAGCTATCTGATCTGAATCTATATTGTTATCACAAAGAAGCAGCCTCGATAGCGCAGTGGTTAGCGCGTTCGACTCATGATCGAGAGGTTGTGCGTTCGAATCCGCCACCGGTATCGAGGTGTGTCCTTGGGCAAGTCACGTAATGACACTGCCCCACTCCACCCAGGTGTAAATGGGTAGCAGTGGTGTAAAAGCCCCTGCCTCTCTCTCTCGCGCGCGTGAAAACACCCGGAATGAGTGTTCGAGAGCGATTCAATAAGCTTAAAGCTTTCATCGCAATCGAACTAAAATAAATTAGTATAAACTAAAGAAGCAGTTTTTTTTGTCATCTGGGTGTCTAGCCAAAGTAGGCAGGTGATTTTCCATGTCACCTGTATTATTGCACGACCTGCAGAAAAAGCGACCGACTGAAGTCAGTTGATTTTCTAAGAGTGCCCTAAAATCACCGTGTCATTCTGTCATTCTGTCTGTCCGTCCGTAACCCGTTTGTGAAAATTGGTGATAGTGACTTAACCGCTTGGAATATTTAAACAATTTTTGGCATACTGATAGATATCAATGCGATCTAATCAATGAACTTGTGAAATATTACATTTCATTTAGTATAGCCTCGCTGAGGTGAAAAATGTGAAAATTTTCGAACTGCTTTTCCTCGGAAACCGTTGGGCCGATTGAAGTCAAATTTCATATGGAGCCTCTATTTGATGGGGGAAACCAAAATTTGCTCATGGGGTCCAGGTCACATGACCAAAATGGCCGCCAAGCCATATACGGTAGAAACTCTTTAAAAATAGTCTTCTCCAGAACCACTGAGCAGATTTCCATGAAACTTGATAAATAGTATCTGGGACGTAGGCCCATCATAAATTGCTAAAATGTTGACCCTGTGTTGACCTTGACCTCCTTTGTGCCCATGTCAAACTTTGACACATATGCTTTCGTATTGGAAAAGTGAGGATGCATCTTATCCTGCAAACGATTCAGAATACAGTACTAAAGTATAAGATATATTTTTGTTCCTTACAATAAGGCGCATTTATTGGGGGGAACCGTTTTAGGTCCAGGTCACATGACCAAAATGGCCGCCATACCCATATATGGTAACACTCATAAAGCTAAAAGGATCCGGCGGGTCGTGCACTTCAGCTGAAGCACTGGTTATTGTTATAGTTCGTTTATTCATGTCTATATTGCTAATATATTTTAATTTTGGATAGCCGTTTGGCCAATTTTGTGTTAAAGTAACTGTCCTTTTGGGTTTTCACTTGTGACGTTTTCATTATGGTGACGTTATTCTATGTTTGTATTTCTTTCCATTTGGTGTCTTTGGTGAGAGCAGTGAGGTAAATGTATCCATTCCTGATCATTTCCTTCACTTCACGATGGCTACAAAGCAAGCAAATATTGTTAAACAAGAAATCGGCAGATGGCTATGTTGTGCCCTATGGACTTGAACATTATGGTGAGGGGTATTATGTTATAGTTCGTCTATTCATGTCTATATTGCTAATATATTTTAATTTTGGATAGCCGTTTGGCCAATGTTGTGTTAAAGTAACTGTCCTTTTGGGTTTTCACTTGTGACGTTTTCATTATGGTGAAGGTTATTTTATGTTTGTATTTCTTTCCATTTGGTGTCTTTGATGAGAGCAGTGAGGTAAATGTATCCATTCCTGGTCACTTCCGTCACTTCACGATGGCTACAAAGCAAGCAAATATTGTTAACCCTTATCTTGCTGAATATTCATTTAAGCCACACCCATTTCTGTCTATGTGCCAATCAAATTACTTGATGTAATTTAGTGCTACAAATTCATAAACTGAATGCCAAACAGTGCAGATCCTGATCAGATGGCTTCTTCAGAAGCCATCTGATCTGGATCTACACTGTTTGCAAAGATAGGAGTTGTCGTGAACAGCAAGATAAGGGTTAAACTAGAAATCGGCAGATGGCTATGTTGTGCCCTATGGACTTGAACATTATGGCGAGGGGTTGTCGCAAATGATGACGCTTGATGTACGAACGGAGAAACACTGGCCTCCAGTATAGAGCCATGCTTAACCCTTGTCCTGCTGAATATTCATATATGCCACACCCACTACCGATTATCAACCAATCAGATTACCTGTAGCAAATTATTACAACACATTCACAATCTGAATGACAAACAATGTAGATCCTGATCAGATGGCTTCTTCAGAAGCCATCTGATCTGGATCTACATTGTTTCAAAGAAAAGGCATATCCGGGCTCAGCAGAACAAGGGTTAAAAGCAGATACAACAAAAAGAGCAAAGCAAAATACAAAGAGCCTGAAATGCAAAGATGAATTAAGCAAAAATAGCAGCTTGAAAAGTAAAGTATTAAAGTGTTAGTTAGAACAAGAATTCCCATCACGATAACACGCAATATAAGATTGACCCCTTGAAACCCCACTTTTATGTAGTGAAACTGGGGTTTACAGGGGTATATGTTTCTCTGATTTCTGCTAAAAACAGATTGTGGGTACTCGTAAATACCGTCTCGTCGAGGCGGTTTAAACGAGTACCCACATTGTTTTCAGAAATACGAAAAATATCAGAATTTTTCTCTGAAAGTTTTCATTTTTTTTTTGGTGACGGACGATTCGCTATGTTTGAATAGATGTGTATCTGAAGGCTGTGTCCTGTCTGTATGGACTTGTTTGTCATTATGAAAACACCCCTATACAAATACATTGCCAATTGTTTGGCCAAAAATTAGACATTTTTAAGAGGAAAAATTGTGATATTTTTCTTATTTCTGTTCAAAACATAGATTGCGTGGACTCGATAGAACCGCCTCGTTGAGGCGGTTCTATCGAGTACCCACACTCTATGTTTTTGAGCAGAAATAAGAAAAATAATGTATACCCCCTTGAACCCAACTTTTACTATATAAAAGTGGGGTATGAGGGGGTCAAATTTATATAGGCGTGTTTTCGTGATGCTTTTCACATTTTCCTGGGCTTATACGCAAGCGGTTAACCAGTACAGTGCACATTCTTTAGTCAGAAACTGACAACTGCTTTTCTTAAAATAGCGGAAGGGAGACAATGACCGTAAAAAGATTTCATTATCAATCTCTAAGAAAGAATGTTGCCGCACCCGGACGGGTATCGAACTCGCGTCCTCCTGATCACTAGTCTGACGCGCATCCGATGGAGCTACAAACGTCGGCTATTGATTGCTTGATGAACAAAATAACGGTGGAAAACCTATATCCCGACATGCATTACGAAAATATATTGAAAATTATGGCCACCTGAAAGAAATTTTTCCGATAAAATATTCCAATATGTTTCATATAGCTGCTCTTAACATAGCTTGTTTGGACTAGTTAGAACCGCCTCAACCAGGCGGTTATTACGGCTAACCACAATCTATGCATTGGAGCAGAAATTAAAAATATGGGATGCCCCTGTGAACGTTTTATTATTTAAAAGTGGGGGTTTAATGGTTAAAAATTATACAGGAGTGTTAAACAGGATCAACCGAAACTTTAAGCAAAAATAAAATATAAAGAACCTGAAATGAAACGCAGAATTAAGAAAATGATCCAGCGTACGACAAAACCTACAATACGACATGTGCGTCCATCGAAGACTCAGATCAGCCTGCGCATCCATATAGTCTAACCAGAGACTTCTCTTGCTGCATGAAGGAGCATTGGGCCCTTAACTGTCCTTGGAGCGCACAATGAAGACTCTGATCAGACGGCGCGGATGCGCAGGCTGATCTGAGTCTTCGCTGGGCTTACATGTCTTACTGTAGGTTTTGTCGTGAGCTGGCTCAAATGTAACAATCCGTAAAGCAAAGCATAATTCCAGCGAAGAATATGTTTCGCTTGTGTACAATTCGACAATAAGATGAACAACAAGGTTGGCTGGATGAATAAACATGAACAAATGAATGAAAAGCTGGACTCCGACATGCAAAAATATATATATGAATGACAAAACAAATACATATAAATGGCATACAAGGAATACATATAAATGATCAAAAATTTCATTTTAATTACCGGCAAATTGAACAGATGCAAAAACACACATGCGCGGTAAGACGAAAAATTCAAAACGAAACAACTTTGGATATAACAACAGCAACAACAACAACAAGGCAAACGAAATGAGGCCAATTGAACACCAGCTGATGAAAAAAGAAAAAAGAAAAACATATTCATGGCAAATCAACTCAATGAAGACCTTGTCGTAAACAAAAGCCCGAAATATCAACACAAGAAAGACAATCCCAATACACACACATCTAAGACCTAAGACCTACTAAAAGACAACTCAAGCAACAAAACCACTTGAAACCTGCCTGATAAACCAACACCAACTAACCAATGGAAAAGTCCAACAAAGGAAACCACTTCTATAAATATTAAAACCGAAACAAACCAAAAAAAAGATAAATCAAAACAACAACAAAAACAACAACAAAAAACAACAACAACAAAAAAAAAACTTAAAAGTCAATGAAGCAAAAAGTGTCGCCTCACGAAACATAAACAGGAGAAACTACTACATTAAACGCACATAAAAGACCGGGTAGTACGAATGAAAGCAAAACCACCAGAAAAAAGGACTGGTTACCACTCAGGAAATCCTGCTCGTAATGCTCAGATGTGAGCGAGTGGCAGTAATAGGAGAAAGAAAGAGAGCAGTGACAATATTGAGACAGGCCTGAACTCTGTAAGTATTCGGGGGTAGCTAACATGCATCACATATTTTGGACAGTGGAAATTTATATTCTTGAAGAGCCATGACACTTGAATAAGACAAAGCCTATCAGCATATCATCACGAAAACACGCCTATATAATTTTGACCCCCTTGAACCCCACTTTTATATAGTAAAACTGGGGTTTCCGGGTGTAAACCTTATTTTTCTTATTTATGCTCTAAAATATAGATTGTGGGTACTCGTTAGAACGTAGAAATAAGAAAAATATCACAATTTTTCATCATAAAATTTTCATTTTTTTTTTCGGCGATATAGGTGGCAATGTATTTGTATAGGCGTGTTTGCGTAATGTGTACAAGACTGAAACACAACAAACCCATCCACCTCTGCGTAGCACCCCGTTCCTGTTTCATGGTGTTCGGTGTCGTGTTGAACATCGTGTACCATGGTGCAGGGCGGTGCGGGACGGGGCGGGGCACTGCGTACGAAGGATATGCTATTGTTTTTCTTTCTTTCTGTGCTGAGGTTCTGAACATCTGCTGGTATGTATGCTATGTCCTACAAGAATATAAATTTCCGTTGTACAAATGCTAGACTTCCCATTGTTCGTTGAAATAGAGATGTCCGTGAAGTTGGTTGCCAGTTGCCAATTCAATTGCCAACTGGCAAATGGCACCCAACTTCACATTCTGGATGTCAATTCGCAAATTCTATTGATTTAGCAACTGGCAACTGGCATCCAACTCCAAATTGGACTTATAAGGGTTTTGATTATAACAACTGAATATGCAACTGGCAAACGGCAACCAGATGCCAATTCGCAAATTCTAGTGTACCGGCAACTGGCAGCCAGCTGCCAATTATATTTTAAAAGGTTTTAGAGCATTACACCTGCAGATGCAACTGGCTAACTGCAGCCAGATGCCGATTCGCAAAAATTCTATTGAATTTGCAAGTGGCAGCCAGCTGTCGCTTCGATATGAGAGATTTTTAGTGTATAACAACTGAATAGGCAACAAGCAAAAGGCAACCAGATGCCAATTCTAAATTCTAGTGAATTGGCAGCATACAAATGGCAGCTAGCTGCTAATTCGATTCGAGAGGGTCTTAGAGCATTACAACTGCGTATATATAGATGGACAACAATAAAAAATGATAACAATAAACGGCAACAAGATGCCAATTCGCAAATTCTAGTGAATTGGCAACTTGCATCTGGAAATGGATTTGACAGGATGTAAGGACAATACAACTGCATAGGCAACTGGCAAACGGCAGACACATGCTGCTTCCGAAATTCTAATAAATTGGCAAATGGAAACTGGTAGCCAGCTGCCAATTCTATCTGAGATGGTTTTAGTTTAGAGCAATGCAACTGAATAGGCAATTGGCAAACAGCAGCCAGACGTCGATTCGAAAATTCTAGTGAATTGGCAACTGGTAACTGGCATCCAGCTGCCAATTCGATTTGAGAGAGTTTTAGTGTATAACAACTGAAAAGACAACTGGCACACGGCAACCAGAAGCCTATTCAAAAATTCTAGTAAAGTGTCAACTGGCAACTGGCAGCCAGCTGCCAATTCGATTTGAGAGCGTTTTAGAGCATGACATGCGAACAGGCACAACGGCCGTCAGATGCCGATTCACAAATTCTAGCAAAGTGGCAACTGGCAACTGGCAGCCAGTTGCCAGTTCAATTTGAGAGGGTTTTAGAGCATTGCAAGTTAACAGGAATCTGGCAAACGGCCGTCAGATGCCGATTCGATTTAAGAGAATTATAGAGTATAACAACTAAACAGGCAGCTGGCAAACGGCAGTCAGATGCCTATTCACAAATTCTAGTGAATTGGTAACTGGCAACCAGCTGCCAATTCAATATGAGAGCGTTTTACAATAAAACAACTGAATAGGCAACTGACAAACGGCAACCAGATGCCTATTCGCAAATTCTAGTAAACTGGCATCTGGTAGCCAGCTTCCAAATCGATTTGAGAGGGTTATAGAGTATAACAACTGAACAACAGCTGGCAAACGGCATCCAGATGCCTATTCGGAAATTCTAGTGAATTGGCATATGGTAACCAGCTGCCAAGTCAATATGAGAGCGTTTTACAATATAACAACTGAATAGGCAACTGACAAACGGCAATCAGATGCCTAGTCGCATATTCTAGTGAACTGGCATCTGGTGGCCAGCTGCCAAATCGATTTTAGAGTTTTAGAGCATTAGTTTATACTAGTTGATACTAATTTATTTAGTTCGATTTCGATGGAAACTTCAAGCTTTTTTAATCGCTAGTTTTAGAGCATTGCAACTGAATAGGGAACCGGCAAACGCCACCCAGGTGCCGATTCGCGAATTATAGTGAATTGGCAACTTGCAACTGGCAGCCAGCTGTCACTTCGATATGAGAAGGTTTTAGAGCATTACAACTACATAAGCAACTGGCAAACGGAGGTAGCGAGGACAATCAATTTAATTCCTGTATAAAAACCTTGAAAACATCGCGATTAGCCGGCAATCTACTCGATCGGCGTGTTTTCGTGAGGATCGTCAGTGATTTGATCCTTTTGGTCAGTTTCTAAAGTGGGTTTGAGCGGATACAAAGTAGAAGTAAAACAAAGATCAAAATGATTGTAGCGGGTGCACTGTAACAACCGAATTTGCAACTCACAAACGGCAGCCAGATGCCGATTCGATAATTCTAGTGAATTGGCAACTGGCAATGGCAGCCAGCTGCAAACTCGATTTGAGAGGGGTTTAGAGTACACCAACTGAATAGGCAACTGGCAAACGGCAACCAGATGCCAATTCGCAAATTCTATTGAACTGGCAATTGGCACTCAGCTGCCAAGTCGATTTGAGAGGGTTTTACAGCATTAGAACTGAATAGGCAACTGTCAAACGGCACCAGATGCCGATTCGTAATTCTAATGAATTGGCGACTGGCAGCTCGTTGCCAGCTGCCATTTCAATTTGACAGTATTATAGAGGCAACTGGGAATTAGCAGCCAGATGCCAGTTCGATTTCAGAGATTTTAGAGTATTAAAACAGAACAGGCAACTTGTTAACGGCCACCAGATGCCCATTTTCAAATTCTAGTGAACTGGCAATAGGCAACGTGCAGCAAGCATCCATTTCGATTTGAGAGGGTTTGAGGGTATTATAAATGAATAGGCAACTGGTCCACGGCAGGGAGATACCAAAACGTAAATTCTGCCAATTCGATTTAAGAGGGTTTTAGAGTAAACGGTTGAATAGGCAACTGGCAAACGGCAATCAGATGCCAATTCGAACATTCTAGTGAATTGGCAACTGGCAGCTGGAAGCCAACTGCCAATTCAATTTGACAGTGTTGTAGAGCATTACAACTGACAACTGGCAAACGGCAGCAAGATGCCGATGCGCAAATTCTAGCTAGGCACCCAGCTGCCAATTCTATATGAGAGGTTTTTAGAGCAAAACAACTGATTAGACGCCTGGTAAACGGCAGCCAGATGCTGATTCGCAAATTCTAGCGAATTGACAACTGGCAACTGGCAGCCAGCTGCTAATTCGATTTGAGAAGATTTTAGTGCATAACACCTGAATAGGCAACTGGTACACGGCAACCAGATGCCGATTTGCAAAAGTTTAGTGAATTGGCAACTGACAACTGGCAGCCTGTTGCCAATATGATTTCAGAGGGTTCGAGACGATAACAGCTAAATAAGCAGCTGACAAACGGCAGCCAGATGCCTATTTGCAAATTCTAGTGAAATGGCAACTGGCAACAGGCAGCCAACTGATAAGTCTATTTAAAACGGTTTTAGAATTTAACAATTGAATAGGCACCTGGCAAACGGCAACCAGATGCCAATTCTCGAATTCTAGTGAATGGCGGCCACGTGCTAATTCGATTTGAGAGGGTTTTAGAGCATAACAACTGAGAAAATACGGCCCACCGCCAATCAGGGCGTGAAGAAATAGATAGGCTGCATCGTATGCCTTGCTTCCATACGAGTATTGGTAAACCGCCTAAAGGATATAAGCCTGCAAAGGCAAAGCGGTGCGAGTCGCCCTGGCCATGCTTATAAACTCTACTGGCTTCATTGGGCGGTCGTGTTTGAAATGCCATTTCATCTCAATGTCGGGTAAAGGTCCCACAAAATTGGAAGCAACGTCTCCAAAATGACCTTTACAGTGTTGACGGGGACGTTAAACCTCAGATCAGTCAAACAAACAATCAAACAAACAAACAACTGAATATAAAACTGGCAAATGGTCACCAGATATCGATTCGCAAATTCTAGTGAACTGGCAACTGGCAGCCAGATGCAAATTCGATTTGAGAGGGTTTTAAAGCATCGCAACTGAATAGGTAACAGGCAAACGGCGGCCAGATGCCGATTCGCAAATCCTAGTGAATTGGCAGCCGGCAGCCAGCTGCCAATTCGATTTGAAAGAGTTTTAGTGTATAACAACTGAATAGACAACCAGATATTCGCAAATTCTAGTGAACTGACAACTGGCAGCTGGCAGCCAGCTGTCAATTTTATTTGAGTAGGTTTTTTTATATAACAACTGAATAGACAGCTGGCAAAAAGCAGCTTGATGCCGAATCGTAAATTCTAGTGAATTTGTAACGATTTCAGGATGTTTCAGAGTATGTTAACTGAAAATACAACTTGTAAACGGCAACCAGGTGCCAATTCGCAAATTCTAGTGAAATGGCAACGCGCAATTGGCAGTCAGATGCCAATTCGATTTCAGAAGGTTTTAGGGTATATCAACTGAAAAGGCAATTGGCAAACGGCAATCATGTGCCAATTCGCAAATTCTAGTGAAATAGCAACGGGCAATTGGCAGCCAGATGCCGATTCAAAAATTCTACTGCATTGGTTACTGGCAACTAGCAGCCAGCTGCCAATTCGATTTAGGATTGTTTTGAGCATTACAACTAAATGAGCAACTGGCAAACGGCAGCCGGATGCCGATCAAAAATTCTAGTAAATTGGCATTCGATTTGAGAAGGTTTCAGAGCATTACAACTGATGCCAGATGTCGATTTGAAAATTCTAGTGAATTGGCTACTGGCAACTCATTACGATATCTCACTCGTGTGACATAGCCCATTTTTCACAACTTCAAAAAATCGCTTCTTTTCAGATGAAAATCTGTGATATTTTTCTTATTTTTTCCTGCAAAAATAGGTGGCTGGTGCTATTCAGTAGCGCCTCATTGAGGCGGTCCTAACGAGTACCCACAACCTATGTTTTGGAGGGAAAAAAAAATTTTAGCACCGTAAACATTAGTTTCCTCTACATAAAGTTGGGTAGTGGGATGTTCATTTCAAGGACTAGTTCACACGATGTAGCAGCCAGCTGGCAATTATATTAAAGATGGTTTAAGAGTATAACAAATTAATAGTGAACTTGCAAACAGCAGCCAGATGCCGATTCGCAAAATTATGTTGAATTTGCAACTAGCATGGTAGTCAGCTGCCAAATAGATTTGAGAGGGTTTTAGAGTATAATTACAAAATAGCCAAGTTGCAAACAACAACCAGATTCGAATTCGCAATTTCTAATGAATTCGCAACTGACAGCCAGCTGCCAATTCGATTGGACAGGCTTTTTAAGCATTACAACTGAATAGGCAACTGGCAACTGGTAGCTGGCTGCCAATTCGTTTTGAGAGGGTTTTAGTGCAAAATAACTGAAAAGGCAACTGGCTAACGACAACCAGCCGATTCGCAAATTCTAATGAATTGGCAACGGACAAGAGAAAGCCAGCTGCCAATTTGATTTAAGGGGGTATTGCAGTATAACAACTGAATACTTAACTGTCAAACGCCAGCCATATGCCGATTCGAAAAATTGGCAACTGGCAAATGGCAGTCAAATGCCAATTCAATCTATGAAGGTTTTTGAGCATTACAACTGAGTAGGCAACTGGCGAACAGTAGACAGATGCCGATTCGCAAATTCTAGTGAATTAGCAACTGCCAACTGGCAGCTAGCTACATATTCGATTTGAGAGGTCTTAAGTGTATTTTAACTGAATAAGCAACTGTCAAACGGCAGGCAGATACCAAATCGCTAATTCTTTTGAATTGGCAACCGGCAGCAAGCAGTGAATTCGATTTTAGAGGGTTTTGGAGTAAACAACTGTTTAGGCAAATGGCAAAACGCAACCAGGTGCCAATTCGAAAATTCTAGTAAATTGGCATTCGATTTGAGAAGGTTTCAGAGCATTACAACTGATGCCAGATGTCGATTTGAAAATTCTAGTGAATTGGCTACTGGCAACTCATTACGATATCTCACTCGTGTGACATAGCGCATTTTTCACAACTTCAAAACATCGCCTCTTTTCAGATGAAAATCTGTGATATTTTTCTTATTTTTTCCTGCAAAAATAGGTGGCTGGTGCTATTTAGTAGCGCCTCATTTAGGCGGTCCTAACGAATACCCACAACCTATGTCTTGGAGGAAAAAAATATTTTAGCACCGTAAACATTAGTTTTCTCTACATAAAGTTTGGTTTAGTGGGATGTTCATTTCAAGGACTAGTTCACGCGATGTAGCAGCCAGCTGGCAATTATATTAAAGAGGGTTTAAGAGTATGACAAATGAATAGTGAACTTGCAAACAGCAACCAGATGCCGATTCGCAAAATTATATTGAATTTGCAACTAGCAAGTGGCAGTCAGCTGCCAAATAGATTTGAGAGGGGTTTAGAGTATAATTACAAAATAGCCAAGTTGCAAACAACAACCAGATACGAATTCGCAAATTCTAATGAATTAGCAACTGACAGCCAGCTGCCAATTCGATTTGACAGGCTTATTAAGCATTACAACTGAATAGGCAACAGGCAACTGGTAGCTGGCAGCCAGTTGTCAATTTTTTGTTAGGTTTTATGATATAACAACTGAAAAGACAACTGGCAAAAAGCAGCTTGATGCCGAATCGAAAATACTAGTGAATTGGCAACGATTTCAGGATGTTTCAGAGTATGTTAACTGAAAAGACAACTTGTAAACGGCAACCAGGTGCCAATTCGCAAATTCTAGTGAAATGGCAACGCGCAATTGGCAGTCAGATGCCAATTCGATTTCAGAATGTTTTAGGGTATATCAACTGAAAAGGCAATTGGCAAACGGCAATCAGGTGCCAATTCGCAAATTCTAGTGAAATGGCAACGGGCAATTGGCAGCCAGATGCCGATTCAAAAATTCTACTGCATTGGTTACTGGCAACTAGCAGCCAGCTGCCAATTCGATTTAGGATTGTTTTGAGCATTATAACTAAATAAGCAACTGGCATACGGCAGCCAGATGCCGATCAAAAATTCTAGTAAATTGACATTCGATTTGAGAAGGTTTCAGAGCATTACAACTGATGCCAGATGTCGATTTGAAAATTCCAGTGAATTGGCTACTGGCAACTCATTACGATATCTCACTCGTGTGACATAGCGCATTTTTCACAACTTCAAAAAAATCGCTTCTTTTCAGATGAAAATCTGTGATATTTTTCTTATTTTTTCCTGCAAAAATAGGTTGCTGGTGCTATTTAGTAGCGCCTCATTGAGGCGGTCCTAACGAGTACCCACAACCTATGTCTTGGAGGAAAAAAAATTTAGCACCGTAAACATTAGTTTTCTCTTCATAAAGTTGGGTTTAGTGGGATGTTCATTTCAAGGACTAGTTCACGCGATGTAGCAGCCAGCCGGCAACTGTATTAAAGAGGGTTTAAGAGTATAACAAATGAATAGTGAACTTGCAAACATTCATGAAGGCCTCCTAACTCATCAGTGCAACATCTCCCAGAACAAAAAAAATCAAACAACCACAGAGATGAGTTAGGAGGCCTTCATGCGGTCTGAACAAATTATTTGTCTTAATCGCGACGGAAGTAAGGGCGAGGATTGCGGCGGCGCAAAATAGATTTTAGCCCTTCCCCCCCCCCAACACACACACACACGCACACGCACAAGCCCCAGTGGAATCCGTTTCACTCACCATTCCAAGGTGGTTCTTCTGTCGCGGTTTATTTTTGTTATGGTTTGTCCTTGAGTATGTGTATCGCTTATATTTTTGTTTTGGATAGCAAATTGGCCATTTTGTGGGAAAGTGACTGTCCTTTTGACGCTATTGGTGTTTCCATTAGGGTCTAGTTATTTCATGTTTGTTTTTCTTTCCCTTTGGTGTCTCTGACGGGAGTTGTTGGTTAATTGTATCGATGCCTGATTATTGCTGTCACTTCTATTGAGAAGGGGGTGTACAGGCATACGGAGTATTCCCTGTGAGTACCTGTTCAAATGTAGAGCTTGAATTATGAAAACACGCAATTTCGAACATATTGAAACTGATGAGTTAGGAGGTCTTCATGCGGACTGAACAAATTATTTGTCTAAATCGCGACGGAAGTAAGGGAGAGGATTGTGGCCACGTAAAATCGATTTAAGCCCCCACCCCCCTCATGTGGAATTCGTTTCCGCTGACCGTTCCAAGGCGGTTCTTCCGTCGCGGTTTATTTTGTAATGGTTTGTCTTTCGGGTTTTGTGTCGCTTATATTGGTTTATTTTGGATAGCCGTTTGGCCATTTTGTGGGAAAGTAACTGTCCTCTTGGCTTTCCGCTGTTGGTGTTTCCGTTCGGATATGTTGCTTCATGTTTGTGTTTCTTTCCCTTTGGTGTCTCTGATTGGAGCTGTGGGTTAATTGTATCGATTCCTGATCATTGCCTCTACTTACATTTTATCACTAAATATAATAAGAAGAAAACGATTAAACTTCTGATAGTTTTCTTATTTCTGCTAAAACATAAATTGTGGGTACTCGTTAGAAACGCATCGCCGAGGCTGATGCGGTTCAAACGAGTACCCACAACTTATGTTTTTGAGCAGAAATAGTGTTTTCCCCTGTAAAATATAAAAGCCAGGTTTAAGGTGGTCAAATTTATATAGGCATGTGTCCGTGATGACACATTGACTGACACGACTCTTCACTGATCGCATGACATTTTTCCGGAAACTGGGTAATTAAAACATAGATCGTTCCCATATCCAATTTATTATGAATCAAAATGTATACATACAAAAATAAAACAAACAGCTATAGCATACTAAAAGATATAATATAAAAATAGATTTATTTCTTTGTTATCTTTCTTTATGGCACTCCATATCACAAGTGGCACGAAGGAATGAAGCTGACATTGGGGTGATACTCGTTTCATTAGGCTAGCACAGAGTCTAAGGGACATGCTCTCACACATTTATCTCGATTCGACAAGAAACAAATATTGCGTTACTTTTTTTTTTCCAAGCGTGTGTGTGTGTGTGTGTGTGTGTGTGTGTGTGTGTGGTGTTTGTTCTTTTAAATTGACACAGTTTATGGTAAATAATACCAAAGTGTCTAAGTAATAAGATAGGTAATGGTTTGATAACTCGTACACCTTTAGGACAAGGAACTTTTGTTGAAGATAGGGATAGTTCAAACTGTTGACGGTTGCTCATACCGCCAGGCTATGAGGTAAATATTTTCGATTTTTTTATAAATAATTGTATGTTGTGTGTAATTATTTGAATCGCCGATTATAATTAGAACACAACATGCATTTTCAAATTGAAATCAAACAAACATCCATAGGTTAACCGAAACACAGGGGATTTTGGAGCTAGAGCGAGTTGCATAACATTGATTTCTGTGAATTAGATTCACAGTGAAACTTCGATAACTAGAAAACGGATAATCCGTTTACTAATGCTAATAGCCTTTGTAAACGGATTATCCGTTTTCTAGTTATCGAAGTTTCACTCTGAATCTAATTCAGAAAAATCAATGTTATGCAACTTTTATGGAGTGTGGGCCATGTTTGCTGATGTTGGCTCGGTTGGGGACGCCTGTAAGTCCTGGGGTAGGCTTCTCTTGCCTGATGCCTCCCGTTGACCTGTTTCATGAGCTACGTCGGCCGGTGTGTGCTCGGATTGGGATGTGATGTGTTTGCCGGGTCTTGTCTATCATCCGTTTTGGTTTCAAAACTTTGGGGTTGAGACACACTGATGAAGATTAAATATCAGAAAGGCCTCTGTGTCACTAAATTGGGTATAGTTACGCCTAAATTTAAACCTTTCACCGGTATTACTTATTTGTATTAATACATGTGCTCAATAGCTATATGGCCTACTACATTGGAATACAATTCTTCTTCTTCGTACACACTTGTTTGCGATTTAATAAACTCATTCATGCGTATGGTCGTTGGAACATGCCTGGACACCCTTACGATTGGAACCGTCATTATCTGATCTAATCCAGATGAAAGTATTTGTCTTGCATACCACACCTGTGTCCTCAGAATATAAAAGAGGCGACATAAAAAGGACTTAACCCTTAACATGAGGCAGACTGACAGGTTCAAGATATAGAAACTAAACACTGGTTCCCGTGGAGGTGATATCCGAACCGGAGGTTGTAAAGGTGTTGTTGTTTTTTTCATGCCTAATCTCACGCGTGAAATTTGGCTTGCTCACAAATATCAAAATTTTATTTTAATATTCATTAGCAGGACAAAATTCTGTTTTCATCTGTTTTGAGCCTTATTTAAAGGCATGTTTAAATTAATAAACCACATAATTGTAATGCTCTATTGAGTGGAGCATGAAAGAAGTTCAGTAACTTTTTGGTCAGGTTTAACAAAAGCTGTCTAATAATTAGACAACATAGGTCGCCCGAGAAAGTGTCTTTGAGACCATGGGCACATGTATGGGTATTGTCTAATAACCTTTTGACCTATGTCTATCATCATACCAAATATGAACAAAATCCATCATGTAGTTGGGAAAATATGTGCTCCAACAACGTTGATATAAACTAAGTCCATGAAAATGACCTTGATGTCAATGGCATTGGCGGAGATTCCTGAATAAAACTTGGATCTGTATCTTCTCATCATACCAAATATGAATCAAATGCATCGTATGGCCTGGAAAATGTGAACCCTAGAAACTATAACATTAACTAGAAATGCGTCAACAGGACACTGATGCCCCCGCCGGAAAATATGTCTATGTTCGTATTAATCCATAGAACGTTATTGACGATAGTTAAGTTTTGGACCTTTTTTGATATTTGACCTTTAAGTATGACCTTGACCTTTGAGGTATGGACCTGGGTTTAATGCGAGATACATTGTCTCATGATGGTGAATAATTTTGCAAAGTAATTTCAAAATTCATACAGAAATAAGAAAGCCACTGACAATGTTTAAGTTTCAGACCCTTTTTTTACCTTTGACCGCTAAGTACGACCTTGACCTTGGAGGTATGGACGCGGGTTTTGAGCACTACACATCGTGGGTGTGAACATTTCTGCCAAGTATTTTGCACAATCCATTAAGAAATAAGAAAGTTATTGACTGCGTTGAAGTTTCGGGCCCCTTTTGTGATATTTCACTTCTAAGTATGACCTTGACCTTGAGGTATGGGCCTGGGTTCTTCGCGCGACACATCGTCTCAAGATGGTTAACGTTTCTGCAAAATAATTTCAAAGTCCATCCAGAAATAAGTAAGTTATCGACCACGGTTAAGTTCCGGACGCAAGCACGCACTGGCGGATGGACGGACGGACAGGGGCAACACTATTTGCCCTTTCCAGCATTCTTCGAATGGCGGGGGCATAAAAAGTTCTAAGTAGGTGACTTTGACCTTGATGTCATGGGCAAGGGCGGGATTTTGCTGAGTAAAACTCATCATACCAAATATGAACCGAATTCGCCATATGATTTGAAAAATCTGAGCGGTTAAAAGCTGTAACATAAATATTCCTAAGAATAATTTAGCATATAAAGCCCATGACGTTGACCTTGAGGTTATGATCGTGGACGTGGGTACCGCTAAATAAAACTTAGGAACTATATCTACCATTATACCAATTATGAACCGAATCCTTATCATGATTTGGAATATATAAGCTCTTTAATCTTAAAGGTTAATTATGGACACCGAAGCCGATTCCAACGCCATCGCCGACGACGTGGGCATGCGATCGCTATTCCAGAACTTCGTCCAAGCGAGCTTAAATGCATTACTCACGTCCAATTAATATGTCCCAACAAAAGATTGCCTTTACACCTGTTTATTAATTTTGATACCTTACAGTACAGTCCTTTCATGGTTCTACATATTGGAAGACGTTGTTTTGGACCACTGAACACAATCCTGTGAGATGATGTTGTTACGGTCTTTAACATGGCTTGTTTTTTAGATGCAAATGTGGGATTATTTATTAATATTTCACCCAAACCATAGATTGCTTGTCTTCGCACAATCTTTATGTGTGTTCAAACAATCTAGGATTTTGGCTGAAATAAGAAAAATAGCACATACCTGGTTATCCTTATGTAAATTATGATTTATAAGGGTGTTTATTACACATACTTGATAACATTATGCTGCGCCATAAGTTGAGGACAACTTGCCTTGTTTTCCTTAACTGTACTTGAAGCGTTCGCTAGAATTGCTTCAGTCAAGCATTAATACTGGGTTCTCGCATTAAATGTTAAGATCACCGACGAAAATGAAAAATAGCCATCGGAAGAGATGGCAAATCCCCCGACCAAAATCCAATATGGCCTTCAGAAGATTATTCACCAATAGAAAGTGCACCAGAATTAAACCAGCAATATAACACAAAAGTATTGCAGTTATAGCCATCACAAGAATACACTGTCAGGGGAGATAACTAAACCAGAGACCCATGGGCCACTATGCTCACCAGAGCTCAAGCGGGCACTGCCCACTGGCAGCCATGTATGGTTTTAATTTAAAGTCTCCCAAATGAACCCCCATTCCATGTGGACTCTGTATCTGAAATATTAGGCCTTTTATGAAGTGGAGGGGTTGGAGATGGACCAACAGAGCCCAATTTGATATCATTGAATGCATCTTATCATAAGGAACAAGAAAATATATGGTTTATGGGTGGGGGTCTTCACGGTTTCTGAGATATTGGGCCTTTTATGAAGTGGAGGGGGTGGGTAATGGCCCGGGCACATCCCAAGAGACCGCCAGGTTGGTGTCACTGAATGCGTTTTATCATAAGAAACAAGAATATATATGGTTTAGGGGTGGGAATCTGATAGGTTTCTTAGATTTATCGCCTTTTATGAAGTGGCAGGGTGGGGCATGGCCCCGGTACACCCTTGAAGACCCCTAGGGTGGCATCACTGAATGTGTCTTATCATAAAGAACAAGAATATATATGGATAAGGGGTGGGGATCTGAACTGTTTCTGAGAATTTGGGCCTTTTATGGAGTGGAGGGGGTGGGACATGGCCCGGGCACATCCAAGAGGACCCCCAGGTTGGTGTCACTGAATCCGTCTTATCATAAGAAACATGAATATATATGGTTTTGGGGTGGGAATCTGAAAGGTTTCTGAAATATATCGCCTTTTATGAAGTGGAGGGGTGGGGCAATGGCGCATCCAGTGAGACCACTAGGTTGGTATCACTGAATGCGTCTGATCATCAGAAACAAGAATATATATGGTTTTGGGGTGGGGATCTGAACGGTTTCTGAGAAATTGGGCCTTTTATTGAGTGGAGGGGGTGGGACATGGCCCGGGCACTTCCCAGGGGACCCCCATGTTGGTGTCACTGAATGCGTCTTATCAAAAGAAACAAGAATATATATGGTTTTGGGGTGGGGCTCTGACTGGTTTCTGAGATACGTGGCCTTTTATCAAGTGTAGGGGGTGGGGCAGGGCCCTGGCCCATCCCAGGGTCCCCGAGGTTGGTGGCATTGAATGTGTCTTATCAAAAGGAACAATAATATATGTGGTTTAGGGGCGGGGATCTGTAAGGTATCCGAGATATTGGGCCTTTTATGAAGTGAAGGGTGGTGGAGCAAGGCCCCCGCGCATCCAAGGGTCCCATAGGTTGGTGTCAATGAATGCATCTTATCTTTAAGAAAAAGAATATATATGGTTTAGGGGTGGGGGTCTAAACGGTTTCTTAGATATATGGCCTTTTATGTAGTGGAGGGGGTGGGGCATGGCCTCGGCGCATCCCTGGGCCCCCAGGTAAGTGTAACTGAATGTGTCTTATCAAAAGGAACAAGAATATATATGGTTTTGGGGTGGGGATCTGTAAGGTTTCCGAGATATTGGGCCTTTTATGAAGTTGAGGGGGTGGGGCAAGGCCCCAGCGCAACCGGGGGGGCCCCAAGGTTGGTGTCAATGAATGTGTCTTATCATAAGGAACAATAATATATATGGTTTAGGGGTGGGGATCTGTAAGGTTTTGGAGTTACGGCCATCACAAAGTTATATTGTCAGGGGAAATAATTAAAAAACCAGGGCACCCAGAGTCATGGTTCTTGAACGTGACACACCTGCTTAATCTCATGTACAACTGTACCAAGTACCATCAATATATCTTAAAGAGTATTGGAGATGTGGCCATCACAAGGTAGTGATTTCATATTATTGGAAGGGGAGATAACTAAACAAGAGGGGCCATGGGCCACTATGCTCACCAGAGCTCAGAGGGGCACTGCCCACTGGCAGCAGTGTATTTGAATTAACCATGGAAGCCCTGCTCTCAAGGATGCTACAGATAAAATTTGGACCCAATCAGCCTAGTGTCTTCAGAGGTCTGATGTCACTTGAATGTGTTGTTGCAGGACAATATATGACAATTGACAAATTCTCATCTGTGGCAACAATAGGCCTATAAGAACATTATTTAAGGAACATTTCTATGATGAAACTTTGACAAAATATCTTGAAAGGCATAAATGTCATTGTTCAATTTTCCCCATTATAAGTTGATGGAAACTCTTAATTTGCCATAGCAAACAAACCGAAGAGCCGAATACAGTAAACCTGAGCTCAGGTGGTTACTG
Organism: Lucinisca nassula; assembly: GCA_963580285.1. NCBI lineage: Eukaryota > Metazoa > Mollusca > Bivalvia > Lucinida > Lucinidae > Lucinisca > Lucinisca nassula. The sequence goes on along the minus strand of OY757017.1, from coordinate 80,467,737 downwards.
CCCAATGGCAGCCATGTATTTTAACATGGTATGATTTTAATCTACCAATTATAAAGCCTCCCAAACAAACCTCATACCCACATGAGCACCCATGTGGACTGTATCTGAAATATTAGGTGTTTAGTAGAGGGAAAGGTGTCACTAAGTGCATCTTATCAAAAGGAACAGAGACATATATGGTTTAGCGGTGGGGATATGTATGGTTCATAAGATGTAAGGCCTTTTAAGCAGTGGAGGGTTTCGAGCATGGCAGATCCCAGAAAAGCCCAAGATTGTTGTCAATGAATGTGTCTTATCATACGGCCCAAGCATATATAAGGTTAAAGGGTGGGGATCTGAATGGTTTCTGACATAATTTTTATGAGGCCTTTTATGAAGTGGATGGGAGAGAAATGACCCCTGCGGAGCCCCCAAGACAGGGGTGAATGAATGTGTCTAATAACAATGAACAATAATATTTGTGATTATGGGCTGGGGATTCGAATGGTATTTGAGATATATGGCCTATTATGAAGTAGAGTCATATCATAAGGAACAAGAACATATATGGTTAAGGGGACCCCCATGCTGGTGTCTCTGATTGCGTCTTATCATAGGGAACAAGAATATATATGGCTTAGGGGCGGGCTCTGAATAGTTTCTAAGATATATGGTCTTTTATGAAGTCGAGGGGTGTAGCATGGCCCGGTCGCGACCTGGTTGGTGTCACTGAATGTGTCTTATCATAAGGAAAAAGAATATATATGGTTTAGGGGTAGGGATCTGAAAGGTTTCTGGAATATTTGGCCTTTTATGAAGCGGAGGGGATTGGGCATGGCCCCGGCACATCCCGGGGAACCCACAGGTTGGTGTCAGTGAATGTGACTTATCATAAGGAACGAGAATATATATGGTTTAGGGGTGGGGATCTGTAAGGTTTCTGGGATATTGGGCCTTTTATGAAGTGGAGGGGGTGGGGAATGGCCCCAGCGCATCCCGAGGAACCCCCACGTTGGTGTCACTGAGTGCTTCTCATCATAAGGAACAAGAATGTATATGGTTTAGGGGTGGAGATCTGAATGGTTTCTGAGATAAATGGTGAAGTGGAAGGGGTGGGGCATGTCCCCGGCACATCCTGGGAGACCCCCAGGTTGGTGTCACTTGATGCATCTTGTCATAAGGAACAAGAATATATTATGGTTTAGGGGTTGGGATCTGTAAGGTTTCTTAGATATAAGGCATTTTATGAAGTTGAGGGGGCGTGGTATGGCCCAGGTACGGCCTAGGTGACCCCCAGGTTGACATAAATACATATGACTGAGAGAAGTTCACTCAAGGAACATTTCTATGAAAGTTTTGTCAAAATATCTGCAATGACTTGGCAGTAAATGCCATTTTTCAATTTTCCCCATTATAAGTCAATGGAAACTTTAAGTTGCCATAGCAACAAAACTAAAAGGCCAAATTTAATAAAAAACATAAAACCTGTAAAGGCAAATATGGTGAATATTTCCATAAAGTATCAGCCCCAATGAACATATGGTTTCTGAGGAGATGATTTTTTAAGTATTTTTTTTTTGTATTTTTTTCATTTTGGTTTCCACAGCAACCAGCAAAAATGAGCAGTAGGCCTAAAATCACATGGCAGATAGTGGATTGCATTAGGTACACTTTTGTGAAAGTTTTGTCAAAATATCTGCAAAGGCTTGGCAGTTAATGCCATTTTTCAATTTTCCCCATTATAAGTCTATGGAAACTCTAAGTTGCCATAGCAACCAAACTAATCAGCTGATTTGCATAAAAACACAAACTTTCAATCCCCCAGCCCAAGGATGCTACAGATGAAATTTGAGCTCAATCGGCCCAGTGGCTTCAGAGGAGATGTCGTTTGAAAATGTTGACATCATAGGACAGACGACGACGACGACGACGGACAACTGTCTATCCTAAAAGCTCCCCCGGAGCCTTCGGCTCTGGTGAGCTAAAAACCATGGCACCCAGAGTTGTGGTTCTTGTGCATGACACATCGTCTCGGCCTTGTGAACAACTGTGCCAGGTATCATCAATATATCTTAAAGGGTATTGGAGTTATGGCCATCACAAAGTAGTCATTCTATTTTATTAACAGGGGAGATAACTAAAAAAGTATGGCATCTAGAGTTCTGGTTCTTGCGCATGACACGCCGTCTCAGCCTTGTGAACAATTGTGCCAAGACCCATCAATGAATCTCAAAGGGTATAGGAGTTATGGCCATCACAAGGTTTCGTCTACGGACGGACGTTCTCACGAACGGATACTTAAGTGGCTAGACGTCGGCATATTGACTACTAAAGGGACAAATTCTCTTTAGCGGCAAGCCACCTAAGAGCGAATTTTTGCCACTTAAGTACCAAAATTACGGAATAAACCCCATTTGGACTCACGAATATATACTTAAGTGTCAAACTGTCCAAATTTTTGCCCCCTAAATGTCGTTTCGTTGGTGCGGACAGACGGACGGACAGACGGACGGACGCCAGGCTGATCGCTATATCCCCCGAACCTATTCGGTCGGGGAATAAAAAAGTCATTCCGACAGCCAAGTCATTCCGACAGCCAACACATACAGCAGATTATTACAAATGCCTCTATCCTAATCAATGAACATATTTAGGCCACCATTCATTTACCAGGGCATGTACCATTGGTATATTAGTCCCTAGCTCCAATAGGACAGGTACGTCGAGTTTCACTGTCCTCTGCACTCTCGGGTGAGGGACTGATTGTCTCTAGGAAGGCACTCTGATCTCTAAGTGCCATGTACTTGTACAAGATGTTATTAATTGACTATCCTGTATTGATCGGAGGTCCCCTGTATTAACACCAGGTTAACCAATATTAACCTGAGGTCAAGTGATATTAGGCTGAGGTCAAAAATCAATAATCATGTTTTATTAATTGTGTCAATTAATAAAAATTGTCATTAATCAAATGATTTCGTAATGGCCCAGTTACAGGTCCGATGTCTGCTGTATGGGCCCAATGCCATTGCAGCAGACCTTCGACCTAATACTGGTCCAATACGAAAGAACTTGATGAATAACATCATAGTTGTGTTGAATTTCACTGGCTCGAACACCCTACGGACTATGGAAGTTGTTCAAGATCAAAAAAGTCCGGTCACTGAGGGTTAAACACAGTGCCAGGAAAGAAGAAATTATTAAATTTACATATGGATATCTTTTTATCCTCTAAAAACACAAAGGAATGGTTTAAGCTGCACACACTAAAGAAATAGTACACCTCGACTCAACGTTGACCAATACTTAAGCGAACTAAGTAAGTTGATGGAAGCACTCTCCTCTTATCCGATCCTCCTTAATAAAACCTTTGACACAGCCTTTTCTGACTGTCAGCCAGTCAAATATCTTGATATAATGTGTTTATTCAAATTCACAAACTGAATGACAAACATTGCAGATCTCGATCAGGTGGCTTCTTCAGAAGACATTGGGTCTGGGTTACGGTTTTCTTTTTACAGGAAGGATTGTCCTGTTCAGCAGAACAATGGTTAAGTGTTCGGTCAAATACATATAATAACACATGCTTATGATGTCACTTAACCTATTGTAAGCAGGATACCCTAAAGGGGTACCTTGGCAAACAGTGCAGGCCCAGATCAGACGCTGCGTTCTGCGGGGTCTGATCATGGCCTGCACTGTTTGCTAACAAAATTTGTCAAAAATAGAATAACAAGAGGGCCACGATGGCCCTGGATCGCTCACCTGATCCATATAACAAGTGGGCCCCGGGGAGGGCCATTTTTGGCCCCAGGGCTATAATGTGCATAATGCTGAGGGAGGTCTAAAAAGGTGAAGCTTCATACCAAATATCAACAAAGGATACAATTTGAACAATCTTGGCAAAGGTCCACTAGATGAAGCTACACACCAAATATCAAAGACCTCTGCCTTGCGGTTTCAGAGAAGATTTTTTTAAAGATAAATGGGCATGGGGTTATAATTTAAACAATCTTGACAGAGGTCCACTAGATGAAGCTTCACACCAAATAAGTCTATGTAAAACCAAAGGGCCCCGCGGCGGGGGCATTTTTAGCCCCAGCACTATAATGCCCGGGGCAGGGGGCATTTTTGGCCCCAGCACTATAATTTGAACAATCTTGGAAGAGGTCCACTAGATGAAGCTTCACACCAAATATCAAAGACCTAGGCCTTGTGGTTTCACAGAGGACGACTTTTAAAGATTTTCCATATATAAGCCTATGTAAAACCAAAGGGCCCCGGAGCGGGGGCATTTTTGGTCTCAGGGCTATAATTTGAACAATCTTGGTAGAGGTCCACTAGATGAAGCTTCTTACAAAATATCAAAGACCTAGGCCTTGTGGTTTCAGAGAAGACGATTTTTAAAGATTTTCCCTATATATAAGTCTATGAGAAACCAAAGGGCCCCGGAGCAGGGGCATTTTTGGCCCCAGGGCTATAATCTGAACAATCTTGGTAGAGGTCCACAAGATGAAGCTTCATGCCAAATATCAAAGACCTGGGCCTTGTGGTTTCAGAGTAGTAGATTTTTAAAGATTTTCCCTATACAAGTCTATGAAAAACCCAAAAGGGCCCCGGGGCGGGGGCATTTTTGGCCCCAGCACTATAATTTGAGCAATCTTGGTAGGGGTCCACTAGATGAAGCTTCATACCAAATATCAAAGACCTGGGCCTTGTGGTTTCAGTGGAGAAGATTTTTAAAGATTTTCCCTATATAATCCTATGTAAAACCAAAGGGCCCCGGGGCGGGGGCATTTTTGGCCCCAGCACTATAATTTGAACAATCTTGGTAGGGGTCCACTAGATGAAGCTTCATACCAAATATCGAAGACCTGGGCCTTGTGGTTTCAGAGAATAAGATTTTTAAAGATTTTCCCTATATAATCCTATGGAAAACCAAAGGCCTCCGTGGCCTAGTGGATAAGAGTGCTGACTCTTAGTCATTAGGTCTCTCACCGCCGTAGGTTCGAGCATCGCTCGGGCCACGTGTGAGACGCCAAGTTCTGCAACGGAAGGTCAGGTGGTTTTTCTCCGGGTACTCCGGTTTTCGCCCACCTCTGATTAACGATCGGCTCGATATGAGTGAAATAATCTTCAAAGGGCCGTAAAACCCAAACCAAAAAAAAAAAAAAACAAAAAAAAAACCAAAGGCCCCAGCACTATAATTTGAACAATCTTGGAGGGGTCCACTAAGTAAAGCTTCATACCAAATATCAAAGACCTGGGCCTTGTGGTTTCAGAGAAGAAGATTTTTAAAGATTTTCCCTATATAATCCTATGTAAAACCAAAGGGCCCCGGGGCGGGGGCATTTTTGGCCCCAACACTATAATTTGAACAATCTTGGTAGGGGTCCACGAGATAAAGCTTCATACCAAATATCAAAGACCTGGGCCTTGTGGTTTCAGAGAAGAAGATTTTTAAAGATTTTCCCTATATAATCCTATGTAAAACCAAAGCGCCCCGGGCGGGGGCATTTTTGGCCCAAGCACTATAATTTGAACAATCTTGGTAGGGGTCCACTAGATGAAGCTTCATACCAAATATCAACGACCTGGGCCTTGTGGTTTCAGTGAAGAAGATTTTTAAAGATTTTCCCTATATAATCCTATGTAAAACCAAAGGGCCCCGGGGCGGGGGCATTTTTGGCCCCAGCACTTCAATTTGAACAATCTTGGTAGGGGTCCACTAGATGAAGCTTCATACCAAATATCAAAGACCTGGGCCTTGTGGTTTCAGAGAAGAAGATTTTTAAAAAATTTCCCTATATAATCCTATGTAAAACCAAAGGGCCCCGGGGCGGGGGCATTTTTGGCCCCAGCACTATAATTTGAACAATCTTGGTAGGGGTCCACGAGATAAAGCTTCATACCAAATATCAAAGACCTGGGCCTTGTGGTTTCAGAGAAGAAGATTTTAAAAGATTTTCCCTATATAATCCTATGTAAAACCAAAGGGCCCGGGGCGGTTGCATTTTTGGCCCCAGCATTATAATTTGAACAATCTTGGTAGGGGTCCACAAGATGAAGCTTCATACCAAATATCAAAGACCTGGGCCTTGTGGTTTCAGAGAAGAAGATTGTTTTAATTTTCAGTGAAAAAAATCTTTTTTTGGCTCCTGTGACCTTGGTGTGCAATAGACCGAAACCATTTGAACAACTTTGAAAGGGGACCACATAAGGATCATTCCTGTGAAGTTTGGTCAAAATCCGATCAGTGGTTTAGGAGGAGATGTCGTTTGAAAAAATTGTTTACGGACGGACGCACAGAAGTTCTCACGGATGTATACTTCTGTGGCTATTTTTGGCAGGATTGATACTTAAGTGGCTACTTTTAGCCACATAAAAGAAGCATTTTCGGTGTCTAACGGAATAAATCCCATAGACTTACATTGATTCTGTCCATTTACATAGCCACCTAACTATACATTTGTTGGTGCGGACGCACGGACGACGGACGAAAAGTGATCCCAAAAGCTCACCTCGTCATTACATGACAGGTGAGCTAAAAACGAAAAGTAGGCCTGGCAGCCCTTATGACAAATGGACTTGCCCAACATATAGCAGTGGAAGAGTCTGCTAGTATACAATGGTATTAACGGTGTCTTTCGTTGCTCTTCATTTAACATCCTCAGATGAAAATTTGTCATATGTGTTTTTATTCTGGCTCCAAATTTGGATTATGTGCGCTCATTAAAACCACCAAGAATAAGGAAAATAAAGTTTACCTCTGTAAACCCAAGTTTTTTTTCTAACATCATTACGTTAACAAGTCCGTGGAATGAAGACCCCCCTAAACCCCACTTTATATACAGAAAACTGGGGTTTACGGGGGTATACATTATTTTTCTTATTTCTGCTCACAGACATAGGATGTGGGTACTCGTTAGAACCGCCTCAATGATGCGGTTCTAACGAGCACCCAAAACCTATGTTTGGGGCAGAAATTAGGACAATATCACAAATTTTCATCAGAAAAAAATACATTTTGTGAGGTTTAAAAAAATGCACTATATCGCACGGATGTGTTATAGTAATATAAAATATGGTTTACACGGGTATTCTTTTCAGGTACTTGTACACAAGATCTCTATTAAAAATGCAACCCATCCAGATATGACGATATCCTGATGTAACCTCAGTATGTTAATCGTCAGATACAGTTTTCGGACGCTTAACCATCCGCTTCTGACCACCTGGTACTGAAAAAAGAAAAAAAGGAATACTATTAAATCATAAAAAAACGTTTGCAAATTGTTACTTGTAGGATAACACAAGATCAGTTTTTCAACCAGAGCTCCTCTGAGCGAAGCAATATTCTCCTATGGGCTGCTGAATAAGGAATGAAATGATAAACTAGAGCTGTCAGTGAAACTGACTAGGGCCCCGGCAGCGCTATCAGAGGAGTAGGAAAATTTGTGGACGGACAGACGGAGTGATTACTATAGGGCACCCACACTTTCAGTGCGGGGCCCTAATAAACAGGATTTTGTCAGTAATTTTGCCAGTAACATAAACAGTACGAATGGACAATAAAAAGCTTAATCTCCAAATAGGACCCTGATCTTGGTCTAAAATCACTGAAAGGTGCGTTCGGTCTTGCATCATCCTGCTTAACTGAAAATCGAAGCTGCAATACAAACCTATAGTGTGGATACAAATATTTGTCATTTTAACTTGGATCTTTAGGTCTGGGCGTGACCTCCGTCTGATATAATTCAGAGGTTAGTTCTTTGAATAGTGTTGATAAGGTCATCAATAATTATTGTCAGGGATTAAGGAAATATGGAGAAGGTACAAAATGCCATTTGAACTCTGTGACTTGACATTACTAAAATGAAGTCCTGTTTGGCTGACCTCCACACATAACTATCAAGAACAAGAGCTCCGCAAGCGGGGCATTATACGCCCGTGGCAAATTCATATTTGGTAGACTGAAACCTGAAAACAGTATTCATTGATGGTGGAACTATTTTTCAAGTCTCAATGGGTGACAGCAAATGCAAGAAGAGCATGCACAGTGCCAAGCCAGAGCTAGGGCATCAGAGAGCTTTCTTCCTTTTCCCTGTATTGCTCTTTCCACAGCAGACAGCTTAGAACTAGAATTAATCTCATCAGTTATTTACAACACATAAAAACGAGCACTTATAGCATTATCGGATGAAAACTGTAGCAGGAGTTATCCGGAAACGAAAATGTTTACAAAAATTTCAAAGGGAAATTACTCTCTTAATATTTGGCGGACGATAATTCTCGAAACTTTACGCACATCTACACACAATGGTCTTACTACCTACCAAGTTTCAGCTTGATCGGATGAAAACTGTAGGATGAGTAATACGGAAACGAAAATGTTTACAAAAATTTCAAAGGGGCATAACTCTGTTAATATTTGGCGGACGTTGATTCTCGAAACTTTACGCACATCTACACATCATGGTCTTACTAACTACCAAGTTTCAGCTTGATCGGATGAAAACTGTAGGAGGAGTTATCCGGAAACGAAAATGTTTACAAAAATTTCAAAGGGGCATAACTCTGTTAATATTTGGCGGACGTTGATTCTCGAAACTTTATACACATCTACACATCATGGTCTTACTACCTACCAAGTTTCAACTTGATCGGATGAAAACTGTAGGAGGAGTTATCCGGAAACGAAAATGTTTACAAAAAATTCAAAGGGGCATAACTCTGTTAATATTTGGCGGACGTTGATTCTCGAAACTTTACGCACATCTACACATCATGGTCTTACTAACTACCAAGTTTCAGCTTGATCGGATGAAAACTGTAGGAGGAGTTTTCCGGAAACGAAAATGTTTACAAAAATTTCAAAGGGGCATAACTCTGTTAATATTTGGCGGACGTTGATTCTCGAAACTTTATGCACATCTACACATCATGGTCTTACTACCTACCAAGTTTCAACTTGATCGGATGAAAACAGTAGGAGGAGTTATCCGGAAACGAAAATGTTTACAAAAATTTCAAAGGGGCATAACTCTGTTAATATTTGGCGGACGTTGATTCTCGAAACTTTACGCACATCTACACATCATGGTCTTACTACCTACCAAGTTTCAGCTTGATCGGATGAAAACTGTAGGAGGAGTTATCCGGAAACGAAAAGTTTACGGACGGACGGACGGACGGACGCCGACCCCATAACATAATACGACCGTTTTTTCAAAACGGGCGTATAAAAACCTAAGCCTTCTTGGGCTTTAGTAGATACATAGTGGACACAAAAATTAACATTTGGACTTTGGACTGTAAGTTTGACCTTGAACTTTGTCTGTAATCATTGTAATATGGATTCTTTACATCGTTGTGATTAGATTAATTTCAACAACAAGTTTTATGAAAAACCTAGGCGGTATGTGGCAGACACGAGATATTGACATTTGATTACGGACCTCAAAGTCTGACCCAGACATCACTGAAATGCATGGTCTGCACAGAAATTTTGATAAGGTTCTCATCTGACCCAAATCTGAAGACAAAACAACCGGTGCAAAAGCTTGGGAGATATGAGTACACAAAAATTAACATTGAACTACTGGAAGTTTGACTTGACTTTGACTAAGCATCATCTGAACATTTGATGCATGCATGGAAAAAAAAACCTTCAGGGTTTTAAGAGATATGGAGTGGACACAGAAATTATCGCTTGCACTTTGACCTGTAATTCTGATTATGACCTACACTCAACATCTTCTAAATATGGGGTTCGGCGTATTGTATATATCTTTAATATGCTGAACATTTGACTATGTTTCAAGACAAGAAACAAAAGGTTTGCGGACATTTTCAGAGTACTGAAAAATAAAATTATCAGCTGGGCATAACTCTGCTAATATGTGGACGACTGTAACCTCGAAACCATAAGTAATAGCCGGACTCAAAATTTTACCAAAGTTTCAAAAGTGTTATATCTCTGCTCTGCTAGTATTTGGTCGACTATAACCGTGAGACAATATGGGCTGTTCCACAACATGATGTAACTAATTACGGATTTACACTTTTTGACGTTCATTTCAAGCACACACTCTATTCGTGTTTTGATATTTTTTCACAATCAATGCAGTTTATCATCAAGTAAAACTGCGTATGATTTTTAATTGTAGAAGGAAAAATAAGGCCTCATAGCAGACGACTCACACGAAATATCAAATCATTTTCTCTAAAAATGGAGAAAAAAAATCGAAAATATCGTCGTCCACGGTCGTCACTGAAGTTGCAGAAAACATGGCATCGCTTTCATCACTATGCACTCCTTTCAAGAACACTATGAGCCCCATTCTTTGAATGAGGTCTGATCACTAAAATAAAAGTGCTGTAAGCACTAAATGCACTTACATCAAGCAAGTGCCATAACTCTGTCAAAATGAAATCTAGATAAATGGTACTTGTTTTTGTACACGTCAGCTAATGTTGCTTTGCAAGGTTTCATGAAAATCGCTAAAAGCTATTCAACTTATCTAAGGAGCACAAATATATGCCTGGGATCTCCATTACAATTATCAAATGGCGGTATCTTCAAGTAATTTAGGATTATGTTTCTTGTGTTCTGCAGATCGTATCATGGTGACATACTTTGCATAAAAGTTCAAGGAAATATCCCTAAAGGTTTTCAGGTTACAGAGCAGGCAAAGATATAGATTACAGAAATCACTATATCCAATGTTCAAAGGTAAACAAAAACAACAGAGTTACGTTTCTTGTGTTCTGCACATTGTCTCGGGATGCTTTACATTTGTGTGAAGATTCATCAAAATATCTTTATCGCTTTACGACTTACAGAGCGGACGAGAGTACATGGTAGAAATTGGCATTTTCAATATTAACAATGTTCAAAGTGCCGTAACTCCAAAAGTAGGTATCCAGAGTTACAAGTTTTGTATATTGCACGTCGTTTAAAAATGTTCTACCATTTTGCGAAAGTTCTTGAAATATAAAGAACGGTTTTCTTAAGGTGTCTAGAGATGGCTGCGTGCTTTGATTTTGGCCTTTTCTCACTAGTTCGACTTACCCAGCGGACATGTCCACATGCTATGTGTGGTTTTGTTCAATATTCAAAAGGCAATAACTCCAATACAAGTCGAACAAATAAAAAATGTCACATTTTGTCTACGGCATCTCATGATACTATAGATTTGTGTGAAGTGTCGTGGAAATATTTTGAACGGTATCAGAGTTATGGAAAGTTCACATATGACGAAGCTCTGACGTACGGACAGACAAACACTCAAAATTGCAGAAGGAAAAACATAATACCCCCGTCACTGTTTGTTGCGAGACATTAATTCCACAAATGATGCATCATTAGTTCTTTACCTTGAAAAACGTCATCCTCAAGTGACAATGACTTCTGTATCTCCATTCTTCTAACACTTTCGGTCAGACTCCCTGCCTCAGACGCAGAGGATAGGGAACTGTCCACACTACTCCCTCCCCTGCCAGAATCCAAACGGTCCCTTCTGGTCTCGTCCTCATCATGTGGCTCGACTTGAATCACAATGTTATCGCTATCTCCAAACTCCTTGCCCCCACCGCCATATATCTGATCCAGAATCTCCTGGGGTGTATACATCATACTTTGAAACTGGTCCTTGAAACTCTTCATTTTTGAATCATATTTACCAGCTTCGATATCCTGTAAAACAAAGATAAATAAATAGCCTCTGACAAAACAAGACTCATTATTCATGAGTACTGTAAACACTGGTCAGACTACCGTATACAGAAGGGATCCTAAGTATAGGGACCGACAGGCCTTAGCAAACAATGCAGACCCAAACTGATCTGATCAGGGTCTACACCGTTTTGCATTCAATCTCCGCTTTTTGGACTCCTTGCTGGATCGCGAAACAAAATTGAATGTTAGGAGAATTACAAAAAGTCCTCAAGATTAGGATTTTTACCGTTCGTAGCGTCCATTACGCGTTTTATCCTTTATGGCAGTTGTTGCTAGTGAAAGAAAGCCTTTGCTCCCTATGGGAGAGGACTCCCACTAATATCCATGGCGATATCTTCCAGAAATTTCCGCAATATGCGTGCGATTTATACTCTTTCTGTGATTCACTGAACAAATAAAATCAAAGCACTGGGTGTCAATTGTCTCTGAGACTTGTGTCGTTTAATCCTCAAAATCCTCTACTGAACGCAAACAGAGTGGACCCTGATCAGACGCCGCATTCCCAACCCGATTAAAGTCTAGACTCTATAGATAATCCTATTACGCAGCACGCTGACCTCACTGCGATATAATTAACGCTGCTACTTTCTAAAGGAAGGTTGCCTAAATTTCCTACAAATCAGTGACAGCCACGAGGACTTTAGCACAGAAGTGTTTATGTGCTTAGTGACTTTGTGGAATTGAACCAAAAAGCTATCCCAAACCACAGAAATGATAGAAAAGACTTCTGAAACATGGATGTTTGTTTGTTTGTTTGATTTGAATTGTAACGTACCCGTCAACACTGTAAAGGTCATTTTGGAGACGTTGCTTCCATTACCCGACATTGAGATGAAATGACATCTCAATCCCTGCCGCCTAAGAGACATTGATGTACACGAGGAAACATAAAAATGCACGCACCGATGTATCAATAGCACATAAAATCTTATTTCTAACAAATCGTGCCTATATAGGTAATGGAAAGATACAGTGTTTCAAATGCAAAAAAAAAAAAAAAAAAATATAATAATCACCGGGCGGAAAAGCGCGGCGAGTAACGTCGTAAAAGCCTCAGTTTTATGAGGCCAATCGTCGATACTTTAGAAAGCGAAACGTTATTTCTTGAGTAAAAATAACATGAATTTGTGTGAAGTAGTAGATAATTTTGACTGGGTTTTTGTAACAATGGCGAAAGGTTGGGAGAATTTGAAGGAGACAACAAAATTATTGTCAAGTTTTAGTGTGTAACAGCATTGACCTCGCGACCTTTATTTTCTGTGGCAGCAACATCTTATGAATATTAACAGTTATGCAAAATATGGTAAGATTCCTATTATTATTATTATTAAACTAATCAAGATTTGCAGGGACATCTCATGAACATCAACATTTGTACGAATATGATAAGATTCCTATTATTATTAATCAAGACATGCAGGGCAATCCAAAGTGGTATGGACAAACGTTGAAAACGTCGTAAGCGGCGGGTATAAACACAGGGTTGTCATGGACGGTGCCGTAACGTTACGCGCCAGTAACCATGCGTTATTACACATGCGGTCATATGATTTTAATGATAGGAAGGATACTCACGAAATAACAGTGACGTTACATCATACACAATATTTTCTGATGGCACTTCTCAATTATTTTAACAAACAACGGAAAACTTCAGAAGCTTTTTCGACCAAATTGTATAAGACTTTCGGTGATTGGAGATAATGGCTTTGGGTAAAGTAAAAAGATATTTTTAACGGTGGTAGATTTTTCTAAATAGAAGAGACGGCAATAATAAGTCATCGATACAATATTAGCTAGCCCTTTTCTTCAAAGGCACCAAACATAATCACAGATTAGCTACCTTTGGTATGACTCGCTCAGAAAAGATGTTTTCCAAATTTCCTTTCATACTATTCGATTTGCTTTCACTGCCTCTTTTGAATAAAGACCAGGGCCCTGTTGTTCACAACCAGTAACTTCGTTGATTAACACATCGTTAAAAGTTTAATAATTTTAAGTATTTTAACTATGGACTATGGCATACCCCATGACGTGATTTTTTTCTCTTGGAGAATAATGACCAAAATGCACGCTTAACTGATTATTTAACCAGATGTTTTTTTGTTTTTTTTTTATTTATTTTTTTTTTTTTTTTTTGCTTCTGGCATCATCTATCTCCACTTATGACTCTGCTCACAAGTTCACAACAGGTGGCCTGGTGGACTATTTTTATTAGCTCACCCGAGCACGAAATGTTCATGGTGAGCTATTGTGATCGATCAATGTCCGTCGTGTGTGGGGCGGCGACAACACTTTTCTTTAAACGCTAACTCCTCCTGAACCATTGGGCCAAGTTCAATCAATCCTCACTGATTTGTTGCTTAGGTGACCCACGGTCATTTCATTCAAACTCAATAGGATTGTTGCTTGAATGAACCTTTACCAAACTAGCATAAACGATTTCGCTCCGATCAGCAAGACGACCGCTAGAGCTAAAAGTAGAAAAACATCAACAGTTTGCTTTAAATGCTAACTCCTGAACCCTTGGACCAATTTCAATCAAACTTCATAGGAATTTCGCTTAGGTTGCCCTCTACCAACATTGCTAAAATCGTTCCGCTTGGATGAACGAGATGGCCGCCAGAGCTAACAAGAGCATCGGTGAAACCGAGGGATGCTCCCCGAAGATGCGCAGTAGCAGGAGGGTTATTTTAGTGAAATGGTCCTATACACTTTGAAGTTTAATAAAAATTGTTTGAAGACAAAGGTTATGGGTACTCGTTAGAACCGTCTGAATGAGACGCAAAAAAGAGACATGTAAGGCCCCTTCCCTGCAAGGACCTGTAAATCTTAAACCATAAGGCTAAGAAACTCAGTTTTGTGTTCCCTAGTAAGAGATTTTCAATGAAAAATATCACAAGGAATACACATGTGAAACATGAAACCCCTATTACCCATGGTTATGAAATAACAGGAGATATTTTTTAAAAAAGGGAGATAATTCAGTGATAATAAGAAATATAGTTATGGCCCTTGGCAGAATGTAGGTTGTCTGATGGTAAGTATGTTTGTGGAGTTTCATGAGAGTAGGACAAATACTTTTAAAATTTGGACAGAGTATAAGTTGTCTGGGTATGGCCTGACAAACACATACCAAAAAGCAATTTGTCAGGTTGTAGGTCTTGTGATGGTAATTATGTGTGTGATGTTTCATGGGAGTAGATAAAATACTTTTGAAGGTTTTTGGCTTAGGTTTGGTATTACACAAGTTATTCTCCTTTGTCAGTTTTTTTGTTTGATTTGAGGTTTAACGTCCCCGTCAACACTGTAAAGGTCATTTTGGAGACGTTGCTTCCAATTTTGTGGGACTTTTACCCGACATTGAGATGAAATGACATCTCAAGCCCTGTCGCCCAATGAAACCAATAGGGTTTATTAGCATGGACGGTCCGCCTCGCACCGCGGTTCCTGGACAGACTTAGATCCTCTAAGCGGTTTACCAGTACTAGTGTGCGGGCCGGATTCAGCTCTGCGTGGAAGCATCATGCAGCCGATATATTTCTATGGGTGGGGGCCGTTCTCCTTTGTCAGAATGTATATCTTGTGATGGTAAGTATATGTGTGAAGTTTCATAAGAGTAGGGCCAACTCTTTTGAAGTTATGACCAAATTTAATTTTTTTTTGTTAAGGCATGACAAACACACACGTTCCGTGGTGTCTGATCTGGGCCTGTACTGTTTGCCACTTATCCCTTTTGGGGTTTCCGGTACCAAATGGGTTAAACCATATGTCCAAGAATTCCCTAGTTAGTGATTTTCAACAAAGAGTGCAAAAATAAGGAGAAGTGTAAGGCCCCTTCCGTGCAAGGACATGTAAATTTTAAACCATAAGACAAAGAAACTCAGTTTTGTGTTCCCTAGCAAGTGATTTTCAATGAAGAATGTCACAAAGAATACATAAGTGAAAAATGAAAGCCCTTTTGGACGTGGTCATGAAACAACAGGAGATATCTTTTTTGAAAAGGGGAGATAATTCAGTGAAAAATAAACAATATAATTATGGTCCTTTGTCAGAATGTAGTTTTTGTAATGGTTAGTATGTGTGTGAAGTTTCATGAGAATAGGACAAATACTTTTTTAAATTGTTACCGAGTTTAAGTTGTTTGGTTATGGCCTGACAAACCCACACCGAAAAGTAAAATAGTTATGACCCTTTGTCAGAATGTAGGTCTTGTGATGGTAAAAATAAGTGTGTGAATTTTCATGAGAGTAGAGCAAATACTTTTGAAGTTATGACCGAGGTTAAGTTTTTTGGTTAAGGCGTGACAAACAAACGGACAAAAGCAATATGGTTCTGATCCTTTGTCAAAATGTAGGGTTTGTGAGTGATAGTATGAATTTGAAGTTTCATGGGAGTAGGGATAATACTTTTTAAACTATAACCGGTTAAATGTTTTGGTTTTGATTTGAAACTGACTGACAAGGAGATTACTATAGGGCACCCAAAATACTGTGTGGGGCCCTAATTATGAAGGGAAGTAACTTCGTAAAAACTGTTGGCAAGGTTATGCTTCTAGCATTCTGCGATTTCTCTCATAGCCCCCTATCAGTGTATCAAGTTTCACTAAATTACCTTTAAAACTTTTAGATTTAAATCCCTTCTATACTTTCAGAGATATGCTCCGGACAATCTTTTCATTGAAAAAGTTAAGAAGGGGAGTAACTCCATAAATACTAGTGGCAGGGTCATGCTTCTTGTATTCTCCGATTCCCCTCATCGACCTCTATCAGTATATCAAGTTTCACTTAAATACCTTTAATACTTTTAGAGATATCGAGTGTGACGGGCAGACGGACGGACAAAGCGGCGACTATATGCTCTCCCTGAGGGGAGCAGAAAAACACGACAACGCGTTCTATAAGCTCTATCAGTTTATCAAAGGTCCACTAGATGAAGTTTCACACCAAATATCAAAGACCTGGGCCTTGCAGTTTCAGAGAAGAAGATTTTTTACAGATATTACATACATATATAAGTCCCGGGATGGGGGGCATTTGTGGCTCCAAGGCTATAATTTGAAAAGTCTTGGCAATAGTCCACTAGATGAAGCTACATACCAAATATCAAAAACCTTGGCCTTGCAGTTTCAGAAAAGAAGATTTTTAAAGATTTCCCTTTATAAGTCTATGTAAAACTAAATGGTCTCGGGGCGGCGACATTTTTGGAACCAGGGCTATAATTAGCACAATCTTGATAGAGGTCCACTAGATGACATTTCACACCAAATATCAAAGACCTAGGCCTTGTGGTTTCACAGAAGAAAATTTTTAAGATTTTCCCAATATAATTCTATGTAAAACTAAAGGGCCCCGGAGCGGGGGTATTTTTGGTTTCTGGGCTATAATTTGAACAATCTTGATATAGGTCCACTAGATGAAGCTTAATACCAAATATCAAAAACCTTGGCCTTGAAGATTCAGAGAAGAAGATTTTTAAAGATTTTCCCTTTATTAGTCTATGTAAAATCAAAGGACCCCGGCGCGGGAGCATTTTTTGCCCAAATTTGAACAATCTTGGTAGAGGTCTATTAGATGAAGCTTCATGCTAAATATCAAATTCCTGGGCCTTGCGATTTCAGAGAAGAAGATTTTTAAAGATTATTACTATATAAGCCTAAGTAAAACCAAAGGGCCCCGGGGCGGGGGGCATTTTTGGCCCCGGCAGTTTAATTGGTAGGAGTCCTTTAGATTAAGCTTCATACCAAATATCAAAGACCAAGGCCTTGTGGTTTCAGAAAAGAACCTTTTTAAAGATTTTCCCTACGTTAGTCTATGTAAAACCAAAGGGCCCAGGAGCGGGGGCTTTTTTTGGCTCAATGGCTATAATTTAAACAATCTTGGTAGAGGTCCACTAGATGAAGCTTCATACCAAATATCAAAGTCCTGGGCCTTGCGGTTTCAGAGAAGATGATTTTTAAAGATTTTCCCTATATTAGCCTATATAAGTCTATGTAAAACCAAAGGGCCCCCGGGGCTGGGCATTTTTTTCCCCAGCACTATAATTTGAACAATCTTGGTAGGGGTCTACTAGTTGAAACTTCATACCAAACATCAAAGACCTGGGCCTTGTGGTTTCAGAGAAGATCTCATAAGTTTTCAGCGTAAAAATCTATTTTGGCTTCTGAGACCTAGATTTGCAACGGACCAGAACTATTTGAACAACTTTGAAAGGGGACCACCTAAGCATCATTCCTGTGAAGTTTGGTCAAATCCGATCAGTGTTTGTGGAGGAGATTTCGTTTGAAGAAATTGTTTACGCACGCACGGACGGACGACGGACAAATAGTGATCCCAAAAGCTCACCTAGTCACTACGTGACGATGAACTGAAAATGCCAACAATACGCTATAATTGCCACCTTGGGATAATTTTAGTCAATCTCCATAGAAGTGTTGCTTAGGTGACTGTCAGTAACCAACACGACTTTCAGAAGCTATTTGACTTCTTGAAATCAAGTGAGCGATTCAGGGCCATCTTGGCCCTCTTGTTCAATATATCTACCAGTTCCGTTCGAAACGAAGGACCTTAAAATACTTATTTTTCCAGCTACCCAAACGTTTGAAACTTGTAATTTGATTAAAGGACTAGTCTCCATAAGGGGGTTTTCCTGGTACCTACATTTTTCAATAATATTTTGGGAAAATATAGCCACACAGAGGGGACATTCATCCCTGGTAAGTTTGAATCAAACAGAACTCTAGTTTTGTGATGAGGGTTTATCAAAAGTGGGTGGGGTAATTCCATATCAGTTCTACCAAGGACAATTAATCAGCAATTGGCTATATTCAAATAGCACACTGACAAAACTTTTTGCCATGTAATGCATAGACTGTGGGTACATATTAATGTGAAATAGGGTGATTGTATATTTTATTGAACTTTGCTAAAATATAATAATTTATTTGCACTTTGCGTATTTTCATTAATTTTTCATCTACCAACTTTGCCCAAAAGTTGAACATTTCTCTATTAAGCAACACATTCTTACCTCATTTCTAGAAAATACTTATCAATGCTTGGCCATTGCAGAATTATAAGGATTTTTTGATAAATGGTCTGTGACATGAGTTATGTGCCCTTGAAAAGAGAAAATTGCAGTAAAATGTGGTGAAATTATCAAATTTTTGTTTTGCGTTTTTGCTATAAGTTTACTGGAGAGAAATGCTTACACGAGTTAAATTTTAATGTATTTATCGTGTAAAAGGGTTGTACTATTGTAGCAGAGACTAAATTGGTATCAGCTAGGGTCAAAATTACTTTTAGAGGGTTTAAGAGTTGGTCTGGTCGGGCTTTATCGGAGTCTAACTGTTGGTTTTCTTTTGCTCCAGCATTTCAGTGGTTTCTTGCTGTCGAGTCCTCACCGTTGTCTCACCTCTGTGGTTCTTTGATTTCTGTGTTCACGGAGATGTTGCACTGATGAGTTAGGAGGCCTTCATGCGGACTGAACAAATCATTTGTCTAAATCACGACGGAAGTAAGGGCGAGGATTGTGGCCATGTAAAATCGATTTAAGCCCCCCAGTGGAAATCTTCCACTGACCGTTCCAAGGCGGCTCTTCTGTGGCGATTTATTTATGTTGTTGTTTGTTACTTACTGTGTGTATCACTTGTGTCTTTTATTTTGGATGGCCATATGGCCATTTTGTGGGAAAGTAACTGTCCTTATGGCCTTCCTTTGTTTAGGTTTCCATTATGGTCTGGTCGCTTAATGTTTGTATTTCTTTCTCTTTGGTGTCTTTTATGGGTGGAGTAAGTTAATTGTATCAATTCCTGATATTTGTTTTACTTCTACTTTGGATATAATTGACACACATTTGCTCATTCCGTATCACTTTCTTCTGAGGAGTCGCTGTTGGTATCCCAAACTTCAGCTGCAGCATCTGTAAGACTAGAAATGCGTCCATAGGACACGGATGCCCCCGCCTGAAAATATGTCTATGTTCGTATTCATCCATAGAAAGTTATTGACCGTGTTTAAGTTTTGGACCCTTTTTGTGCCATTTGACCTCTAAGTATGACCTTGACCTTGGATGTACAGATCTAGGTTTGCACGTGACACATTGTCTCATGATAGTTAACGTTTCTTCAAAATAATTTCAAAATCCATCCAGAAATAAGTAAGTTATTAGCTGCGTTTAAGTTTCGGACCCTTTTTTTGACCTTTGGCCTCTAAGTATGACCTTGACCTTGGGGGTACGGACCTGGGTTTTGCATGTGACACATCGTCTTATGAAGGTTAACATTTCTACAAAGTTATTTCAAAATCCATCCAGAAATAAGAAAGTTATTGACGGCGTTTAAGTTTCGGACCCTTTTTTGACCTTTCACCTAAGTATGACCTTGACCTTGGAGGTACGGACCTGGGTTTTGCACGTGATACGTCGTCTCATGATGGTTAACATTTCTGCGGAGTAATTTTAAAATCCATCAAGAAATAAAGAAGTTATTGACCGCGTTTAAGTTTCGGACGCACGAACGCACAGACGAACGGACGAGCAGACGGTCGGACGGACAGGGGCAACGCTATATGCCCTTTCCACCATTCTTCCAATGGCGGGGGCATAAAAATCCATGTATTTACTATGTATCTTAGGCCCTTTTGTTGCTGGCTGGTGTCGCTCAAACCCCAAATACCATAAGACTGATGCAATATGGGCACAGCAGCCCACTACTCTAGCCCCTGATTTGCATGTGCAAAACCAACTGACGATAGGTGATAAGCCTGTGCTGTATTCTATCCATAAATTATAGGTCTTGCTACTGGTATGCCTTGAACGTATTAGGGACTTGAGGACACCTTCTTGCTCTTTGTTTATACGGATTTCATATTTGCCGTCATCTTTTTGGTGTTCTTTCGTGTAGGATTTGGCCTGGCGAATCTGATACACTCCCATTGGCAGGTCTCTTAATTCTGCTTCGTTCAGTTCGGGGGAAATCTGCCATTTCAGATGCATCCATACTTACAGTGCTTGGACCTTACCTGGCTGATGGTAAAAACTCAGATGCCAAGATAACAGAGCATATGCTGAATAGCAACAGTGAGGATATTAAAAGTTGGTTCAATAAAGGGGATGTTCTCATTGTTGATAGGGGGTTTAGGGATGTAACAGACTTAATTAATGATTACGGGATCAATACTGAAATGCATCATTTCTTGAAGAAAAAAAAGAAACAGTATAGCCCTGAGGAAGCAAATGAATCCAGACGTGTCATCAAAGTGAGATGGGTTGTTGAGTCAGCAAATGGGCGTATAAAGCAATGGAAAGCTTTAAGTAATGTGCTTCCCAACTCTCAAATCCCGGTTGCTGGCGATTACGGTATGTGTAAAGTATTTGCTCCCTTTGCAATGCTTTGAGGCCACACTTGGTGACTAGTTTGGAATCAGATGTTGGCATGGCCAAACGAATGATGGCCTTAGCAAAGTCACCGAATAAACTTCAACAAAAGGTGACTGACAATAAGTGGGACAAACGGCGCACAATTTGGAAAAGTATGGATGCATCTGAAATGCCAGATTTCCCGGAACTTTACGAAGCAGAATTAAGAGACCTGCCAATGGGAGTGTATCAGATTCGCCAGGCCAAATCCTACACGAAAGAACACCAAACAGATGACGGCAAATATGAAATCCTTATAAACAAAGAGCAAGAAGGTGTCCTCAAGTCACTAATACGTTCAAGGCATACCATTAGCAAGACCTATAAGTTATGGATTGAATACAGCACAGGCTTATCGCCTATCGTCGGTTGGTTTTGCACATGCAAATCAGGGGCTAGAGTAGTGGGCTGCTGTGCCCATATTGCATCAGTCTTATGGTATTTGGGGTTTGAGCGACACCAGCCAGCAACAAAAGGACCTAAGATAAATAATAAATACATGGATTTTCTTACAGATGCTGCAGCTGAAGTTTGGGATACCAACAGCGACTCCTCAGAAGAAAGTGATACGGAATGAGCAAATGTGTATCAATTATATCCAGCTCTTAAAACCTCTAAAAGTAATTTTTACCCTAGCTGATACCAATTTAGTCTCTGCTACAATAGTACAACCCTTTTACACGATAAATATATTAAAATTTAACTCCTGTTAGCATTTCTCGCCAGTTAACTTATAGCAAAAAGGCAAAACAAAAATTTGATAATTTCATCACATTTTACTGCAATGTTCACTTTTCAAGGGCACATAACTCATGTCACAGACCATTTATCATAAAATCCTTATAATTCTGCAATGGCCAAGCATTGATAAGTATTTTCTTAAAATGAGGTAAGAATGTGTTGCTTAATAGAGAAATGTTCAACTTTTTGGCAAAGTTGGTAGATGAAAAATTAATGAAAATCCGCAAAGTGGAAATAAATTATTATATTTTAGCAAAGTTCAATAAAATATACAACCACCCTATTTCAAATTAATATGTACCCACAGTCTATGCATTACATGGCAAAAAGTTTTGTCAGTGTGCTATTTGAATATAGCCAATTGCTGATTAATTGTCCTTGGTAGACATGATATGGAATTACCCCACCCACTTTTGATAAACCCTAATCACAAAACAAGATTTCTGTTTGATTCAAACTTACCAGGGATGAATGTCCCCTCTGTGTGGCTATATTTTCCCAAAATATTATTGAAAAATTTAGGTACCAGGAAAACCCCCTTATGGAGACTAATCCTTTGATGCAGATTTTTATTTTCACCTCTGGTTTTGGCTTCCATTTAGATTTGATTGGTGATACCCGAGTTTATTTCTGAACGTTTTATGACGAAACAGGGAAAGCCCTTAAGGTAAGACTGCTCTCCACATATTTACGCAGTTGAAACGCCTTCGGATCAGACAGAATGCAGCGCCCGTCGATGTCTGTATATACAGCGTTTCCAGGTATCTATTTATAAAGCATTTCCAAGAAGTCGGACCAAAAATCATTTCCAAGAAATCAAGCCAAAGGAAAAAGGTTACAGTAGAAAGAGATCCTAACGATTGCGTACTGTAGTATCATATTATCAGTCTCTGCGCAGTATTTTATGGTCACAGTAATAAGAAAATAGACGTAAGGCACTGATCAGGAATCTACAAAATTAACCAAAAGCTCCCATCAGAGACATCAAAGGAAAAGAAACACAATCATGAAACAAGATGGCCCAGAGGGCCCAGATTCGCTCACCTATATGTCACTGTCTCTAGTACATTCTATTTTAGCTCTAACGGCCATCTTGTTCATCACAACGGAACCATCTTAGCTATTTGGTAGGGTGTCACCTAGGCAACATTCCTGTGAAGTTTGAATCAAATTGACCCTAGGTTTAGGAGGAGTTCGCATTTGAGTGAGTGTGTTTCAGTTTTAGGTACCACCAACAGCTAAGGTCATACGGAGACGGGACCTCGGTTTAAAGACTCATCCGAAAGTCTGGAGAAGCCCAGCATCGATCCTGCAATCCCTGGTTTATCAGGCGAGAAGCATAGCCTATACACCAGGCTTCTGAGTTCGCATTTGAAGAAAATGTTCAACGTTTACAGCTATTTTTTACTTCTGGCAGCCATATTGTTCATCGGCGCGGGATCATTTTAGCTGTTTTGGTAGAGGGTCATCTAAGCAACATTCGTATGAAGTTTGAATAAAATTGGCCCAATGGTACAGGAGGAGTTGTCGTTTGAAGAATTTTATTTATTTATTTTTATTTTTTTTTTGCTCTGGAGGCCACCTTGTTCATCAGAGCGGAAAGATTTAAGCTCTTTTGGTAGGGTATAACCTGGGCAACATTTCTGTGAAGTTTAAATCACAATAGCCCAAGGGTTTAGGAGAAGTTTGCGTTTGAAGCAAATTAACTTTTTTTCTAAGTTAAGCTCTGGTTGTAATTTTTTTCATCGCTATAAATAGATTGTTAGTCATCTAAGCAACATTCTTATGAAGTTTGAATGAAATTGGCCCAAGGGTACATGAGGAGATGTCTTTTTGAAGATTGTTTTTCTATTTTTAGCTCTGGTGGCCATCTTGTTCGTTAGAGCAGAACGATTATAGCTATTTTGTTAGGGAGTCACCTGCGTAACATTACTGTGAAGTTTGAATCTAATTGACCCAAGGGTTAAGGAGAAGTTTGCATTTGAAGCAAATTAACCATGTACTCCTTTTTTTAGCTAAAACAGCCATTTTGCTCATCAGAGAAGAACCGTTTCAGCTACTTTGGTAGAGGGTCACCAAAGCAACATTCCTATCAAGTTTGAATGAAATTGGCTCAAGGGTACAGGAGGTGATGTCGTTTATATATTTTTCTATATTTAGCTCTGGCGGCCATCTTGTTTGTCAGAGCCAAACGTGGGCAACATTCCTGTGAAGTTTGAATCAACTTGGCCGAAGTATTTAGGAGCAGATGGCGTTTGAAGCAAATTTACATTTTTTTTATTTTTAGCTCTGGCGGCCATATTGTTCAACGGAGCAGAATGAGTTAAGCTTTTCGGTAGCGGGTCACCTAAGCATCATTCCTGCGAAGTTTGAAATTGGCCCAGTGGTTTGGGAGGTGTAGTCGTTTAAAGACTTTTTTATTTTTAGCTCTGGTAGCCATTTTGTTCATCGGAGCGGAACCGTTTTACTTTTTTTGGTCGAAAGCCACCTAAGCAACATTGCTGTGAAGTTTAAATGAAAATGGCCTAAGGGTTTAGGAGGTGTAGTCTTTTGATTTTTATTTGCCTTCACTGCAGCTGGTGTTGTGCCGTGTGGCGGCTGTAAAACGTCTCCCCGTACATCAACCATAGTGCAGTTTATATTTTACTTTTGGTCCTTTGAGATCAGCGTGAACATTCTGAGAAATCAGAAAGAAGTTATTGGTTTAGACCCATATTCTAGACAGGTTTTTATTTATTTGGACCCCATTTTGTTTTATATCAGTCTTTGAATCGACTGCCTATTCGAAATTCGCAAAATTGCAGTATGTTTCCTCTGGCTTCCTTCGCCGGATCATTACAGGGTCACTGACGAGGCTTTATTGGCCGAGGCTGCGTGGTGTGGCCCGTCTTCTTTCGTGTGGGTGTTTTCATTGCTCTTAAAGGAACTCATCTTTTGATTTTTATTTTAAAGCAATTGTTTACGACGGACGACCGGCATTGACCGATCACAATAGCTCACCATGAGCACTTCGTGCTTAGCTGAGCTAATAACGAGACCCTAATGGAAACACCAACAGGGGAAAGCCAAAAGGACAGCAACTTTCCCACAAAAAAGCCAATTGGCTTTCCAAAACAAAAAATATAAGCGCTAGACACACTCAAAGACAAACCCTAACAAAAATATATCGCGATAAAAGAACCTCTTGGAACGGGGGGGGGGGGGGGGGGGGGGCTTAAATCGATTTTAGGCGGCCGCAATCCTCGCCCATACTTCCGTCGCGATTTAGACAAACAATTTGTTCAGGCCTCCTAAGTCATCAGTGCAATATCTCCGAGAACACACAAATCAAACAACGACAGAGATAAAACAACGGCGAGTACTCGACAGAAAGAAACCACTGAAATGCTCGAGCAAAAGAAAACCAACAGTTAGACTCCGATGGGCCCGACCAGAGATAGAGCATCAGGCATCAACCAACATTACATAAAATTAAATTCTCTGTAAGTATCAGTAAGCCTTTACCCTGGAACTGTCAAAGACTCTGAGGCCTGACCCTCTGGCCTGTAATTTAAGAGAGAAGCAAAGTTGTCAAACGTGACTGGGTTAACTACCATGTATACAGTCTGTCGTATAATATTTATGTTGTACCCAATCTTTTTATATCGAAGAATGAGAGTGCTTAAGTCATTGCAAGTATATATTTTTCTGACTTTATACACTAAGTCACCATACAAATCGCTGAAGCATGTGGAAATGTGATAACCAACTTACCCAACTTTTATATAGTATTAGTCGGGAAGGTGGAGGGGGGAGTAGGGACAACTCGACATGCACACATGTTTTTTGCTGAAAAAATGCGAGTAGCTTTTACTAGACATGAATGTCGTTAAAACCCAGAATATATGATATTATCCTTGCTAGAACAGTTAACAATTTGACTTGACCACTAATGATGTTTTAATA
Source organism: Lucinisca nassula (assembly GCA_963580285.1). NCBI lineage: Eukaryota > Metazoa > Mollusca > Bivalvia > Lucinida > Lucinidae > Lucinisca > Lucinisca nassula. The sequence goes on along the minus strand of OY757017.1, from coordinate 80,441,915 downwards.
CACCTCATAAATATTCATGAGCTATTCAAGAAATTTGACTGGTGGAGAGCATGCCATAGGCGGGACGACATACCATCATGCCCCTTGTAATATTTCCCTCTCACGTCACTGCTAAAATAACACTAGCAGTCGCATTAGGTATAATACAACCATTTCGCCTTCTGTGAGGGGAATATGGCGATTTTTTCACCAAGGGCAATATTACCTGCTGAAGTGGACAAATCGTCAATTTCTCCTCACACAAGGCATACAAATGAATAATATTCAGCATTAGCTATAAATGGCTACAATACACATAAGCTAAAATGGCGTCTTGGGAAACAAAAAAACATATTACTTTTAGACAAGAGGTCATGATGTTGAGCAGTTGATTCTCGACATTCCTACGGAGTTTGAATGGAACTGGCCAAGGGTTTTTGGAGTTGTCATTTAAAAACTTTCTTTTAAATGGGGCCTAATTGGCCGAAACTAGCTAGTCTGGCCCAGAAAACATGTACACACCATATTTTCTAGTTTTGTGGCGTATTCCTTGCTCCTAAAGGATGTCCCTTTTAAAGAACTTATTTGGTTGATAATTGGCTAGGCAACATTCCTGTGAAGCTTGAATGAAACTGACCAAAGGATACAGAAGGTTTTGTATTTCAATCATATATACCTTTCCACTGTTCCTGTGTATACTTTTACATTAGCGTTTAACTAGTAGTCTTTAGACAGATACCGACAACTGTCCTTCTTAAATCAGTGCAAGGAAGAAAATGACTGTAGGAAAGATCTGGGGCCAGTTGTTCAAAACTTACGACACCGTTAGTTAACATATCGTTAAAACTTTCATCGGTTATTATGGCAAATATGCTATTTTTGCTGAAAAAATGTGAGCAGCTTTTGCATTTGCAAAAGCTGCTCACATTTTTTTCAGCAAAAATACCAAAATTTAAATATTAAACATGCTAGAACAGTTAACAATATGACTGCTAACGAGCTCGTTAAGCTAACGATGCTTTGAACAACTGGCCCCTGGTTATCAAATGTTGCTGTCCCGGCATGTACATGTATAGGTGTCGAAATAAATGTATCCGACGGCGATACCAAGGCCGGTGTATAACATATTGTGTATTATACTGCAGATTGCAAATGTATAGATCATCTACACTATCGACATTAACCTTAACCCGTCTCTTGGCTAATTCAGCAGACAGCAAATTGTTCATATTTTTTTTCTTATTTTTTCCCAGTTAACAGGACCTGACATTTCATGCAAATTGCTCCCATAGGAGACAACGCATATGATAACAACGCGGATACTTTATAAAACTCTTCCAGTTCCTGTAGTTTTCCTCTGTCTCCCAGCTGCCTGTAGAGATTCAAATGATCTTGTTTGATGGCAGAGAAAAGAAGAGGTTGAACCATGTAAATGTTACCACTGGTAATGTGGACAGCTTTTAACGTCGCAAATTTAACTTCTGCACCCTCCAAGTATTTGTTTCCCTTTGCTACAATCATGAAACATGAAAAAATAATTAAAAACAAAATTACCATATAAAACTGTAGTAACTTTTTCACTTTCTTTCTATTGTCAAGATGCCTGTACAGTTCCAGATGATCTCGTTTGATGGCTGAGTATAGTGGATGTTGTATTGTTGGGATGCTACCATTGATAAGATGATCAGATTCAAGCTCATCAAACCAGTCTTCGGCACACCCCAGGTAATGTTTTCCATGTTCTAAAATGAATGTGAATAAATATACCTTGACAAGTGAAATTAGCCTCATTCGTATGTCAAAAGAAATCAGTCACAATTAGTTTCAACAACAACAGCTGTCATTAGACAGCGGATCTCGCCCTGCCCTGACGGATGCGTGTCCATCATTAGGCAGCACCAAATGAGACAAAATAAACATCGTATCTAACCTGACAAAGCACTGTCAGCGCTGGTGGGTCGATTGTCTCCAAGTGTAGCCTGTCAAAATGAGTCTGAATAGTGACTTAGACAAATTTGAGTAACTCTTTAATTCCCTGTACTGTAATCAAACAGCTCAGACCCTGATCAGACGCCGCGTTCTGCCACCTTAGTCTACATTGTTTGCCAAACTAAACACATAATTCCAGTCCATATTCTATAGATAACCCTCTTTCGCAACACTATGACCTCGCAGCTATAGGATTGGCGCCGCTAATTTCTACAAATAACTGTTACCTGAATTCCGGTAAATCAGTGGTAGTCTTGTCGACACCAGTGCTGAAGAACTTCTGTGATCAATAACCATTGGTCGGTTGACAAACAGTCGACCCAAAAAAGTACATGGTCGCGCTCTATTAAACCAAAACCAGACCTTTTGACACAAAGGACTATCAGCCTTTAGAAATGCAGCAGGGCAATTCTGACTTTACATCATTTAAGTTAAATTCAGTAATTTGGACAAGAGGGCTAAGATGGTCCTTAATCACTGCGAAATTTCTGTATTTAGCTCTGATAGCAATCTTAGTCAATTAAGCAGAATAATTTTAGTTAGTTTGGTAGAAGGTTACCTAAGCAGTCTTGTGTAATGAGAAAAAATGACCTATTGTTTTCGGAGAAGTTGTCATTTGGGCCCCGTCAAGCGATTTTGGTACTTATCGCCTATGCGAGCAGCGAAGGTTCAGGCGAGCCTGCGCATCCGCGCAGTCTCGCCAGAACCTTTGCTGCTCGCTCATACAAGCAGTGAATCAAGAGGAACCTTCAGACAGAAAGCCATATCCCGTGCCCCTCAGAATGACTGGGCATGCGCAGTTAAAATTTGTCATGACGGAATGCTCGAAGACACAAATTCGCTTGGCGCGGCTCATTTAAAGTTGTTGTTTTTTCAATCTCCGATTCTTGTAGACATCTTGGTCAAAATCTGACAGAAATTGGACCAAAGGTATAGGAGGAGTTATTATGTAAATGTATTTTAATTTTAGCTCAAGCTGCCAGCTTGTTCACTGTAATGAAAACATTTTCGCTATTGCTGAAAAGGGTCAACAAAGAAACATTCCTGTGAAGTTTGAAACACATTTAACCTTAAGGTATAAGAAGGGCCGCGTTGGACATCTTGTTAATTGGAGTGGAAAAGTATTAGCCATTTTGGTAAAGGGTCATCTGGCAACACTCATTTTAAGTTTCAACTAAGTTGAACAAGAGGACCCATATGGTCTTGTATCGCTCACCTGAGCTAACAGCTTCAAAGTTTCAGGAAGTGCCAACCTTTACCGAAGGAATTATTGGAGGACAAAATGATGACATGGTAAATCATTTTGTTTGCAATCAAGTAGAATATAACCTGTGATAAATCAGCTGACCTGGCTGGTTTTCAAACTCATTCAAGCTTTTATTTCTGACTTGCTTAAATGTAAATTTCAAGAAGATCCGATATAAACTGAAGGGGCTATGGTGATGACAAGATCAACAATAAGCAATTAACTGCTGCAATCAAAGGGATGCTACTCTATGATAAATAGGCAAACCTCACGAGTTTTCAAACTCCTCCGAGCTTTTCTGCCTGACTTGCTTGTTTGTAAGTTTCATGAAGATCCGATCAAAACTGAAGGGGCAGCAGTGATGACAAGGTCGAAAATAGGCATTTTCCGCAATCAAAGGCACGTAACTCTATGGTAAATGTGCCAACGTGGCGGGTATTCGAACTCATCTGAGGTTTTATTCAAAGCCACCTTACATATAAGTTTCAGATAAATCCGATCAAAACTGAAGGGCTACGGTGAGTACAAGGTCATATTTTGACATTTTCAGCAATCAAAGGAATGTTACTCTTATGATAAAAGTGCCGATTTGGCCGGTTTTCGAACTCATCAGAGGTTTTATCCCCAGCCATCTTACATATAAGTTTCAAAAAGATCGTATCAAGGTCAAAAATCGACATTATCAGCAATCAAAAAGACATAAACCTATGATAAATGGGCAGACTTGGCCGGTTATGGAACTCATCTGAGATTTTATCTTCAGCCACTTTACATATAAATTTCAGAAAGATCCGATCAAAACTGAAGGCGCTACGTTGATGACAAGGTAAAGATTTAGCCTTTTCAGCAAATGGACGTAACTCCGTAAAGAATCAGCCTTTTCAGCAAAGGGACGTCATGATATATGAGACGACTTGGCCGGTATTGGACCTCATCCGAGGTTTTATCCCAAGCCACCTTACTTATAGGTTTCGGAAAGATCCTATCAAAACTGAAGGAGCTTTATTGATGACAAGATAAAGAATCAGCATTTTCAGCAATCAAAGGGATGTGACTCTATGATAAATGAGCCGACTTGGCCGGTATTCGAACCGATCTGAGGTTTTATCCCCGGCCACATTACATATAAGTTATAGAAAGATCCGATCAAAACTGAAAGGGCTACGGTGATGACAATGTCAAAAATCGGCATTTTCAGCAATCAAAGGGATGTTACTCTATGATAAATGGGCCGACTTGGCTGGTTTTCGGACTCATCCAAGGTTTTATCCCCAACCAGCTTACCTATAAGTTTCAGATAGATCAGATCAAAACTGAAGGGGCAAAGGTGCTGACAAGGTCAAAATCGGCATTTCAGCAATCCAAGGGACGTAACTCTATAATAAATGGGCCAACTTGGCCGGTTTTCGACCTCACCCGAGATTGCATCCCCAGCCATCTTACATATACGTTTCAGAAAGATCCGATCAAAACTGAACGCGCTACGGTGATGACAAGCATTTTCCCATTTTAGGTTTATGGGACCTTGTGGTTGCCATAGCAACCAAAGTTTTCGAAAAAATAGCTTATGTCATCAACGCCCAACAAGAGGGATGCTACAGATGAGAAATGATTGAGATCAGCCTGCAGAGATATAGTTGCTCGGTGTAAGCTACTGGTTATAATAATAAATAATTAAGGCATAGTTTGTTATTTCGACTCAAATATCCTTTTTCGGTGGCGAAACCTCTGAGTGGCGAAACCTCCCGCGGGGCGAAACCTCCTGGTGGCGAAACATCTTGGTGGCGAAACCTCCGATGGCGAACTTGTTGGGTGGCGAAACCTCTGTATACCCTCAAAGGTGTGGACGGACGGACGGACGACGGAGGACCCAAAATACTATAAGCTCCCCTGGAGCCTTCGGCCCAGGAGAGCTAAAAACAAACAGTTGTCATTAAAAGGATTTTTCTAGTGTTAGCTTTGGAGGCCATATTGATCATTACAGAGGATTTTATTTGTTTGAACTGAGGCTTAGCGTCCCCGTCAACACTATGTAAGTCATTTCGGAGACCTTGCTTCCCATTTTGTGGGACTGTTACATGACTTTGAGATGTAATGAGATCCTAAGCCCTGCCACCCAATGAAACTGCAAGGCTTCATGCGGGCTGAACAAATTATTTGTCTAAATCGCGATGGAAGTAAGGGCGAGGATTGTGGCCACGTAAAATCGATCAAAGCCCCCGACCCCACACCCAGTGGAAGACGGTTCTTCTGTCGCAGTTTATTTTTGTTATGGTTTGTCTTGAGTGTGTGTATCGCTTTTATTTTGTTTTGGATGGCCAATTGGCCATTTTGTGAGAAAGTATCTGTCTTTTTGGCTTTCCGCTATTGATGTTTCCATCAGGGTGTAGTTGTTTCATGTTTGTGTTTCTTTCCCTTTAGTGTCCCTGATGAGAGCTGTGCGTTAATTGTATCGATTCCTGATCATTGCCTTCACTTCTATTTTCTAACTATTCAGAGCTTATTTATATGCATTGGACGGTCTGACTTATATCACTTTGCCTGGGCAGGCCACGTCCTTCTAAGGGGTTTACCAGTACTCACGTGTTGCCAGTTTCAGCACTGCGTGGAAGTATCATGCAGTCCAATCTATTTCTCCTAGCCCCGATGGACGGGGACGATTCATTGGAGTGGAACAATTTTAGATATTTTTGTAGGGGTTTTTCTAAGCATCCTTCCTGTGAAATGGAACCAAAAGTACGGAAATAGTTTATATGTTATACCATGTTGTTAATAATAGCCAAAAGCTTATACCAGGCTTGGTACAGTCACCTATGCAACCTTCCTATGACATTTCAATGAAATCGTACTGAAGGTTTCGGGAGAAAATGTCATTTAAAGGTTTTTTTTCTATTTTAACTCGGGTTGCGATCTTTTTCACTGAAGCGAAACCGGTTTAGCTACCTTCGTTGGAGGCAAATTAATTAACATTTCTGGACCAAAAGGAAAGGAGGGTTGACATTTGAAGTTTTTTTTTTGTTTTTTGTTTTTCAGCTCGGGGGCCATTTTGTTCATTTTTTTCATCGGAGCGGAACCGTTTTAGATCACCTAAGCAGCATTCATATGAGACTTGCATGAAAATTATACAAAGTCATAGGATGAATTGTCATTTAAAGTTTGGTTTTTTTTTTCATTTTTATTACCCGCCACAAAACGAAGCGAGGTTTTATGCTATACCCTCCAAAGGTTTTAGTGTTCGTCAGTCAACGCATCGGGTCGTGTCCGCTCAACAACTCCGGTACGTTTGAGATATTTTCGCAAAACTTCACAAATATGTAAAACACAATGAGAAGATGTGCAGAACATATAAACCGCAACTCTTTATCTCTAATTTTCTTGCTTTTCGAATTACTGCCATGCTCGTGTCCGCTCCGTTACTCCCACACCGTCTGATGTATTATCTTGAAACTTTATACGAATGTAAAACATCATAACACGAAGTGCAGAACGTACGGACTATGACATTGGTTTGCCTACTTTTGGACTCAAAAGCATTTTGAATACCGAACATAGCCATTTCTACCATGTACTCGTTTCCACTCTGTACGTTGGATTCCGTTAAAGATATTTTCATGAAATTTCTCACAAATGTAAAACACCATGAGCCAGAGTACAGACCAAAAGACCCATAACTCTGAGTTACGGCCTCTTACATAGTCAGTATCAAAAATAGTAATTTCTAACAATTGTAATTGTCCCCTCTGTAGGTTGAAAACCATTTCAGATATTTCAATGGAACTTCACAAAAATGCAAAACATCAAGTGGCGCGGTGCAAACAATAAGAGCCATAACTGGCTTACCTACTGGAGTTATGGCCCTTTGAACACTGCAAGAAGTGATTTCTATAATATATTTGTGTCTGCTCTATAACTTAAAAACTGGTTGTGATATTTTCTTGAAAATTAATGCGAATGTATGCATCACCATGATACGCAGAATACAAGATTCATAACTCTGAATTATCTGCGGGGTTTTTTTAGTTACTGCCCTCTGAACGTTGTAAACACTGATACTTGTCATACAATGTGTCTATTCTCTAACTTGAAAATGCTTTCAGATATTAAACTGAAGGGTTTCTATATTTTTAGTTCATTTTAGTGGAACAATTTTGATTATTTTGGTAGAGTCAGGCCGATGTCTGTCATAATACCTAATATTAACCAAGCCCGTCAAATTGTTTAGAAAATATACGCTCTTTTAACTTTAACCGTAAACTATAAAATAAAATTTCAAAGCCACCGACCTTGATCTGAGGTCATGGGCAGGTTGTTGGGTACACCTGAATGAACACTGGGCCAATATCAATCAGGAAACAAAACATAAACAAAATTAATCCACCTGGAACATTAAATAAAAACACGCTGTGGCAATGAGTGGATGCTGACGCCAAAGCCGAAGCTAACACCAACGTCGTGAGCAGCAATAGCTCTTCTTTCTCCAGGTGAGCTAAAAGTATGTTCATGCAATCACAAAAAAAATATATATAATGTATTCAATCAAAAAATATGTACTTGAAAACCTCGCAGCCAAAGAACAGTAACTTAAGTGTATTCCTTGCTTCAAAAGGATACACCTTTCATAGACAACATTGAAATTCACTACAGCTGGTGTTAACGGACTGTGTGGTCACCCTTACATGTATCTCTGTCCTTCAGCATAGTGTAGATTATATTTTCTAGCCCTTTGGAAGCTGGAATCCATTATGGATCTTTGAGATATTTAAGGACCGCCGATGCAGCCTAACTGGACGTAACAAGCTAGTCTGGTCCATAAAACTTGTACACTCGCACAGTGTTCAGTTCTTTGGTGTATTCCTTGCTTCCAAAGGCTAAATCTTTCATAGACATTATTAAACATCACTACAGTCAGCCTCGATAGCGCAGCCGTTAGCGCGTTCGACTTATGATCGAGAGGTTGTGCGTTCGAATCCGGCCACCGGTATCGAGGTGTGTCCTTGGGCAAGACACGTAATGACACTGCCCAACTCCATCCAGGTATAAACGGGTAGCAGTGGTGTAAAAGCCACTGCCTCTCTCTCGCGCGCATGAAACCACCAGGAATGCGTGTTCGAGAGCGATTCAATAAGCTTGAAGCTTTCATCGCAATCGAACTAAAATAAATTAGTATAAAGTAAACATCACTACAGCTGGTGTTAAGTAACTGTGTGGTCATCTGCCCTTCACCGTAGTGTATTATATTTCTAGTCCTTTTGGATCGAGATTCCAACATGAAAATCTGAAAATATCCGATGGCCACTGATGAGACCTACCTGGCCGATACCAGCTAGCATGACCCAGAAAACTTGTACCCTCGAACATTTTTTCAGTACTTTGGTGTATTCCTCGGTTACAAAGGATAAACCTTTCACAGGCCATATTAAACTTCACTACAGCAGGTGTTAAGGGACTCTGTAGTCACCGTAAATCGTCTCCCTACCCGTCATGATAGTACAGTTTATATTTTCTAGATCTTCTGGATAGGGACCCCAACACGTAATTTTGAAAAATTAAACAACTCCTTTCCCAGCCAATACAAAACAGCACACTAGCATCGAGCCAATAACAATAAGTTCTGAATAGATAGGTCCTTTGGAAGCATAGAATAACCAAATAAACGAAAAAAGCAGACTCGGTTTTATTCAGTCTGTTCATGACCAGTAATGAAATGTGCAACATCGGTCATCCACTTTAGCACCAGCTTAAGCAGAACTGTATTTTCAAAATGAATCTAAATGAACTCAATGATCCCAAAACAAGCTGCAGTGAAAATTTCTGAATAGTTAGATCCTTTGGAAGCAAGAAGAAAACAACAAATAAACAAAAATAGCAGACTCGGTTTTATTGGGTCGTTTGATTTTTTAGGGGTGGGGTTGTTTGATCATATTTATTGCAACTCAATAAATGCAAGAGGTTGGGCCACAAATTCTAAAAAAATTAGTTACCCCCCCCCCCCCCCCCCAATCTCTACAATAAAATCAAAGCAAGTAATTTCACGTGACAAAGAATTAAACAACTCAAAATTTATTTTTCAAAGAGAAAATGCATACAGTGGTTATATAATAATAATTATAATTCGCTAAAACATTAGGTGAAGTGAGGAATATATATGTACGTGTACATCAAACAGTTTTCTTGCAAATGTGTTAGCTAGAATATGAGAAAAATGTATATACATATAAATAAATAAGAAAGAAAATATAATATGTGTTATGAATCACAGGAGACAGGCCGAGTTAGCAGGTCTTTCCAGAACAGATGGCAACTCAGTTACCTTTACTAAATAAAACAATTGGACATAATAAAAAAACTCAAGAACACCGAACAAAAAACAACAAAACCACAACGAAAGTACCGCCTTGGGATGGCCAGAAATAATTAGCGGAAAACGCTGATACCCTTTAGAGTGGCGCTGTGGGTTTTCCACAAAATTAAGATTATTGCCAATGATACCTGGATAAGTGAACAGGTGCCTTCAGCGTTCGGCTTTGTAGACAACTTGCCGAACAAGAAGTTAAAATCCAATCTGAAATCATTGAAGCCTTTAGCTCGATTTCTAGATATCTGGATGATTTATTATATATTGACAATACCTATTTCGATGGGTTGAACAGCCAAATTTACACACACACACCCAAGAACTTCAGTTAAATACAGCAAAATGGTCTGATGCCGAGGACCCGTTTTTGGATTTACACCTATCTATTGTAGATGGATTTGTCTCTTGCAAAATTTATGATAAACGCGATGATTTTCATTTTGAGATTGTAAATTTTCCTTTCTTGGATGGTGATGTTCCTCGTGCAGCATCCTTCGCCGTTTATATTTCGCACTTAATTCGATTTGCCAGAGTGTCTAGTCAAGTAACTGACCTCAACACTGGCAATAAGTTGTTAACTACTAAACTTCTTAATCAGGGTTATCGGTATCATAAACTACGCAAAGCCTTTTCAAAATTTTATAAACGCCATTCCGACTTAATTTCAAAATTAAATCTCTTCTGCAGCAAGGTCTATCGGAACCCGAATTTTATGGTGACTTTGTATGTAAGTTCAGGAAAATAAATAATGGCAATGACTGCAGTACCCAATTTCGTAAAATCATTCTTCGATATAAAAAGATTGGATACAACATACATGTTAAATGACAGACTGCATGCATGGTAGTTAACCCAATTACGGTTGACCACTTTGCTTCTCTCTTTAATTGCATGCCGGTGGGTCAGGCCTCAGATTCTATGACGGTTCCAGCGTAAAGGCTTACTAGAATTAGAGAGAATCGAATTTTATGTAATGTCGGTTAGTGCCTGGTGTTCTGACACTGGTTGGGCCATCGGGGTCTAACTGTTGGTTTTCGTTTGCTCCAGCACTTCAGTTGTTTCTTGCTGTCGAGTCCTCATCGTTGTTTCATCTCTGTGGTTGATTGATTTTGTGTTCACGGAGATGCTGCACTGATGAGTTAGAAGGTCATCATGTGAACTGAACAAATTATGTGTCTAAATCCCGACGGAAGTCAGAAAGAGGATTGTGGCCATGTAAAAATGATTTAAGCCCCCAGTGGAATTCGTTTCACTGACCGTTCCATTGCGGTTCCACTGTCATGGTTAATTTGTTATTGCTTGTCTTTGAGTGTGTGTATCGTTTATATTATTTTACTTTGGATAATTTAAAAAAAAAAAACAAAAAAAAAAAAAACAAAAAAAAAAAAAAACGAAATCTTACCTCACCTGAAAATTAGAAAACTGTATATTCATTTTGCTTCCGAAAGAGCCCTTCTTCATGATAAGTCAGCGCTAACTTACTTTTATTTCCCTCCTGAAGGAGAGCCAGTCCTTTCAAAGTGTACACCTTCCCCATCTGATAAACACTCTCAGTGACGTTTATGTGTGGCAGCTGCAAACAATGACGTCTCTGGCATTCTGCTGACGTAGCAAATTTCTCTGCCTCATCCAACAAACCTTGTTCGATATAGACATCAGCACACAGTTTCATTTTTGCTGCAAAATCATCCAAACTTTCAATATGAAGTTGTTTATCCAGTTCCATACCTTCATTCAGGAATTCCAGTGCTTTATTCAAATGTTTTCTCCTTCTGTCAGGATCATTTTCGAGACGAGCCTTTTCTATCTCAATTGACCCAAAATGCCGAAAAAACTCCGGGATTTGCAGGCTCAGTTTCTTAAGTTCCTTGGCTTTCATGTCGTTTTGGTTTCCTTCTTTAACAAAGACGTGCTCTTTTAATAGCTCATATGCATCCCGTAGCGTTTCTTCACCTTCGCCCAGTTTCTTTATATCCAACAGAACCAAACCTTTAACTTTCAGAAGCTTAGCCTTCAAAACACGATACGATTCTGCTGGTCGCAACATCGCATAGAAATGTTCTGATAAACGCAGGTGTTGCATGGCTTCTTGGTATCTCAGTAGTTTCCCGAATGCTTGCCCCTTAACTTTGTGATACAAAGCCATCACCAGTGGTGGATAATCGGGCTGATCGTTCAGCTTTCGCAATGCTGAAAAGCAAAGTTAGAATAACAGATATCATTTGTTTTGATTTTACAACCATTTCAAGATAATTTCACTTATTTTGAGCGAAAACCACAGCCCTCACCCCCCCCCACCACCCCCCACCCCTACCAAAAATAAAATAAAACTTGACCTTCAATTGCAGAACTGTGCGTCTTACAAGTCACTCGAGCAAGCCTCGAACCGCAGGGGTGAGAGACAGCGCTCGTACCAACTGGGCCACGGAGGTCCGTGGCGACATTACAGAACAACGTTTCAGTTGAAGATAAGATGTGTTTGTGAAACACGAACATGTCCCCGGGCATGGTATTTTTTTTCAAAGTTGGTCACAGTTCAAGATTTTTGGTTTGAGTGGGGAGCCCTTGGCACAAGCAACTTACATGCCAAATATGAAGGCTCTATCTTAAACGGTTCGAAGGTTATAAACAATAATATTTTTTTCTTTAAAGTAGGTCATATGTCAACGTCACAGGTCAAAAATGTTTGCATGAATGTCACAAGGAACCTACATGCCAAATATGAAGGCCCTATCCCAAACGGTTCGAAAGTTATGACCAAAATGTTTATTTTTATGCCCCAAGAAGTTGGAGGGGCATATTGCTTCTGCCCTGTCCGTCCGTTCGTTATGCTTTATGTGCCTAGGTAAAATACAGAATGGCTTGAGCTAGGATCTTGAAATTTCACCTTTGCCATGAACATGAATAATAAGCGGACCCGTATTTTTTTTTCTTTTTCTTCGGACTTGTCCTTGCGGAGTTATAACCCTATTTTTACTTATGCATTGTGGCTATAGGGAAACCTTGTGTACAAAATATCTGGAGAACCGCTTGAGCTAGGCTCATGATATTTGGCATACAGTTTGGGTCTAATGTGTAGATGACCTTATTAAATTTTGACGAAATTTCGGAAACATTTAACGGTGTTATGCCCATTTTTGGACTTATGCATTGTGGCTACAGGTAAACCTTGTGAACAAAATATCTGGCGAAACGCTTGAACTAGGCTCATGATATTTGGCATTCAGTTTGGGTCTAATGTATAGATGACCTGATTAACTTTTGATCGAATTCCGAAAAATATTAACAGAGTTAAGCGCCTTTTTGTCTTAATCATTATGGCTACTGGGAAACCTTGTGAACAAAATATCTGGAGAACAGCTTTAGCTAGGCTCATGATGTTTGGGATACAGTTTTGGTCTAATGTGTAGATGACCTGATTAACTTTTGACAAAATTCCGAAAATATTGAATGGAGTTATGCCCCTTTTTAGAATTATGCATTGTGGCTATAGGGAACCTTGTGAACAAACTAGAGCTGCCGCCTAACGGGCGCCAATTATACCCCCGCTACCGACAAATTTTTACAAGTATTTGACCTTGAGGAAGGTCAACTTAAAGGTCAAGGTCAGGTTTGTGTATATCAATCTTAAGTACTAGTGACAAGGTGTGTGGTGTGTGAATATTAAAGAAATCGGTCAAAGAATAAGGAAGTTATGAGCAATGTTAAAGTTTTTTGTAACGGACTTTGTAACGGACCGACGACAAATTTTTACAAGTATTTGACCTTGAGGAAGGTCAACGTAAAGGTCAAGGTCAGGTTTGTGTATATCAATCTTAAGTACTAGTGGCAAGGTGTGTGGTGTGTGAATATTAAAGAAATCGGTCAAAGAATAAGGAAGTTATGAGCAATGTTAAAGTTTTTTGTAATGGACTTTGTAACGGACCGACGACAGACTACGACAAGCTGACTCCTATATACCCCCTTCAAACTTCGTTTGCGGGGGGTATAAATATCTGGAGAACCGCTGGAACTAGGCTCATGCTATTTGGCATACAGTTTGGGTCTAATGTGTAGATGACCTGGTTAAGGTTCTGCCCTGTTCGTCCGTCAGTCCGTCCGTCCGTCCGTTGCGCTTAAAGTACCTAGGTAAACAACAGAATGGCTTGAGCTAGTATCTTGAAATTTTATATATGGCATGAGCATAAAAAATAAGCGGAGTCGTATTTTTTTTTCTTTTCCGCCAGACTTGTCCTTTTTTGCATATGCATTGTTGACATCGGGAAACCTTATGAACAAAAAAAATCTGGAGAACCGCTTAAGCTAGGCTCATGATATTTAGCATACAGTTTTGGTCTAATGTGTAGATGACCTGATTAACTTTTGACGAAATTCCGGAAATATTTAACGGAGTTATGCCCCTTTTATGTCTTATGTATTGTGGCTATAGGGAAACCTTAGTAACAAAATATCTGGAGAACCGCTTGAGCTAGGCTCATGATATTTGGCAAACACTTTGGGTCTAGAATGTAGATGACCTGAGTATTTTTTGACCAAATTCCGAAACATTTTAACGGAGTTATGTGCCCTTTTCGAAGTAAGTATTGTGGCTATGGGGAAACCTTGTGATCAAAATATCTGGAAACCTCTTGAGCTTGATTCATGATATTTGGGATAGGTTTTGGTCAAATGTGTAGATGATCCGATTAACTTTTGACGAAATTCCGAAAATATTTATTGGAGTTTTGCCCCTTTTTGGACTTACGCATTGTGGCTATAGGGAATCCTTGTGAACAAAATATCTGGAGAATCTCTTGAGCTAGGCTCATGCTATTTGGCATACAGTTTGGGTCTGTGTAGATAACCTGATTAACTTTTGACGAAATTCCAAAAACATTTAATGGAGTTATGCCCCTTTTTGGACTTAAGCATTGTGGCAATAGTGAAACCTTGTGAACAAAATATCTGGAGAAGCGCTTGAGCTAAGCTCATGATATTTGGTATACAGTTTAGTTCTTATGTGAAGATGACCTGATTAACTTTTGACGAAATTCTGAAATATTAAATGGAGTTATGCTCCTTTTTGGACTTATACATTTTGGCTATATGGAAACCTTGTGAATAAAATAACTGGAGAACCACTTGAGCTAGGCTCTTGATATTTGGCAGTCTGTTTGCTACTAAGGCATAGATGATCTAAATAGCTTTTTTTTAAAAATCTGTTGAAATTTGACAAGTTTATTTCTAATGCAAATGATCATGAGGTGTTTTGACTGTCCCATTTAGGGACAAGCATATGATTGGGGGCATAGTGTTTCACAAACACAGTTTCTAGTTTCTTTTAAGTAGGTCAAAGGTCAAGTCACCGGTCAAAAGTTTTTGCATGAATGTAAAGCTACTACAATGAATCTACATGCCAAATATGACGGCTGTATCTCAAACGGTTCAAAAGTTGTGACCAATGTTAACTTTTTTCTTTTATTTAGGTCAAAGGTCAAGGTCACAGGTTAAAAATTTTTGTGTGAATGTAAAGCTCTTGTCACAAGGAATCTACATGCAAAATATGAAGGCTGTATCTCAAATGGTTCAAAAGTTATGACCAAAATGTTTTTTTTTTATTTTTAGTAGATCAAAGGTCAAGGTCATATTTAAATTTTTTGCATGAATGTATAGCTTTTGTCACAGGGAACATACATGCCAAATATAAGGGTGTATCTTAAGCGGTTCAAAAAATATGATCAATGTTATTTTTTTAAGTAGGTCAAAGGTCAAGGTCGCAGGTCATTTTTTTGCATGAATGTGAAGCTCTTGTCACAAGAAATCTTCATGCCAATATGAATTCTCTACCTCCAAAGGTTCAAAAGTGATGACCAACGTTAAAGTTCGGCCCCCACCCATAGGGGCTTGAAGAAATATATGGGCTGCATGATGCTTCCACACAGAGCTGAATCCGGTCCGCACATTAGTACTGGTAAACTGCTTAGAGGATCTCAGCCTGTCTAGGAACCACGGTGCGAGGCGGACCGTCCATGCTTATAAACCTATTGGTTTCATTGGGCGACAGGGCTTGAGATGCCATATCATCTCAATGTCGGGTGAAAGTCCCACACAATTGGAAGCAACGTCTCCAAAATGACCTTTACAGTGTTGACGGGGACGTTAAACCTCAAATCAAACAAACAAACAAACGTAAAAGTTGTCCACTTACAAACCAACAAACAAACAGACAGGGCAAAAACAATATGTCCCGCTATCGCTACCGGGGACATAAAAAATAAAATACCTTCATACAAAAAGTCAAAGTGAGGGCAATGATCAGGGATCTATAATATAACCTCACACCTCCAATCCAAGACATCAAAGGGAAAGAAACACATACATAAAATAACTTCACTGTAATAAAAACGTTACAAGCGGAACGCCAAAAGGACAGTTACTTTCCCATAAAATGACCAAAAGGCTATCCAAAATGAAACGCTAAAAGCAATACATACATGCACAGACGAACTATAACAAAAAATACCACGACAGAAAAAACGTTGACATGCTCAACCCACTTCAGCATAAAATTGTTCAGCTCATTTTTATTAGCAGAACAAATGATACTCTCTGTTCTGAGAAAGAAAACTGTCTTACTTGTTTTATGAGCATGCAGATTCTGAACATGAAACACAGTTTTATAATATCGGGGCCTGGACACAATATCCCTTCTAGAATGCCTGCACTGCTATACGGTATACGTATTTTGTCACAGGCTAATGCATTCATACAAATGTATTGTCCAACACACAATAAAATATGGCAACTTAATCAATAATGTTAATACGTTCCAGTCTGTAACCTCTCACATCCTCTGATTATCAGTAAGAGTTTTTGATAAAAAGTTATTATCCTCGACATTGGAAGTGAAGGCAATGATGAGGAATCAATACAATTGCCACACACCTTCCAGTCAAGGCACCAAATGGTAAACTCCTAAAACTCAGGAGTAAAACTATAAAACCTAAGCGAAACCCAATCAGGATATTCAGAATCCTATTGATATTGCATGGCCAAATAAGAATACAGTCGAACTTCAATGGTCCGAACACCTTTGGGACCACGAAAATCTGTTCGAGACAGGGGTAGTTAGAGCCACTGAGGGTTACTGCCAGGAGGCATAACGGCATACCTACGGACATCTTTCGATGTTTTTATACAGAAAAATGTATGTTGTGTGTACTCATTAGAATCGCCTCATCGAGGCGATTCTAATGAGTACACACAGCATACATTTGCAAGATAAAAAACGAAAATATCCTAAATTTTACCCTCCCTATTTCTTATGTAGAGAAATTTCTTTAGGACTCAAGAACGGATTCGACTCAGCCATGGTAAACGAGCCATCGGTGTTCGAGCCACCGAAGTTCTACTGTAATACCAACAGTACTAGTCCAAAGGCAGAAAACGCAATAATCAAAAGTGGTCCAGATTTGCCATTCTTGTTCAGGTCCTCTCGTTAATCTGAAGCCATAAGGGCAAAACATTATTATAGTCAACGGCAATCGATGAAACGCAACAGGGGGTAGCTGAGAGAAAAGTAATGAACAATTTGATACATTGTTCTGTGAAGCGCGCAAATGGTCGTGGTATGTCATTCAAAAGAATGCGACATGATGCACCTGTTTGTGAACTAAGATTTGGCTTTAAAAGTATAGCGTCCAGGAAACAAGTAAAAAAAACTAGAGCTGTCAGTGAAACTGACTAGGGCCCCGGCAGCGCTATCAGAAATTTGTGGACGGACAGACGGACAGACAGACAGACGGACGGACAGAGTGATTACTATAGGGCACCCACACTTTCAGTGCGGGGCCCTAACAAGCAAAAAAACCTTCTTATTAATAGCACACAAAGCGTAAAAACAACGTAAATTGCTATCATTGTTCGCCACATTCAGCAGAATTCCACCTGATGCATATGCATGTGAAGAAACAATAGCTCGGTGACACCGTGTCCAAGAAACAGAGCTAAGCACTTTGAATTAAGTGTTTATTGTAGCATGAAAAACAGGCCAATAGCGGTTAGGCTAATGCCACTCTGTAGTAAAAGCATTATAGTTTGTCGGAAAGGCTACAGATATTAGGATCATTAACCCTTGACCTTCTGAATATTTATATATGCCACATCCACTACTGATTATCAGCCAATCAGATTACTTGATGCAAACTATTGCACAAAATTCATGAGCTGCATGACAAGCAATGAAGATCCTGATCAGAAGCCATCTGATCTGGATCACCATTGTTTGAAAGATAAGGCATATCTGGGCCCAGCAGGACAAGGGTTAGGATAAATTTCATGCTCAGCTGAGTTGAGCATGAAAAAAAGTTTTATAACCTTGAGGCCTGGTCTGATTTACGACGGCACGTAAAATGACGGTATGAATATTCCTCCTCCAACATATGCATCACTCTAAATCCGAAAGAAATAGGCCACGCCACACTAAAACGTGTCTTTGGGGTAACCAGTCATGCCACCGATTAGCATGTGCAATTATAGAACTAAATAGGTGTCACTGCTGTTTGATCTAAGGGCCGACTGGGGTACAGCGACGCTGAGTTAGGATAGTAAAAGCTCTGATCTGATTCTGCGGGCGCACGGGCTAATCTGAGCCTTTGCTTGCCACCCTTGTAAAGGACGTTTCCACGTGGCGTCGCAAAAATATATTTCGCACCTGCAAATCTACCAGCTGCTAAATTGTCAAGACTGTCCAAAGCCAAATCTGGTTTTTGGTGAAGGGTTGAGAGGACGTCTGCGTCTTCTACCTGTAATCATACATAGTTGCATATCCAGTGTGTTTATAGATCATATTAAAATACTAGAGCTCTTTATCCTCTGTCATAATATAGAGAAAAAAATATTCCTTTAAAAAATTACTACTAGGCTCTGAAAAATTGATTTGCCTATTTAAAGTGACCAGATTTGGATTCACTGGCTTATCAGCACCCAAATTTTTTTGGGCTCTGAAGTGGAGCTAAAGACATCCGAGAATGCACCCGAGTGACAAATTAGCCAAAGATATTAGTATGAGCCTGCACTTGTCCATCAGAATTGTGAAGTGAACAGCTCAACAAAATATTTCTACTGGATATTGGATTTTTCGTTTGTTTTAAATCTATCACTGTACATGTATTGTAATAAATTACTGTTGAAATACACATTGCTTAATACTATTAATAAAACATTTATGTGTGAAAGAAGCGGAGTACAATGACTCCGTTAGCCAACTTTGTCTGTCATAATGCTGTAATTCTTAATAATTATACATTAGTCACTGAAGGGCTACATCTTGACCTCCAATCATTTTGTTGGCTCCCCCACTTCCGACTCCATATACATACCTTGCTATTGTAAACAAAAAGATAATACAAACAGATGGATGGATAGATGGATGGATGGGCCTGCAGCCTGGGCAGGCAAACACGCTCCAACATGTAAACGATTAACAAATATTCAGTTCTGAAAATCTAATACAAGTGTTAAGGTACAATACTCAATTTTGCATTGTGAAAACTACAGTATGAATGTAACATGTATGTATGTATGTATGTATGTATGTATGTATTTGAGGCTTGTTATGAGTTAGTTATACTTTAACTGAAGACATTTAAAGACTATGCATGAATGTGTGCATAGACGAAGGCATGTCCACATGCTCCAAGGTAGGCTAGCAAACATGCACGTGTATGTATGTATGTATGTATGAGGCGCGATATTGCTTTCTTATATTTTATTATCTAATTTATAGTGTTTATATATTTGCAAAGTATTAGTTAGGAATATTACTGATATGTTGTAGACAAAGTATGTATTGCATTTTATTTTTGTATTACAGAAGAAAGGAAAATATGTATGTATGTATGTATGTATGTATGTATGTATGTATGTATGTATGTATGTATGTATCCTTAGCCGGCCTCGGTAGCTCAGTCTGATGCACGTCTGACTGGTGATCAGGAGGACGCCGGTCAGATACCTGCCCGTGTCGGCAACATTCTTTCGTGGAGATTGATCATAAAATCTTTTCTATTGTCATTCTCTCCCATCCGCTCATTCAAGAAGGGCAGTTGTCAGTTTCTGGCGACAGAATGTGCACTGTACTGGTTAACGGCTTACGCATAAGCCTGCCCAGGAAAAGTGTGTATAGGCAAACTGATCGGCTCAAAAATGACCTAAAATAGTGTTCACTTGGCCGTTAAACTCAAATAAAAAAATGAAGTATCCTGATAAAACTTTAAACCAGAAAACTTGAGAAACATTTTGTAAGCTATTAACTACATCATCCTTATCTTTCAAAAGTGTTATTGTTTTTTTTTTAAGAAATACAATTAATGAAGTAAAGTAGTGGGGCATGACCCAGGCACCCCGGATGACTCCCAAGCTGGTGCCATTTGGCTGTGCCTTATCATAAGGAAGATGCATACATATGGTTTAGGGTTGGGGCTCTGAAAAAGTTTCTGAGATATATATGTATGACCTTTTGTGAAGTGGAGGGGTGGGAAAGAGGCCCTGGATTGGCCCTTGAGACCCCCAGGTTGGTGTCAATGAATGTGTCTTTTCATAAAGAACAACAATATATATGATTTAGGGCTGGGGAACTATCAGGTTTCCGAGATAGTGGGCTTTTTATGAAATAAAGGGGGGTGGGGCATGACCCCGGCACATCCCATGGGACCCCCAGGTTGATGTAACAGAATGCGTATATATATGGTTTAGGGGTGAGAATCTGAATAGTTTCTGAGATATATGGCCTTTTGTGAACTGGATTGGGTGGGGCAATGCCCCGGCGCACCCCGTGAGACCCCAAGGTTGGTGTCAATGAATGCATATCTTCATAAGGAAAAAAAATGTATATTGTTAAGGGGTGGGGATCTGTAAGGCTTCCGAGATATTGGGCCGTTTATAAAATGGAGGGGGTGGGCATCAGCCACGCGCATCCCTGGGGACTCCAGGCTGGTGTCACTGAATGTCTCTTATCATAATGAACAAGAATATGTATGGTTTAGGGGTGGGGATCTGGATGGTTTCTGAGTTACATGGCCTTTTATGAAGTGGAGGGGGTAGGGCCCCGGCACAACCTTTGGGACCTCCATGTTGGCATAAAAGCATATGGCTGAGAGACTTTGACTCTAGGAACATTTCTATAAAAGTTTTGTTAAAATATCTGCAATGACTTCACAGTAAATGCCATTTTTCAATTTCCCCATTATAAGTCTATGGAAACTACAAGTTGCCATAGCAACCAAACTAATAAGTCGATTTTCATAAGAACACAACATTTCAATCCCCCAGCCCAAGGATGCTACAGGTAAAATTTGGGCTCAATCGGCCCAGTGGCTACAGAGGAGATGTCGTGTGAAAGTGTTGACACCAGACGTCGACGTCATACGACATACGACGACGACGGACGACAACGACGGACAACTGCCTATCCTATAAGCTCCCCCGGAGCCTTCGGCTCTGATGAACTAAAAATACAGATTTCAAACAACACTGCTTTTAACGAATAAATCTTGCTTCTGTGTAAAAGTTGTTTAAGTATGTGCGATAAATGATAAGAAATGCACAATAAAAAAGTGCTCTTTAAACAAGTAACAGTTAGATAATGTTACTGTAGAAATATTACCGTCCAGAAAATCTCCATAGCATCACATCTTGTTTCTGTTGCTCTTTTCGCCTCGGATAAAAACAGTCGGCGCTTTTTAACATCATAGAGTATCAGATCTGTCATATCAGACACCAGACGTCGACGTCATACGACATACGACGACGACGGACGACAACGACGGACAACTGCCTATCCTATAAGCTCCCCCGGAGCCTTCGGCTCTGATGAACTAAAAATACAGATTTCAAACAACACTGCTTTTAACGAATAAATCTTGCTTCTGTGTAAAAGTTGTTTAAGTATGTGCGATAAATGATAAGAAATGCACAATAAAAAAGTGCTCTTTAAACAAGTAACAGTTAGATAATGTTACTGTAGAAATATTACCGTCCAGAAAATCTCCATAGCATCACATCTTGTTTCTGTTGCTCTTTTCGCCTCGGATAAAAACAGTCGGCGCTTTTTAACATCATAGAGTATCAGATCTGTCATATCAGACACCTTCTTCTTCACAAGCACGAACTTATCCTTGACGCTTCTTGGATATTTGGGCAGTGACGGTTTTATTTTGTCATCCATCAAGAAATCGTAATATTGTAAGATATGGACTTTATTTTCTTCCATTTCTGCGATTCCTTTCTTACACTTTGTGCTCATCATCTTGAAGATCTTTGCCACCTTCACTTCCATTAGCTCTATAAATCTCATTACTGCTTCCACATACAATTCTCCAAACTGTCCAGCTTTCAATTGTTCTGCCATAAATCTGTAGACCAGTGGATGCAGTGAATAATCTTTTTCATATCCGTACTTTTTTTCCTTGATGAACACTTCAAGGAAGTGGTAGTCATGTAAATTTTGTAGAATTCTCGTCGCTTTATCTCGATCATCCGGAACTTTATCAAGACCAATGATTCTGCGAGCTGATTTTAAATCGAATTTGGATGACTGAAACACAGCCAAGTGCACAACGCTTGCCATTAGCTTCCTGTCGAGCTTCCTAAACGTTTCCGCTATGCATAAATTTATTTTCATAGCTTTAGTTGCATGTTTCTCATCCTTTTCCAGATGAAACAAGACTTGCTGTGGGGTAAATTTCTTCTCCTTCATCAACTGTGCTACCATGGTAACAGCCAGTGGTGAGTGGGAGCAACAAGTTACAATACTGTGAGCCTTTTCATCGTCCATTTCATCGTCCTGGAAAACATATAACTCAAATTAACATTATTAGTTCATTTATTGTTACATGGACGGTGATAAGCAAGCGGGCAATTCATGCTATATGCGCTTATGGCTGTGATTTATTACTATTACTTAATCAATTTTCATTACACCGTAACCACCTCTTTGCAGGAAAGAGGGAGCTGGTTGCTATGCTGTTTGTAGTTTGTTTATTTCCTGTTTTGTTTTCTTCATTGTTAGGTACTCTTCCTCTTTGTGCCATTGGTATACTGTAATCTTTGAGTCTTGCTTTCCCTTGACATGTATTTCTATATTTTATCAAACATGTGCAAACAGTGAAAACTCAGACCAGCCAATATATCAGTAAAAGTCTATCACTAAGAGATCTTCAAGCATCCCTCAGTCCCACGACCTGAAATCAGTCAGGGCTTACTTTTGTCCTTCATAACATAAGTGTCCTTCATAACATAAGTGGTCTACTTTAAATGAAAATCAAAAATGAGTTCCTTTAAGAGCAATGAAAATATTCATAAGAAAGAAGATGGGTCATACTACATAGTTTCGGCAAATAAAGCCTCATCATTGACCCTTTAATGATCCGGCAACGAAAGCCAGAGGAAGCATACTGCAATTTTGCGAATTTCGAATAGGCAGTCGATTCAAAGACTGATATAAATCAAAATGAGGTCCAAATAATTAAAACCTGTCTAGAATTTGAGTCTAAACTAATGATTTATTTCTGATTTCTCAGAATATTCACGCTGATCTCAAATGACCAAAAGTAAAATATAAACTGCACTATGGTTGATGAACGGGGAGACGTTTTACCGCCGCCACACGGCACAACACCAGCTGCAGTGAAGGCAAATGAAAATCAAAAACTAGAAATGGTGTTTGTAAAACACAATGCCCCCAACCTTTGCTTGTCCTTAGATGGCAAAATATTCAACAAATATTGTTAAAGACTCAAAAACATACAACAAGAATTCCCCCGAAGGCTATGTCGCGCCTGTGGAGGCGCAAAGTCACCAAACCATGAAATCTAGGTCAAGGTCAAACATGGATGCCTGCATAAAAATTTCACTCCTAGTTCCAAGCATGTACCAAGTATCATCAATGAAACTCTTAACGAGAATTCTATGTTTTTTAATTAAAGGGGAAATAATTCAAGAAGGGGAGATAATTTGGACAAGAAAAAAAATACGGGTCAACTATTTTTTCATGAGGAACTCATATATGAAATTTCAAAACACTAGCATACACGGTTCTGAAGATATGCTATGCACCAGAAAGCAACACAATTGAGTAGCAAAAAATTACAAAGGGCCATAACTCTAACAAAATTTTATCGAATTGGTTGAAAATTTAATCAGGTAGTCTCCTCCTTAGTCCCAATCACTATACCAAATATCAAGGCTGTAGCTCAAATACTTTTTGAGATATCTTGCTAACGAGAATTATATGTTATTTAATTAAAGGGGAAATAATTCAAGAAGGGGAGATAATTTGGACAAGAAAAAAAATACGGGTCAACTATTTTTTCATGAGGAACCCATATATGAAATTTCAAAACACTAGCATACACGGTTCTAAAGATATGCTATGCACCAGAAAGCAACACAATTGAGTGGCAAAAAATTACAAAGGGCCATAACTCTAACAAAATTTTATAGAATTGGTTGAAAATTTAATCAGGTAATCTCCTCCTTAGTCCCAATCACTATACCAAATATCAAGGCTGTAGCTCAAATACTTTTTGAGATATCTTGCTAACGAGAATTCTATGTTATTTAATTAAAGGGGAAATAATTCAAGAAGGGGAGATAATTTGGACAAGAAAAAAAATACGGGTCAACTATTTTTTCATGAGGAACCCATATATGAAATTTCAAAACACTAGCATACACGGTTCTAAAGATATGCTATGCACAAGAAAGCGTGACGTACGAACGGACTAACGGACTAACGGACGAACGGACGGACAAGCCAGAAGCAATATGCCCCCAACTTTTTTAAAGTTGGGGGCATAATGAGTTCCTTTAAGAGCAATGAAAATATTCATAAGAAAGAAGATGGGTCATACTACATAGTTTCGGCTAATGAAGCCTCATCATTGACCCTTAAGGGAACTGTAGTGCTTTAATTTAAGTTTTAGAACTCATCAAAGGTTTTATCCCTGACTTACTTGTTTGTAAGTTTCAAGAGGCTCCGATCAAAACTGAAGGGACTAAGTGATGACAAGGTCAAAACTAAGCATTTTCAGCAAATAGTGGACATAACTCATAACCGCCATCACTACTTTTCTAACTTATCCAAGCTTTTTACCCCAACTTATTTGTATGTACGTTTCAGGAAGATACGATCAAAACTGAAGGGGTTCGTTGATGACAAGGTAAACAATGGACCGACTTGGCATGGTTTTGAACTCATCCAAGTTTTTATCCCCATCCAAATTACATACAAGTTTTAGAAAGATCCGATCAAAAGGGTGATGAAAAGGTCAACAATAGACATTTTCAGCAATCAAAGGTGCGTAACTCTATGAAAGATGGGCCGACTTGGCCAGTTTTCGAACTCGACCCGGGTTTTCATCACCAGCCACCTTAAATATAAGTTTCAGAAAGATTGGGGCTAAGGTAAAAAATCGGCATTTTCAGCAATCAAAGGCACGTAACTTTTGAAAAATGGGCCGACTTGGCCGGTATTAATTATCAGCCACCTCACACACAAAATTCGGAAAGATCCGATCAAAACTGAAGGGGCTACAGTGGTGACAAGGTCAAAATTTGGCATTTTCAGCAATCAAAGGGACGTTAGTCTATGATAAATGGGCCGACTTGGCCTGTTTTCGAACTCATCCGAGTTTTACCCCCAACCACCTCACATATAAGTTTCAGAAAGATCCTATCAAAACTGAAGGGGCTACGGTGATGACAAGGTTAAAAATCGACATTTTCAGCAATCAAAGGGACATAACTCTATGATAAATGAGCCGACTTGGCCGATTTTCGAACTCATCGGAGATTTTATCCGCAGCCACCTTACATGAAAGTTTTAGAAAGATCCGATCAAAACTGAAGGGCTACGTTGATGACAAGGTGAAGACTCAGCGTTTTCAGCGATCAAAGGGACGTAACTCTATGATAAATGGGCTGATTTGGCCGGTATTCGAATTCATCCGAGGTATTATCCCCAGCCACCTTACGTATAAATTTCAGAAAGATCCGATCAAAACTGAAAGGGTTCCGATAATGACAAGATCAAAAATCGGCATTTTCAGCAATCAAAGGGACGTTACTCTATGATAAATGGACCGACTTGACTGGTTTTCGAACTCATCCAAGGTTTTATATCCGGCCACCTTACATATAAGTTTCAGAAAGATCCGATCAAAACTGAAGGGGCTACGGTGATGACAAGGTCAAAAATCGGCATTTTCAGCATTTTTTTTTAACCAATTTTGTGGGAAAGTAACTGTCCATATGGCCTTCCTTTGTTTAGGTTTCCATTATGGTCTGGTCGCTTAATGTTTGTATTTCTTTCCCCTTGGTGTCTTTTATGGGTGGAGTAAGTTAATTGTATCAATTCCTGATCTTTGTTTTACTTCTACTCAAAGGGACGTTACTCTAAATAAATGGGCCAACTTGGCCGCTTTTCGAATTCATCCGAGATTTTATCCCCAGCCACCTTACAACAAAATTTTAGAAAGATGCAATCAAAACTTAAGCTGCTACGGTGATGACAAACATTTTCCAATTGTAAGTCTATGGGACCTTGTATTCGCCATAGCAACCAAAGTTTTTGTGTGATTTCGAAAAAGGCTTATGTCATCAATGCCCCACCAGAGGCATGCTACAGATGATAAATGATTGTGATCAGCCTGTAGGCTGCAGAGATATAGCTGCTCAAAAGTGTGGACGGACGGACGGACGACGGACGACGGTCGGACCCACTATACTATAAGCTCTCCTGGAGCATTAGGCCCAGGTGAGCTAAATATAATCTCATTTAACAGCGACGACATTTCGCCATCCAGTTGTTTAATGCGTTTAATGTAAGAGGAATGGATACACCTTCAGGGAAGGCATGTTTTAACTATTATATCTCCTTTGCGAATAAGAATCCTCACTTACACGAAAGATTTTGCCCCTGAGGTATCTTGTTTTTCTTTAAGCATAGACCCCTTTTCCGAAGGGGTTCGGTTAATAGGAAAGTTAGCCGAACGCATAAATAGTGTCTCCATTGTAAAATGATTGAAAATGCATCAGGTAACCATTCCCCTCAATAAGCAACAATATGGGTATGGAAGGATACTAACGAGCCGGCCTCGGAAGCTCAGCCGGATGCGTGTCTGGCTGGTGATCAGAAGGATGGGGTTCGATACCTGCTGGAGTCTGCAGCATTCTTTCGTAGAGATTGATCTTGAAATCTTTTCTACAGTCATTCTCTCCCGTCAGTTAGAAACCTCCGTGGTCGAGTGGTTACGCTACTCGCCTTGTAAACCAGGGGTCGCAGGTTCGATCCCGGGCTTCTCCAGACTTTCGGATGAGTCTTTAAACCGAGGTCCCGTCTCCGTATGACCTTAGCTGTTGGTGGGACGTAAAAAAAAACTCAAACACTCACTCTCCCGTCAGCTGAATCAATAAGGGCAGTTTTTAGTTGCTGTCGAAAGAATGTGCACTGTACTGGTTAATCGCTTAGGTATAAGCCTGCCCATAAAATGTGTGGATAGGTAAACTGACCAGCTCAAAAATGACCTAAATAGTCTTGACTGGGACGTTAAACCCCAAAACAAACAAAGAATACTTACGCTGACATCTGAACAGTGTCTCAGTAGACTTATCGCCTCATCGTCCGCAAGACAATCAAGCTCTAGTTCAATTAAGTTACCGCCTAGTTTCACTTCATAATTTTCACTTTTAAGACTGTGCTTATCGTGGAACTTTGTCCTGGAGGTCAACAAGAACTTAACCTATGAAAACAGAAGAACACGAAAAAAGACAAATATAACATAACTTTAATTGCTCGAGCACTCTTTTTAACAACGGAAAATAGAAGTGAACAAGATGTGTTTGTGAAACGCTGATGCCCCCGGACAGCGCAGGTTAAATATGAAAACAGTATCACTAAGCAATCCAAAGGTATGTCCAATGTTCGTCTTTAAAAAGTAGGTGAATGCCACAATGTCAAAAATTATTGGATCGTTAGAAAGGTCTTGTGAGATAGAATGCACATGTGATATATGAAAGCCATATCACTTACCAATCAAAAGATATGGCCAGTGTTTAAGTTTTTTTAAAAAGTAGGTCAAACGTCATGGTCAAGGTCACGAGGTCAAAAATTATGGTCTTCCGGAAAAGAATGCACATGTGACATATCAAAGCCTTATCACTTACCAATCGAAAGGTTTGGACTATGTTAAAGTTTTTAAAAAGTAGGTCAAATGCCAAGGTCAAGGTCGCGAGGTCAAACATTATGGCACCACTAGAAAGGTCTTGTGACAAGGAATGCACATGTGAAATATGAAAGCCCTACCACTTACTAATCGAAAGTTATGGTCAATGTTAAAGTTTTTAAAAAGTAGGTCGAACGTCAAGATCAACAAGATGTGTTTGTGAAACACTGATGCTCCCGGACATTTCAAGTCTTAAAAAAGTAGGTCAAGGTCACAAGGTCAAAAATCAAGGGGTCATTGGAAAAGAAGTTACATAGAATGCACATGTGAAATAGGAAAGCCCTATCACTTACCATTGGAAAGTGATGCCCAATGTCTATGTTTTTAAAAAGTTGGTCAAACGTCAAGGTCACGAGGTCCAAAATTATGATCTTGTGAAAAAGAATGCACATGTGATTATGAAAGCCATATCACTTACCAATCGAAAGTTAAGGACTATGTTAATATTTTTAAAAAGTAGGTCAAATGTCAAGGTCAAAGTCATGAGGTCAAAGATTATGGCACCACTAGAAAGGTCTTGTGAAAAGGAATGCACAAGTGAAATATAAAAGCCCAACCTCTTACCAATCGAAAGTTATGGTCAATGTTAAAGTTTTTAAAAAGTAGATCAAACATCAAGATCAAGGTCACGAGGTCAAAAATTATGGTACCACTAGAAAGGTCATGTGACAAGGAAAGCACATGTGAAATATGAAAGCCCTATCACTTACCGATCGAAAGTTATAGCCAATGTTAAAGTTTTTAAAAAGTAGGTCAAACATCAAGGTCAGGGTTATGAGGTCACCGCTAGCAAGGTCTTGTAACAAGTAATGGACATGCGAAATATGAAAGCCCTAACACTTACCAATCGAAAGTTATGGTCAATGTTAAAGTTATTTTAAAAGAGGTCAAAAAGAGGCCAATTGTCAATGCCACGAGGTCAAACTTTATGGTACCTCTTGAAAGGTCTTATGACAAGAAATGCACACGTGAAATATAAGCGAGTGAGTGAGTGTTTGAGTTTTACGTCCCACCAACAGCTAAGGTCATATGGAGAGCGAACCTCGGTTTAAAGACACATCCGAAAGTCTTGAGAAGCCCGGGATCGATCCTGCGACCCCTGGGTTACAAGGCAAGTAGCGTAACCACTGCACTACGGAGGCTTCTACGTGAAATATGAAAGCCCTATCAGTTACCATTCAAAAATGCCCAATGTTATTGTTTTTGCGGACAGACAAACAGACGGACGGACAGCAGACAGACCAAAAACTATATGCCCCCAAATCGTTGATTCCGGGGGGCATAAAAATTATGGTACCACTAGAAAGGACTTGTGACAAGGAATGCACATGCGAAATATGATAGCCTGATCACTTACCAATCGAAAGAAATGGCCAATGTTAATGTTTTTAAAAAGGAGGTCAAAAGTAGGTCAAATGTCAAGGTCATTGTCACGAGGTCAAAATTTATGGTACCTCTTGAAAGGTCTTGGGACATGGAATGCACATATGAAATATGAAAGCCCTATCAGTTACCATTCAAAAGTTATGCCCAATGTTAAGGTTTTTGCGGACAGACAGACAAACAGACGGACGGACAGACAGACCAAAAACATTATGCCCCCGAATCCTTGATTCCGGGGGCATAAAAATAGAAATGAAGCCACTGATCTGGAATCGATATTATTAACCCACACCTCCCATCAGAGACACCAAAGGTAAAGAAACACAACCAATGAATATGATTAACTAGACCCTAATGGAAACATCAAAAAGCCAAAAGGACAGTTTCTTTCTCACAAATTGGCCAATTGGCTATCCAAAACAAAAAACACACACTCAAAGACAAACTAGTAAGAAAAGGTCACTCAGGAAAGGCCACAATCTAAGAACGCAGCCGTCTCAAGTCACTTATAGAAATTGGCACGTAGGCACTCACAAAAACAGACCAAACATGAACCAACGGCACAAAGCCAAATGACAAATAAGACCCTGCAAAAGTACGATCGCCTTGGGACGGTCAGTAGTAAAACTTCTGGGTTGCTTCAAATTTTATGGTTACTTAGTATATAAATTCATTAAAACATATAACCTCAATGATTTCAGCATCCAATTTCGAAAAGTCATTCTTTGATATGAAACGACTGGGTACAACATATATGTTATACGACAGACTGCATACATGGTAGTTAACCCAATCACGGTTGACAACTTTGCTTCCCTCATTATTTGCATGCCGATGGGTCAGGCCTCAGATTCTATGACGGTTCCAGCGTAAAGGCTTATACTCATGGGAACTTGATGCTTTTGCCTGTTGGGGCCATATGAGTCTAACTGTTGGTTTTGTTTTGCTCTAGCATTTCAGTGGTTTCTTGCTGTCGAGTCATCACCGTTGATTCATCTCTGTGGTTGTTTGATTTTTGTGTTCACGGAGATGTTACAATAATGAGTTAGGAGGCTTTCATGCGGAATGAACAAATTATTTGTCTTAATCGCGATGGAAGTAAGGGCGAGGATTGTGGCCACGTGAAATCGATTTAAGCCCCACAGTGGAATTTGTTTCCGCTGAACGTTCTAAGGCGGTTCGTCTGTCGCGGTTTATTTTTGTTATGGTTTGTCTTTGGGTGTTTGTGTCGCTTATGTTATTTTATTTTGGATAGCCTATTGGCCATTTTGTGGGAAAGTAACTGTCCTTTTGGCTTTCCGCTATGGATGTTTCCATTAGGGTCTGTTGTTTCATGTTTGTGTCTCTGATGGGAGCTGTGGGTTAATTGCATCGATTCCTGATAATTGCCTCCACTTCTATTCAACTCCGGAGTTCATGAAATTTAAACCATCGTCCTCAGTTCCAGTACAGTGTCAAACAAAATAACAATAGCAAATTGATCCGCATGAAGGCTTTCTAGCTCAACAGTGGTACAATGGGTATTTATAGATTAATATTATCATGAATCAGGGTTGAGGACTCAAAAACAATCCGACGTCAGAACAGAAGAAAACCACCAGTTAGTTCACGGAGGGTTGAACCCTGGAAAATTAGGATTCACCCTTCCCGAATTCAAAAGATTTAGGACGGGACCGACAACAAAGAGTCCGGAGTTCGGCCCGTCGCCCTGCAACCAAACAGCAAAGCAAAGTTGCCCAGCGTAAAAGAAATAAAGCAAAGTTGTCCACCATAACAAAATTAAACCTCGACAGAAGAAACGCAATGGAACGGTCAGTGAAAAGAATTTTCCGTGGTGCTTAAATCAATTTTTACGCGGCCGTAATCCTCACCGTTGATTCCGCCGCGATTTTTTTCCTTTTTTTTTTTTTTTTTTTTGGTTTTACGGCCCTGTGAAGATTATTTCACTCATATCGAGCCGATCGTTTATCAGACGTGAGCGTAAACCGGAGTATCCGGAGAAAAACCATCTGACCTTCCGTTGCAGAACTTGGCGTCTTATATGTGACCCGAGCGAGGCTCAAACTACAGCGGTGAGAGACCGAATGAATAAGAGATAGCGCTCTTATCCACTAGGCTATGGAGGCCGTCGCGATTTAGACAAATAATTTGTTCAGCTCGCATGATGGCCTCCAAACATCAGAGCCGCATCTCAGAGAACACAAAAATCAAACAACCACAAAGATGAAACAACAATGAGGACTCGACAGCAATAAAACACGGAAATGTTGGAGCAAAAGAAAACCAACAGTCAGAATCCGATGGGCCCAACCAGAGACATAGTATCAGGAAAGCACTTCATCATAGTGTAGATTATATTTTTTTTCGTTGGATGCATCGAGTCCATTGCGAGTAATTTGAAAATCGAGTACCGCTGAAATCGATGCTAGGGGGCGTATTCAGCCTTGCAGACAATAGTGCTGTTAATGAAGAAACTCAATAAAACCGAGTTTCCGGTTTTCATTCCAATATGTATTCTTTGCTTCCAAGTTAACCTTTTTCATTTATTAGACATGGGCAGGCATGATGCTGATAAAAAGTGATCTCTTTCGACCTCCTATAAAATGAAGGCATGTTGTGACTATTCTTATAGTCTTATGACTTCTTGTTTCGTATAAAAAAATTATCCCACATAGACATTTGAAAACAAGGTACCCTAGGGAAAGGGCCATTTCTGACCCCATGGCTATGCTTTTAATAATTTCGAAAAAGGAAAGGACTGAGCTTACTGGTTTCAGATAAAATGTTTTCACTTTCTCCCTATATGAGCGTATTAAATCAGGTGCTTGCCAGGGCTATACCAGATATTATTCAAAAGCTATAATTGCTGGTAGGCCTAATATTTAATCAATCAGTCATTCTAGAGGTCCATTTGGCGATCTGTTTTGTGTGAAATGTGGTTTAACGTCCCCGTCAATACCCTTTACGTCAGTTTGGAGACGTTGCTTCAAATTTTGCGGGACTTTTACCCGACATTAAGATGACATGACATCTCAATCCCTGCTGCCCAAAGAAACCAATAGGGTTTATATACATGGACGGACCAACTCGCAACACATTACTTGGGCAGGCGTAGATAAGTGGTTTATCAGTACTCACGTGCAGTGAGTTTCAAGCACTGCGTGGAAGCACCATGCAGACCAATATACTTATCCTAGTCCCGATGGACTGAGGACATCATTTGATGCAACTGCATACTAAATAGCGAAGGCCTACGCCTGCTGGTTTCACACACAATTTTATTGTTTTTCCTTTATGAGCCTGTGTAAGAACAAGTGTCCCCAGAGCACGGGGGATAATTTGGACAACTCTTCTGTAACGTTTTATTTTTGTTATGGTTGTCTTTGAGTGTTTGTATCGCTTTTGTTTTGGATAGTAAATTGGTCATTTTGTTCGAAAGTAACTGTGTTTTTGGCTTTCCACTATTGATGTTGCAATTACCGTCGACCAAGCTACAACCAAATTAAGACGGTCTTACCCTTGTAGTAGGTTAAAAGATTCCCCTACATGCGCCAATCAAAAACTTGTGACCCAAGAGAGAGGAGCTATCTTTGACCACAGGAGTCTATTTTGAATACTCTTGATAGAGGTCAACCTGATGATGCTGAAGTTGGAAGACCTGGTCCTTGTAAGTATTGACAAAAAGTTATATATAAATATTTTTCTTTATGGGAGTCTGTGTAAACCATCTAGATCCAGGGTTTGTTACATGGGGCATAGTTTGAACGCTCTTGGTAAAGTCCCACCAGGCAAAGCAATATGAAATTTGAAGATCCGATCCTAATATTTTCTGACAAGATATTTACGGTTTTTTCCATTTTTGACCTAGGGGCACAATTTGAAAACATTTGTAAAGGTCCGCAGAAGTTACAAACCACATCTGAAAACCCTGGTTCCTGTAGTTTCGGACAATCTGTGTGTGTTTGAATTTTTATGTCCCACCTACAACTAAGGTCATGCGGAGACGGGACCTTGGTTTAAATACTCATCCGAAAGTCGGGAGAAGCCCGGGATCGAACCCATGATCCCTGCTTTTTGAGGCGAGTAGCATTACCACTACAACACGGAGGCTTCTGTAGTTTCTGACAAAAGGTTTTCCTATATGTTTGTTTGTTTGCATTGGGGTTACAGCCCAGTCAACACTATTTTAGGTCATTTTGGAACCACATTTTGGAACCACTCAGTTTACCTAGCCACACTTTCCCTGGGCATGCTTGTACGTTTTCTGATATGAGACTATGTAAAATGTGACCCGGGAAAGGGTCATTTTTTCGCAGGGACATAATTTGAACAGTCTTTGTAAAGGTTCACAAAATGCAGTTACAAAGTCCTGGCTCTTGTAGCTTCGGACAAGAAGAGTGTTTATGACTTTTACCAGTTTTCCCTTTTTATTGCCATGGCAACCAGAGTGCTAAATGGAATTAAATTCTATGAACGCGTTTGAAAGAGCTCCACCCAAAAATACTTTCTCGCAAGCCTAAGTGTTTTAGACACTGAAGTACAAATGTATATGTGATTTGTATGTTTGTGTTGGGGCTCATTTAGTTCATTTTGGGAGAAGCCTCCGTGGTGCAGTGGTTACGCTACTCGCCTTGTAAACCAGGGATCGCAGGATCGATCCCGGGCTTCTCCAGACTTTCGGATGAGTCTTTAAACCGAGCCCGTCTCCGTATGACCTTAGCTGTTGGTGGGACGTAAAACTAAAACTCACTCACTCACTAGTTCATTTTGGAGACGTTCCATTCAATTGTCTGCTTTTTTGTAACCAGACATTCAGATGAAATGACATCTCAAGCCCCAGCGCCCAAACACACTACTAGAGTTTATATGCAGGGACGGTCAGATTCGCACCACTTTGCCTAGGCAGTCTTATTTTTGTTATGATTTGTCTTGAGTGTTTGTATCGCTGATATTATTTTGCTTTAGATAGACAATTGGCCATTTTGTGGGAAAATAACTGTCTTTTTGGCTTTCCGCTACTGATGTTTCAATTAGGGTATGTTGTTTCATGTTTGTGTTTCTTTCCCTTTGGTGTCTCTGATAGGTGCTGTGGGTTAATTGTATCGATTCCTGATCATTGCCTTCACTTCTATTTTAGACCTTTTAAGCAGTTTACCAGAACTCATTTTCGATGAGTTTCAGCTCTAAGCGGAAACACCATGCTGCCAAATCTACGTATCCAAGCCCCGATGGGCGATTTGGTATCTAAAGGGCCGGCAATATTGTTTCGGTAAGATTGGCCATGGAATCATTTCTTTCTTTCTTTCTTTTCGCTTCGACCATTGAAGGGAACACAGACGATGTACATTATACACACTCCCGATTTGCATAATGCACGCCTACACAGTAATCAGGTAATTACTTGGGGGTTTTTAACCTGCACATGGAATAACTCTCCTTGGATAGGGTGGGGTGAGGGGTTGGGGCTCTAGTTAATATCCGGATCCGAAGGATGGGGCATACATCCCCTACCAATAATGTCAATGAAACATGTTTGGACTCGGAAATATAATCACCGTTGGAAGGGATCAAACTGGGAGCCTCCACCATCATCATAGGCAATCGCACTGACCACTGAGCTAATAATACGCACCACTTTCTACGGTCATTCCATTTCTACCACTGATTCAAGAAGCGCGTCTGTTGATTGCTGACGATAGAATTGGCACTATTGTGCTAAAGTTAAAGGCTTATGTTTAATAACAAATGTGTTGTTAGGTGGATTGACCTGTCTATATTACCTAAATAGTGTTGACTCTGCCGTTACACTCAAAGAAAATAAAAAAAATATGTCGCCTCCATGGCTGCTAGTAGGCAGAAGACAAACTTACCTTGCCTGTGTCTGTTTGTTTCAGTCTTATATGAGAAGTGAAATGTAAAGACAATTCTTTAACAAGCCAGTATAATGGACACCATTAGGAGAAAAGAGGGTATTAAAAGATTTATTATTATTATTATTATTATAATTATTATTATTATTATTATTAAATAAAGACTGTGACCTCACTACGGTCGTTCTAACAGACAAATCATAGTCTGTTTAAAAATATCATACTTTCCCCATAACAAGAACAGCTGTTTGCGAAAACACTATATGTTTGCAAAAACACTATATCCCCACCAAACATATTCTCATTCCTATAAAAATTATTTTGTCAAATGGAACTCACACTAAAGTATTCATATTCCACATAGTATTACGTAAACAAATAATGGTTTGCCAGATGCAGATCAGTTTCAGGAGAACTTATAAGGGGAAGGCATCTTTTTCAATAATATGTTGCCACCCTTGCCTTGTCAATGCGGCTCTATCCTTAACCCATTGTACCAGAAACCCCTAAACATGTACCCTGGCAAACAGCGCAGGCCCAGATCAGACGCCGCAGAATGCGGCGTCTGATCCAGGCTTCCACAGTTTGCTGAAAGTACAGTCATTTTCCAAATCAATTTTCATAAAACACAACCTGAAACCCCAAAATTTTAAAATGGACTCCCGCTATATATAAGAAGGAAGATTCCATTTGATACAAAAAGGGTTAAGGAAACGAATTTGCTCCTTAGGAAGAGGAATATAGACTATCCTGATAACTAGTACAGGCTGATAAGTCCCTATCCCCCCCCCCACACACACACACACACTCCCGCTCCTAGCTGTGACCACGATCCACACTTAATTTCTGAGAAATGCAACGATTTTGAGGAGGCAATGATCAGGAATCGATACAATCAACCCACAGCTCCCATCAGAGACACCAAGGGGAAAAAACCACAAATATGAAACAACAGACCTGATGGAAACACCAATTGCGGAAGACAAAAAGGACAGTATGAGTTACTTTCCCATAAAATTGGCCAATATGATATGCAAAATAAAATAATATAAGCGACACAAACACCCAAAAGACAAACCATAACATAAATAAACGGCGACAGAAGAACCGCCTTGGAATGGTCAGCGGAAAAGAATTCCACTGCAACTTCTCCGTGAACACAAATAATCAAACAACCACAGAGTTGAAACAACGGCGAGGACTCGACAGCAAGAAACCACTGAAATGCTGGAGCAAAAGATAACCAACAGTTAGACTCCGATGGGCCCGACCAGAGATACAGCATCAGGCACCAACCAACATTACCTTGAATTAGATCTAATTCTCAATAACCCCTTACGCTGGAACCGTCATAGAATCTGAGGCCTGATCCACCGGCGTGCAATTAAAGAGGGAAGCAATGTTGTCAACCGTGATTGGGTTAACTACTTTGCACACAGTCTGTCGTACAACATTTATGTTGTACCCAATCTTTTTATATCGAAGAATGATTTTACGAAATTGGGTGCTGAAGTCATTGCGGTTATATATTTTTCTGAATTTATATACTAAGTCACCATAAAATTCGGGTGCCGATAGACCTTGTTGCAGAAGAGAGTTCAGTCCAATATTGAATTCTGAGATTAAATCAGAATGATGTCTATAAAATTTTGAAAAGGCTTTGCGTAGTTTATGGTACCGATAAACCTGATTAAGAGGTTTAGCTGTTAACAATTTATTACGAGTGTTGGAGTCAGTTACATGACTACACACTCTGGCAAATCGAATTAATTGCGAAATATAAACACCATAGGATGGCGCACGAGGAACATCACCATCCAAAACAAACCGGCCCCGATAGTTCAGTTAGTAGAGTGTCCGCTCCGGGGAACGGGAGGTCACGGGTTCGATCCCGGGCCGCGACATACCAAAGTCGTTAAAAATGGTACTAGCTGCTCCTCGCTTGGCACTCAGATTTACGGGGTAGAGCTAGGACTGGTCGACCCAGTGTCAGCATAATGTGACTGGGTGTTGTATCATGTAATGTGTCTGGGACATGATACATCAGTGAGGCAGCACTATAAAAGTGAGCATTGAGCTCCCTGTCGCAACCAGACACCGTCGTGATATGACTGAAAAATTGTTGAAAGCGACGTTAAACCCGAATTCACACACACACACACACACACACACACACACACACACACACATACACACACACACACACACACACACACACACACACACACCATCCAACAAAGGAAAATTTACAATCTCAAAATCAAAATCATCGCGTTTATCATAAATTTTGCACGAAACAAACCCATCTACGAAAGATAGATGTCAATCCAAAAACAGGGCCTCGGTATCAGAAGAATTTGCTTTATTTAACTGAAGTTCGGGGGGGTGTAAATTTGACTGATCAAACCATCGAAATAGGTATTGTCAATATTTAATAAATCCTCCAAATATCTAGAAGTGGAGCTAAAAGTGTCAATGATTTCAGACTGGTTTTCAGCAGAAAGGGACATCATGAAGTCTCTCTTATAACAAAACAAAAACAAATCAGCCACAAGTGGTGCGCAATAAGTCCCCATCGGAATACCCACAACTTATCTAAATAACTTAGTACCAAATCTTATGTAAATATTGTCAAGCAGAAAGGTGAGAGCTTCACACACTTTCTGACATGACCATAAAGAATAATTTTTATGCTCTTCAGAAATGAAAAAAAGCATTTCTTACATTACATGCAAGATAGAGGGTGTCCTCCCTATGAAATGTCCATTCAATTAAATCATTAAGTTTTTCTTTTATAAGATTATGAGGAAGTGTGGTGTAAAAGGTGGAAAAAGCATAAGTAGACAGACTGGAAGCACGGAAACGCCTGGATTTCAATTGATTTAAAACTTCATTAGAATTTTATAGACCAAAACAGATTTCTATCTGATATTCGAAAACTTTTCGCAATATTTTATCTTTGATGGCAGTCAAACATGAAGTTAATAATTTGAAGAGTTCAGTGGTGGTAAATGAGCTTTAATTTGCAATAAACCGTTCTTTGTATGGTCTTTTATGAAGTTTAGGTAACCAATATAACGAAGGAAGCTTGTCTTGGCCTTCTGTAGCACAGACAGCAAAGATGGTGGCTGAATGACAAATGTGGTCATCAACTAAAGCCCTCTCTACAGCTAAAGACTGACGGTTATAGGCCTTAGTACCACCAAGTTCTTGCTCAAGAGTGTTAACACAGTGAAGCCGCCAAACAGCGGCCTTATCAGCTGGAGCCAAAACAAACTTCCTATGAAATTCTTGAATATCTAGTTTAAGGTGACGTAAAGACGTCTTAGGTTTAAGAGGTAATAAGTTCGTATTTTGCAAATAAAAAGAAATACGTTTGTTCATTGATTGCAGAATGCTAAGTTTCCATTTCTTAAGAGCTTCATGCTCAACATACTCTCGTTTACACCATCAATAACCAAATTCATTCAAGGCAGCAGCAATTTCATCTCTACATTTATTGAAATCAATTTCAGAAGGAAATCGATATTTTAGTCCTTTGGATATTATTTTTCGTATCCTAGAATCAGGAATAATTGCCCTTAAAAATATGACAGCAGCAGGATAGCAATACGCTGAATTTTCACAATCACATGTATCAGGAGTGTTAGTGTCAATATCAAGATCAGAAACAAGTTTATTGAAATAAAAAATGATAGATCTAACAGGTTTATTGTATTTATAGCAAATTATGGGCGTTTCAGTATTTTGAAAATAAGCAGGAATGGATGAAATAACCGAACTGTCCCGGAAGATGTTAGGTAAATCTATAAAATCCAAACCCTTATTATTGAAGGATATTTTGATGCAATGACATTTATGAATAATTTCAGAATCGATAAAAGGACGAAGAGCATGCTGAGTATAACCTCTAGTTAAAAGAGCAGCGTCGTATAATTGATTAGAACTATCATAGAATTTATTTGCCTTGGTATCCAGAATCCGTAATACAGAAATGGGTAAAGAAACTAGAAATGCAAACAAAGAGTGGCGTCCATAATTCAATAATATTATGGACAGTCACTTCAGTCTGTTATTGTTTCTTTTAAAACACAGAGAAATCTGTGCTTTACGGAGCATATATTGTTTTCCTTACGTCTGTACCAAAACCAAGCTTGTGGGTACGCGTAATCTCTGCCTCTTCTAACGAGCACTCATAACCTATGTTTGGAGTGAAAACATTATGAAAACACGCCTATACAAATACATTGCAAATTTTACCGCAGAAAAATGCAAATTTTGAAGACAAAATATATTGTGATATTTTCTTATTTCTGCTCATAATATAGACTGTGGGTACACGTTAGAACCGCCACATTTAGGCGGTTCTAACGAGTACCAACAATCTATATTTTAGAGCAGAAATAAGAAAATAATGTTAACCCTGGAGTCCCCCTTCAATATATAAAAATGTGGGATTAAAGGGGTCAAAATTATATAGATGTGTTTTCGCGATGATAAGAAAAGTAAAAACATCACAAATATTCATCAGAAAACGTGTTTTTTTGGAGACGTGATAAAATTCTATATGTCATACATATGTGTTATCGCACTGTGACTAACAACGGAACAGATAAGGTGGGTATTTTGTGATACCTGAAGGAGTTTCTATTTTTTTTTTTTTTTCAATACTGCATAAATACCTATGTTGTGATTATTTTTAATAGAACCACCACAGTGAGGAGGTTCTAATGAATACCCACAACATAATTTTAATGAAATAAGGAAAACTAGCCTTCAATTATCACAAAATACGCACTTTATCTGTTCCTATGAACTGGCTAACCACCAAATATAAGTGCCAAATTATGTTTGTTTGTTTGATTTGAGGTTTAACGTCCCCGTCAACACTGTAAAGGCCAATTTGGAGAAGTTGCTTCCAATTTTGTGGGACTTTTACCCGACATTGAGATAAAATGACATCTCAAGCAATGTCGCCCAATAAAACCAATGGGGTTTATAAGCATGGATGGTCCGCCTCGAACTGCGGTTCCTGGACAGGCTAAGATCCTCTAAGCGGTTTACTAGAACTAGTGTGCGGGCCGGATTCAGCTCTGCGTGGAAGCATCATGCAGCCCATATATTTCTCCAAGCCCCTATGGGTGGGGGCATTATCCTAATTATGTATTTATCATATGACGTAAGATATTTATCATATGACGTCGCTTATGTGAGTGTAATAACGCCATGTAATAAATTCGCTAATCCACTAGTGGATTAAATATGCAGATTAGTTAGATACGTCCCGTAACGTTACATAATTATACGGCGTCCTTAACGACATCGCATTTTCTAATGGCGGACTATTGACATTTTTGTTAAACAATCGTGAATAAAATGCGTTTTAAATGTCACATGATAAATCGAATCTTGTGTTCGTGCACATGTATTACTGATTTTATTAAACTCGTTAAAGAAAAGGGATAAAATGCTCGGCACAGCCTTGCATTTTATCCCTTTTCCTCAACTCGTTTAATAAATTCAATAATACATGAACACTCATGTAAGATCCTCAATTTATCCCAAAGGCGACCAGCAAAGGCTTAGGCAAGCCTGGGCATAAGCCCTGTTCCGCTGAAGTCTTTGCTGCTTGAAGACATACAGAAAATCGCGTGAGGATATTTCGTGCAAGATGAAACACAACTCGCGCAGCTAAGTTCCATTCACAATTGCAAGGCTTGGGATGACCAAACAAATTTTGCTGTTGTCAATGACAAATTCAATTTACAATGCGGAGTTTAGGTTTCAACTGGTTTGTCACACCACAAGAATGACTCAGCCAACTAACTGTAACTGCCCAGGTTATTGAAATTCTGCCAGTTTGACCATTAGATAATCCATGAGCAGTGTCTGTTTCGTTAAATGTGCATACGTACAGACCACGCTCATCGGAGCTTGAAGAAATACATGGGCTGCATGATGCTTCCATGCAGAGCTGAAACCGACCCGCACACGAGTACTGGTAAACCGCTGAGAGGATCTAAGCCTGCCCCGGCAAAGTGGCACGAGCCGGCCCTTCCATGCTTATAAACCCTATTGGTTTAATTGGGCGACAGGGCTTGACATGAGATGTCATGTCATCCAAATGTCGGGTAAAAGTCCCACACATTGGAAGCAACGTCTCAAAAATGACATTTACAATGTTGACGGGGACGTTAAACCTCAAATCAAACAAACAAACAAACAAATGTGCATACGTAGCCTTCTTAGCGCTGTTTGTAATTCGTTTTTTTTTTCTTTTTTGTTTTTCCCACTGTTAGTTACTATTTCTTACTCTTTCTCTTGGTGCCATAGGTAGGCTTTAATCTTTGAGCCTTTTCCTGGACGTCTTTTCCTATATTTTTAATTAACTCCGATGCATGGGCTGAAATGAGTTTTAAAGAAAGGAACGAAAACATAGATGATTCAAATTTTGTGAACGGAGTTAAGAAGATGTGTGGGAATGTGTGGCGGCCGTAAAAAGTCTCCCTGCCCTACATCATAGTGTAGTTTATATTACTTGTCCTTTGGGATCATTGATTCCATTGTGGATTTTTGAAAATATTTGAGGGTCACTGATGAGGCCTAATTGGCCGAAACTAGCTAGTCTGGCCCAGAAAACATGTACACTTCATATTTTCCAGTTCTGTGGTGTATTCCTTGCTTCCAACGGATAACCCTTTTATAGAAAATATTTAACGTCAATACAGCTGATTTGTGGGAATGTGTGAGGGCCGTAAAAGTCTACCTGCCCTACATCATTGTGTAGTTTATATTTTCTTGTCCTTTGGGATCATTGATTCCATTGTTGAATTTTGAAAATATATGAGGGTCACGGATGAGGCCTAATTGGCCGAAACTAGCTAGTCTGGCCCAGAAAACATGTACACTTCATATTTTCCAGTTCTGTGGTGTATTCCTTGCTTCCAACGGATAACCCTTTAATAGAACATATTTAACGCCACTACAGCTGATGTGTGGGAATGTGTGAGGACCGAAAAAGTCTCCCTACCCTACATCATTGTGTACTTTATATTTTCTTGTCCTTTGGGATCATTGATTCCATTGTGGAATTTTGAGAATATTTTCAGGGTCACTGATGAGGCCTAATTGTCCGAAACTAGCTAGTCTGGCCCAGAAAACATGTACACTTCATATTTTCCAGTTATGTGGTGTATTCCTTGCTTCCAACGGATAACCCTTTTATAGAACATATTTCGTATGCATATTTAACGGCATAGACTGCTAAGGGCTGTCCTCTACTTTGTTGTTTAAAGATTTTCAATAACTGGCCAATTACAGTTGACATATTCGTTTTGCAGCCTGAACTGCCTAGTCTTAATATACGTTAAAGATGTGGTTTACCCAAATGTCATTACCTTGTTTGTTTGTTTTGTTTGTATTGGAGTTTTACGGCCCAGTCAACACTATTTAGGTCATTTTTGAGCCGGTCAGTTTACCTATCAACACTTTCCTGGGCAGGCTTATACGTAAGCGGTTAACCAGTACAGTGCACATTCTTTCGCCAGAAACTGACAACTGCCCTTCTTGAATCAGCAGAAGAGAGAGAATGACCGTAGAAAATGTCATTACCTTACTACATTGCGTAGATATACTATCCAGTTTTACCAATATGTCCCCGACACCTTGCATCGAATATCTGTCTATAGCATCACAATCGTCCAGGCATATTAGAGTGTCTGTGTGTAAAAAAACAAAGAACGCCAGTTGAAATGCATCATCAAATGTTACTTAGAGGTTTATGTTTTATTGAATTTATTAAACGAGTTGAGGAAAAGGGATAAAATGCGAGGTTTCGCCGAGCTTTTGTCCCCTGTTCTTTAAAGAGTTAAATAATATTTAAAGCCTCACATTTTATTCCTTTTCCTCGATTAATAAATTTAACTAGAGCTGCCGCCTAACGGGCGCCAATTATACCCCCGCATGCGTTGTCAGACAAATTTTTACAAGTATTTGACCTTGAGGAAGGTCAACGTAAAGGTCAAGGTCAGGTTTGTGTATATCAATCTTAAGTACTAGTGGCAAGGTGTGTGGTGTGTGAATATTAAAGAAATCGGTCAAAGAATAAGG
This sequence comes from Lucinisca nassula, assembly GCA_963580285.1. NCBI lineage: Eukaryota > Metazoa > Mollusca > Bivalvia > Lucinida > Lucinidae > Lucinisca > Lucinisca nassula. The sequence goes on along the minus strand of OY757017.1, from coordinate 80,398,721 downwards.
AAGTTATGAGCAATGTTAAAGTTTTTTGTAACGGACCGACGACGACAGACGACAAGTTGACTCCTATATACCCCCTTCAAACTTCGTTTGCGGGGGTATAATACATGATCACGAATGCAAGACTCTATTTAAAATATGGCATTTAAAACGCATTGGTTTCACAACTCTTTTTACAAAAATGTTAACATTCTGCCATTTGCAAATGCGGCGTCATTACAGACGCCGTACGTATAACGTTACGGTGCGTATCTGACTAATTTTAAATCCACTAGTGAGTTACCGAATTTAAAACATGGCGTTATTACATCATATGATGTTATTACATCCTACAACGTCATATGATAAATCAACAGTAACGCATAATAACTTGATACTCCAATATCATGTAAAAATGGGGTTAACAATAGTATAAATAAAAATTCTTATTTCTGCTAAGAAAAATTATCTGTTGAAACTCGTTAGATTCGCTTCTTTATTTAATGTTTGCGGTCGTCAGAACAGCACGGTCAATCACTTCTAATGAACAACTACACTCATTTTTTTAGCGGAAACATAAATAAAAGTACTAGCAGACACTGGTGGGTCGATTGTCAATTAAGTGTAGGCTGGTAAAATGGTGCTGTGCAGGGACTTATGCGTTTCATTTAACATGTAGAATTCTTTCTGCGGCGTCTGATATGAGTCAAATAAGTTCTGAATAAAGCAAAGAAAACACCAAAATAAACGACAAAAGTGGACTCAGTTTTATTGCGTCTGTTCATAACCATTTCTGAAATGTGCAACATGGCCATGCCCTCTAGCACTGGCTTAAGCAGAACTCTATTTTCAAAAATAATCAAAATAAACTCAATGATCCCAAGGACCAGAATTATAATCTGCACTATAATGATGTATGGAGAGACTTTTACGGCCGCCACACGGCACAACACCAGCTGCAGTGACGATAAATAATTTGTGAAGAGTAAGATCCTTTGGAAGCAAAGAATACACCAAATAAATGAAAATAGCAGACTCGGTTTTATTGAGTCTGTTCATGACCAGTACTGAAATGTGCAACACCGGCCACGCCCTTTAGCTCTGGCTTAAGCAGAACTCTATTTCCAAAATTGCACGACCCGCAGAAAAAGCGACTGACTGAAGTCGGTTGATTTTCTAGAGTGCCCTAAAATCACCGTGTCATTTTGTCAGTCTGTCCATCCGTAACCCGTTTGTGAAAATTGGTGATAGTGACTTAACCCCTTGGAATATTTAAACAATTTTTGGCATACTGATAGATATCAATGAGATCTAACCAATGAACTTGCGAAATATTACATTCCATTTAGTATAGCCTCGCCGAGGCAAAAAATGTAAAAATTTTCGAACTGCTTCTCCTTGGAAACCGTTGGGCCGATTGAAGACAAATTTCATATGGAGCCTCTATGGGATGTAGGAAACCAAAATTTGCTCATGGGGTCTAGGTCACATGACCAAAATGGCCGCTAAGCCATATATGGTAAAAACCCTTCAAAAATAGTCTTCTCCAGAACCACTGGGCAGATTTCCACGAAACTTTATAAATAGCATCTGGGACGTAGGCCCATCATAAATTGCTAAAATGGTGACCCTGGGTTGACCATGACCTTCTTTGTGCCTAGGTCAAACTTTGACACATATGCTTTTGTATTGGAAAAGTGAGAATGCATTTTATCTCGAAACGTTTCAGAATACAGTACTAAAGTAATGAGATCTAACCAATGAACTTGCAAAATATTACATTCCATATAGAATAGCGTCGCCGAGGCGAAAAATGTGAAAATTTTCGAACTGCTTCTCCTCGGAAACCGTTGGGCCGATGGAAGTCAAATTTCATATGGAGCCTCTATGGAATGGGGGAAACCAAAACTTGCTCATGGGGTCCAGGTCGCATGACCAAAATGGCCGCCAAGCCATATATGGTCTGTCTGTCTGTCCATCCGTAACCCGTTTGTGAAAATTGGTGATAGTGACTTAACCGCTTGGAATATTTAAACAATTTTTGGCATACTGATAGATATCAATGAGATCTAACCAATGAACTTGCGAATATATCATTCCTTTTAGTATAGCCTCGCCGAGGCGATAAATGCAAAAATTTTCGAACTGCTTCTCCTCGGAAACCGTTGGGCCGATTGAAGTCAAATTTCATATGGAGCCTCTATGGGATGGGGGAAACCAAAATTTGCTCATGGACTCAAGGTCACATGACCAAAATGGCCGCCAAGCCATATATGGTAAAAACCCTTCAAAACCACTGGGCAGATTTCCACGAAACTTGATAAATAGCATCTGGGACGTAGGCCCATCATAAATTGCTAAAATGGTGACCCTGGGTTGACCTTGACCTTCTTTGTGCCTAGGTCAAATTTTGACACATATGCTTTTGTATTGGAAAAGTGAAAATGCATTTTATCCTGCAAACGATTCAGAATACAGTACTAAAGTATAAGATATATTTTTGCTCCTTACAATAAGGCGCATTTATTGGGGGAACCGTTTTAGGTCCAGGTCACATGACCAAAATGGCCGCCATACCCATATATGGTAACACTCATAAAGCTTAAAGCATCCGGCGGGTCGCGCACTTCAGCTGAAGCACTGGTTATTCTAAATAAACCCAATGGTCTCAAAAGGTCCATTAAATATAATCTGCACTATGCTGATAAACGGGGAGACTTTTTACGGCCGCCACACGAGACAACACCACTGCAGTGAAGATATATAAGTTCTGAATAGTTAGATCCTTTGGAAGCAAGGAATATACCAGATAAACGAAAATAGCGGACTCGGTTTTATTGGGTCTGTTCATAACCCAGTACTGAAATGTGCAACACAGGCCACCCCATCTAGCACCGGCTTAAGCAGAAGTCTATTTTCAAAATTATTCAAGACTGTTCGCCAGTGTCCCAGCATATTGGGCAAACCCTTTAAACTGGTTTAAACATCCCAGTAATTATTTACTGACTTCCCAAGCCAGGACTGCGGTTTCATTTGTTTTATATTCGGTGCTGTTCAGTTTTAAATATTGTTATTTTTTTATTTTAACCCTTGTCCTGCTGAGCCCGGATTTGTCTTATCTCTCAAACAATGTAGATCCAGATTAGGATCAGGATCTTCATTTTTTGCCATTCATATTAACAATGTGTTGCAATAATTTGCATCAAGTAATCTGATTGGTTGATAATCAGTAGTGGGTGTGGCAGCAGTTCAAGTGTTAACACTTCAGTTTGTCAAAATTATTTAGTTCAGTAATGGTAACTGAGCTGCAACCTGTTTGTGAAAGAGCTGCTAACTCGACTTGTCAACTGTGATTTTGTTGTTCGTGAAGATGTATTTGCCCATCTGTCCCTTTGATGTTTGGGAAAGGCTTTGGATTCTGATTTGATCAGTTCCCGAAGTATCTTTACTCATTTAATTGGTATCACCCAGTGGACAAGGATATATCTTTGTATGACAGTTTGTGATTTCTTTGCCTCACTCTAGGAGTTTTTAGCTATCATAATATGGCAACCATTGCTTTATATAGAAAAACATGTACATTGTATTGGAACTTTTTTCTCCCAAACTATCTTTTTGTCTATGGGAGTTGATAAGCCCCGAGGCGTTGCCCATTTGGACCCCAAGGGCATGATTGGCGGGATTTATATAGAGGACCACTAGACATTGCTACTTACTAAGTATCTAAGCTCTAGGCTGCCTTATAGGTTCACAGAAAAAAAAATTGAAGTGTTTCCCATTATATTTCTATGGAAACTGATAAGCCTCGGGACGTTGCCAATTTGGACCCCAAGGGCATGATTGGTAGGATTTATTTAGGTGACCACTTGACATTGCTTCATACTAAATATATAATGTCTGTGCCATATGGTTACAGAGAAGAAGAGTTTTTTTTTTAGTTTTTTCCCGTTCAAAGTCTATGGTAGCTGATTTGCCCTGGGGCGTCGCTAATTAAGACTACCGGGGCTTGATTGGCAGGATTAATGTAGGTGAACATTTATCGTTGCTACATCCTAAATATCTACTAAACGCTGGGCCTTCTGATTTCAGAGAAGACGATTTCTGAAGTTTTTCTCGTTTTAAGTCTATGGGACCTAAATGCTGCCATGGCAACCATAATTCCAATCCGATCGGCCCGAGAATCTTATGCAACCTTTCCCCCTACTGATAATGCATCACGTGAAATTTAATCAAGATTAGCCGTGTGGTATCACGGATATATTTATTTGAAATTGTGGACGGACGACGACAGACGATGGACTTCGGAGCATTGGTATACTATAAGCTCACCAATGTGCCTTCGGCTCAGGTGAGTTAAAATGGGTATCAGTCTCTTATTACCCTTTCCTTAATGTCTGCGTCTAGACTGTTCTTAAGTTCATGTTATTTTGTACGTGAAGCATCAGTTTTGATAGTCTCCATTACGAAAACACGCCTAAACAAATATATTGGCAAATTTTACCACGCAAAAATTAAAATTTTCTGATAAAAATTCTGATATGATTCTTATTTCTGCTCAAAACAAATAAGAAAAATAATATTTACCCCCTGAAAACCTAGTTTTACTATATAAAATGGGGTCAAATGGGGTCAAAGTCATATAGGCATGTTTTTATGATGTCTAATCTGAAGCCAATTGTTCAAAACTAACGCTGTGGTAAGTTAAAAACCGTTAAAATTTTGACCAATGAATAAGGCATGTATACTGATATTTTGCTGAAAAATGTTTCCAGCAACAATAACAGAGTATTAGATATTGTAGAATAGTTACCAATTTGACAACTATGCGACTCGTAGAGGCAATGATGTTTTGAAAAGCTGGGCCCTGGCAATTGTGACCCAATTTCAAAATCAATTTAACGAACTGCTTACTGCGTTTTGTAGACTGAATGAATTCCAGGAGGTACTTTAAAAGTTTGTCTTTTCTAGGTACTGAACAGAAGATGCCCAGTTCAGTAAGAATAGCTTGCAACACTTCCTCGACGCTGGACTTGTTTCTGTAAAACGAAAAACAATGTCATATAATAAGCAAATTCAATCACAGAAAAGGAAATCATATTATTTCATTTGTGAACCTTTCACTTTTTTAACTACAGATGCATTGATTTCCCCGCTTTGTATAAAATAAATGAAGAAGCCTGTGGTGAAAAAAATAACTTTATCACATGACGTCGCGTCTGAGAGTGTAATAACGCAATGTAATATTTTCGATAATCCACTAGTGGATTAAATATGCAAATTAGGTAGATACCTCCCGTAACTTTACATGTACGACGTCCTTAACGACGTCGTGTTTACTAATGGCGGAATATTGACATTTTTGTAAACAAACGTGAATAAAATGCGTTATAAATGTCATATGATAAATAGAATCTTGCATTCGTGCTCATGTATTATTGAATTTATTAAACTCGTTGAGGAAATGGGATAAAATGCTCGGCATAGCCTCGCATTTTATCCATTCTCCTCATCTCGTTTAATAATTCAATAATAAATGAGCACTCATGTAAGATCCTCTATCTAGACTGCCTGGCTTTATATAGTTTTCTGCCGGGTCTTGTCCATCATCCGTTTAGGTTTCAAAACGTTGGGGTTTAGACACACTGATGAAGATTAAATATCAGAAAGGCCTCTGTGTCATTAAATTTGGTATAGTTACACCGTGAGTTCTAGACCACCTATTACAACCAGCCGGAATTGCTGACTTGTTTGCATGATATATACGAGCCTTGCTTCACATTTCAAATGCTTCTGATAATTACATATAACTGACAGGAAGATATAGGTAGCAAATTCGTGTTTCATTTACAAAGAAAGATTTACCGATAAACAAAGGAATTTGTTAACAGAAACATGGGAAATACCAAAGTAAAGGTTATCAGTTTTACTGAAAACTGTGCCCTGAGGTTATTGTTGGAATTATCATATTTGTAAGTCGGGGAAATACCATTGTCTGCTGATCTGCGCGATAAAACAAAACATATTTGTTGATATTTTACCATTTACACGCTTTGAAATGCGTTGAGCATTAAGGAAGATTGACGAAATCAGTTCCAGTTTGTACTTTTATGGGTTTGTTTGTTTGATTTGGGGTTTAACGTCTCCGTCAACACTGTAAAGGTCATTTTGGAGACGTTGCTTCCAATTTTGTGGGACTTCTACCAGACATTGAGATGAAATGACATCTCAAGCCCTGTCGCCCAATGAAACCAATAGGGTTTAGTAGCATGGACGGTCCGCCTCGCACCGCGGTTCCTGGACAGGCTTAGATCGTCTAAGCGGTTTACCAGTACTAGTGTGCCGGCCGGATTCAGCTCTGCGTGGAAGCATCATGCAGCCCATATATTTCTTCAATTTTTATGGGTGAAGGTTTATCAATATACCCAAAGATTTATGTTGACGATATCCGAGTGACTATCACTTATTTGTATTTATCATATGACGTCGCGTCTGAGAGTGTAATAACGCCATGTATTATTTTCGATAATCCACTTGTGGATTAAATATGCAAATTAGCTAGATACGTTCCGTAAAGTTACATGTACGACGCCCTTAACGCCGTCGCGTTTACTAATGGCGGAATATTGACATTTTTGTAAACAATCGAGAATAAAATGGATTTTAAATGTCATATGATAAATAGAATCTTGCATTCGTGCTCATGTATTGTTGAATTTATTAAACTCGTTGAGGAAAATCGATAAAATGCTCGGCAAAGCCTCGCATCTTATCCCTTTTCCTTAACTCGTTTAATAAATTCAATAATACATGAACACTCATGTAAGATCCTCTATAAAATATATGTATTTATAGTTTGGTTTACAATGGAATTATAATCGTTGTGACGTCAGAGTGATGGGTAAAGAGTGTTTCCTGTAGCATCTGAACTGGACTCATGTGTTGGGATTGGCAAACGATGTAGACCAAGAAAGGGCACTCTGGTCAGGGTCAACATTGTTCGCTCAAATATAGGCATTTTAACAAAACAGTCTAAGAGTCCTACCTGTTCAAGACCATTTTCCCAGCCTACACTCAGAGACCATTGACCCACTAATGATGTCAGTGCTTTGATTTATGGATTATGATATACTTACCGAAGACTTACTAATGTGGTTTTCCAAGGCTCGTGAGCCAGCTCGTCACATATTTTCTTTGCCAAAGTTGTCTTCCCTTGACCACCAATGCCACTAACATATACACCTATAATTGAATAAACATATTCAAAATTCGCTAGTTAAATACAGTCATGCGAGTGCAGGACAATTACAGTCAAGGCTGTTGTTAGGCCACATCTATTAAGCGACGGCCACCTTTTTGGTTCATAGTTTTTCTATTATATGCTAATGTATATGAAATTTTATTTGTTTGATTTGAGGTTCAACGTCCCTATGAACACTGTATAGGTCACTTTGGAGACGTTGCTTCCAATTTTGTGGGACTTTTACCCGACACTGAGATGAAATGACATCTCATGCCATGTCGTCCAATGAAACCAATAGGGTTTATAAGCATGGACGGGCCGACTCACACCGCTTTGCCTTTGCAGGCTTAGATCCTCTAAGCGGTTTACCACTATTTGTGTGTAGCCGTTTTCAGCTCTGCGTCGAAGCATCATGCAGCCCATCTATTTCTTCAAGCCCCGATGGGCGGGGGCAATCATGTATATGAAACAAAATTTCTTAGCAAATTGATTTTTAAGCCTTTTCCATCAGGGAAAAGTGACGTTCTTTTCATTATAGTCAGTCAAACAAATGCCCGCAAATATGAGATTGAGAACAGCATTAACAACTGTATATGCAATAAAGAGAAGTCATCTCCGGCATTTTCCTGGCGTAGCTTGAGTGATTTGTCTGCTTAGAACCTACCGACAAAAACACTAAAGCTAATCAATTTCAATTCTACGAGATTCAAGAAACGGTGGAAATGGTTTAATATAACATTAATTATAAGCCTTTATAAAAAATAACATCTAATGTACCAGTACATAGTGATGTTAACTTGTTGCACCAGACGGTAATGCCATGGGCTGTTAAGCTGATATTCTGCTCGCACAATGGCCATGCTTTCGGACATTTAGCTTGACATTAAAGCAATTTAGCACCTCAGGGTCATTATCTGTCTACACACATCCAGTAATTTCAGTAATTTTGTTCTTTATAAACTATCTTCTTCATATCTGAAATATTTATGTCTGCCTAGGAAAAACAGTACGCTGTTTTATTTTCGTTTTATACATTCATTTGTAGCTAAGTAAGATGATGTGGGAAACGTATTATTTTTAAGGTTTGCGGATTTAGCTACTGTATCCATTATCCTTCATTTTAAGCCAATATATTTGAAACTGTCCTTTTAATGACCTTGCTGTGTGCAATTTATCAACCCTACCCCCAAATCCAGAGGCTGTATTCACAATTTTTGTCAAATGTTCGAACGAAAGGTTGGATGTTTCCAACATTTCATAATGAAGATGAACCATTTCATCTTGGAAAATATATAACATAGATATCTAGTAGACATAAGATAACGGAAGCATAAAAATACTTATAAGGTTCGACTCCCGAAATATATATACTAGCTGTTGTTTGTTTTGATGGCAGTTGATAGCGCGAGACAATTTTGATTGCGCTTTCAAATGAATATAGCAATCAACAATATGTGAACTAGAGCTGTCAGTGAAACTGATTAGGGCCCCGGCAGTGCCATCAGATGAATTGAATTTTTTTTCAAAGAGCCATTACTCTTAGAGTACTGTAGCTAAAGTTACGTAACTTGCGATGTAATTGTGTAATGATATTGAGACCTTATATCTAAGTTCGAAGGTGATGCATTTGACGGTTTGTAAGTTATGAGTAAAAAACAAAAGGGTATATCTATATGGGCAACTGTCAATAAATTCTACTTCAGTTTCATTCGGATATCTATATTGATTTTGAAATTAAGATGAAAACAAAAGACGAAAAAAAAAATGATTTTTTTTTTGTTGTTTTTCGAAGGCAAAAACTTTCAGAGTATTATAGCTACAGTTAAGTAAATTGCCATGAAATTGTTTAATGTTGTTGTGATCTTACGTTTAAAGGTTGAAAATGATGCATTTGAAAGTTTGTAAGTTATAAAGAAGAAACATAAAAAATGTTGATGGACAGACGGTCAGATGGACAGACAGATGGATAGACAGATGGACAGACGGGTGGACGGACGGATGGACGGACAAGGCATTACTATAGGGCAACTGTCAATAACTATAGGAAGTTTCATTTGAATATCTAGAGCGGTTTTAAAATAAAAATGAAAAAAGACGAAAAAAGCTGAATTCAAGTTTTTCAAAGGACCATAACGCTAAGAGTAGTGAAGCTACAGTTACATTACTTGCCACAATATTGTGTTAAGATAATGGGACCATATGATTAAAGGTTTGACGGTTTGTAAGTTATTATGAAAAACATGAAAAATGTGGACGTTTTTTAAGGTTTTTTTTGTCAAAGGGTCATAACTCTGGAAGTATTGTAGCTAGAGTTATGTAAGATGCCATGAAATTGTGTAAAGACATTGTGATCTTATATTTAAAGTTTGAAGTTGTTGCGTCTGACTTTTGGTAAGTTATTAAGAAAAGAAATATAAAAAATGTGGACGGACAGACGGACAGACAGGGTAATTAATATGGGACACCCGCAAATAAATTTGCGGGGCCCTAATTATATTACTAGTCTCACTTTTTCTAAATGACCCCCCACCCCCAACACACTAAAAATCGACAATAATTTTGTGGTCTTCAAATTCTCCTGTAAAAGAAACCCGCCAAGATTATTGACTGCATCACACATATTTATGTTCTTTTGAAATGTTTTGATGCCTGCCAGAAAATAACATTTCACCGTCAATGGTCGAAGAATCTAATCTATGTGTGACGTCATGCTACGGTGGCTTTTTATGACGTCACTTGTCACGCTCTTCTCCCCTGTGATTTGTTGCAGAATAAATCACAGTTCCTTTCCATTGTCCATATAGGCGCACTGTGTAAGAATCAAAAACAAAGATCGTTAAGGGTTCCGGCACAATAGCAGAAAAAAAGTATTATATTTTTCATCTGACTTGACAGTTTAATAATCATGGAAGAAATTGTTGTCTCATTACGACAACACGCTACCTGCCCAGGAACCACGGTGCGAGGCGGACCGTCCATGCTAATAAACCCTATTGGTTTCATTGGGCGACAGGGCTTGAGATGTCATTTCATCTCAATGTAGGGTAAAAGTCCCACACAATTGGCAGCAACGTCTCCAAAATGACCTTTACAGTGTTGACGGGGACGTTAAACCTCAAATCAAACAAACAAAACAAACAAACGACAACACGCTAATTCAAATATATTTAAAATTTTACCACCAAAAATGAAACTTTTCAGATAAAAAGTTCGGATATTTTTCATATTTCTGCTCAAAACAGAGATTGTTGGTATTCATTAGAACCACCTCGCTAAGGCGGTTCTAATAAGTCATCACAATCTATGTTTTTGAGCAGAAATTAAAAACAAATGCATACTTCTGTAAACCAAAGTTTTACTATATCAAAGTGGGGTGTAAGGGGCCTTAGGGGGTCAAAATTATACAGGTGTGTTTTTCCTGATGCCTAATAGGTAGGTTATCCTTATTTTGTCACAAACAAAGTTCATTAAGTAAACGTGCCCATAGAAATACTTTGTAAACTTCCTCCGAAAAATCTTAGATGAAAAATTGTGTTTATTTTCTTATTTCTGCTCAAAATAAAGATTGTGGATACTCGTTAGAACTGCCTCATCGAGGCGGTTCTAACGAGTACCCACAATCTATATTTTAGAGCAATAATAAGAAATATGAGGTTTACCCCTGCTAACCCAGTTTTACTATATAAAAGTGGTGTTCAAGGGGGTAACCATTATATAGACGTGCTTTCGTGATCTTCAAAGCATTGAAAATAAGCAGGATTCAGCTTTCCATTACAGTAACGCATCCGTGTGACAGCAGCCGTGTGACATAGTGCATTTTTTTCATATCTCCAAAACGGTTATTTTTCTGGTTAAAAATTGTGATATCTTTCTTATTCCTTCAAGCAAAGGTTGTGGTAGCTCGTTAGTACCGCCTCATTTACGGGCATCCGTTGCCTAGTGGTTAAGAGCGCTGACTCTTGATCATTAGGTCTCTCATCGCTGTGGTTCGAGCCTCGCTCGGGTCACATGTGAGACGTCAAGTTCTGCAACGGAAGGTCAGGTGGTGTTTCTCCGGGTACTCCGGTTTTCGCCCACCTCTGATTAATGATCGGCTCGATATGAGTGAAATAATCTTGAAAGGGCCGTAAAACCAAAAACAAAAAAAAAGTACCACCTCATGACGTATACCCATGTATCCCCCAGTTTTCTCCATATACAGTTGGATTTTAAGGGGTGCAGTTTCATGATGCATTCCTATCTTCCTGCTTAGTGTGAATTTTATATATTTATGTCATAAACGTCATAGAAACAAGAAACCGAAACATAAGATAGCCTAAATACACTATGCATAATATATTAACTTTGACCGAAAATGAAGAAATCCCTATCAAACCAACCTTTAACACGACGTGACCAGTTCCGAATGAAGTCTTCATCATCGCGGCTTATATCAGTTTTTGGGGCTGACTGGACACCCAAAAGACCTAAAATAAGCTGCTTATCTCTGTCCCTGCCGACAAAAAAGTCACTGGCTTTAATTTCTTGTCGCTGGTGATCTTTCAGCTGATGAATTACGTTTCTTACTTTATCCACCATCGGTTGGCCTTCATAATGCAGTTCTTTGATTGCCATAATCTGCTTCAGATGTTTTGCTGATTCAAGTTTGTCATAATCTGAAATGATGTTGAGGGGGATGAAAACACCTAGCATGTTTTCTTACATTGTTTGACAAGGGAGATCATTTACGAGATTTCCCTTTTGCTTTTTCATAAACTAAGCCCCTCTGAAAAGGGGTTTACTTCTAAAGGAAAAAATAAATTTAATTCTTTCCCTTCAGAGATTACCGCCATCTTTATCAAGGTTGTTGATCGTTACCTCAGCAGGAATCCTAGACTCAATAAAGCTTGTTTAGACGTTCGAAGTACCGCTTGCAGTGACCATGGAGGTGGTTGGCGACACAGTTCATGAATATCCTCTAAGGGTTTTGTTTTGTTTTTATCTCAGTATCTTTGTTGTTTTGTCAAGCCGATTCCCCTGCTACCTGTTCGCAATTTAAAATGCTCCTGTGCATAATTGTTATAAAAAGTGATGTAATGTTAGCGCAAAAGCAGGATGTAAAAGAAATGAGCACATGACAAAACCTACAATAAGACATGTGCGCCTATCGAAGACTCAGATCAGCCAGTGCATCCATATAGTCTAACCAGAGACTTCTCATGCTGCATGAAGAAGCATTGGACCCTTAGCTATCCTTAGAGCTCACAACGAAGACTCTGATCAGACTGCTCGGATGCGCAGACTGATCTGAGTCTTCGTTGGGCGCCCATGTATTATTGTAGGTTTTGTTATGCGCTGGCTAACATGTACTTGTTTGATTTGAGGTCACATGTAATTGGGTATTGTATATATAATTATATGCTTACTGCCTCATATGTCAAACGTTTTTTGATCTGAAAGTAATAAGTGCCTCTGTCTGTCTGTCTGATAATGGAGACAAAATAATTCTGGTGGAATTGTCCTCCCTGAGGTTATATCCATTCCCTTTAAGATAAATAAAAATGCCTGAACCAGTCAGCCACAGGACAGACCGTGGCATTACGATGACACATCCGTTTGTTATAGTGCATTCTTCCATACCCCCCCCCCCCCCTGGGCAGGCTTAGATCCTCCAAGCGGTTTACCAGTTCTCGTGTGCGGGTCGGTTTCCGTTCTGCGTGGAAGCATCATGCAGCCCATATATGCTGATTTCAATATATTTTACCTGAGCAAAAACGTAGATTTTTGGCACACTTGGGATTGCAGACGCCTTCGAGATTCTGCGGCTATGCTACTCGCCTGATAAACCAGGGGTCGTATGTTCAATCCCGAGCTTCTCCAGACTTTCGCACAAGTCTTTGTTTGTTTGTTTGATTTGAGGTTTAACGTCCCCGTCAACACTGTAAAGGTCATTTTGGAGACGTTGCTTCCAATTTTGTGGGACTTTTACCCGACATTGAGATGAAATGACATCTCAAGCCCTGACGCCCAATGAAACCAATAGGGTATATTAGCATGGACGGTCCGCCTCGCACCGCAGTTCCTGGACAGGCTTAGATCCACTAAGCGGTTTACCACTACTACTGTGCGGGTCGGATTCAGCTCTGCGTGGAAGCATCATGCAGCCCATATATTTCTTCAAGCCCCTATGGGCGGGGGCCATCGCACAAGTCTTTAAACATAGGTCCCGTCTCCGTATGACCTAAGTTGTCGGTGGGACGCAAAACGCACATACTAGATTGTAACATGCAATCAGGGACCAGTTGTTCGAAGCATCGTTTGCTTAACGAGCTCGTAAATTGTCAACATATTAACTATTTTAGCAAGTACAACATCAAATACAGTGGAATTTTTGCTGAAAAAAAATTTGAACAGCTTTTGCAAATGCAAAAAGTACTCAAATTTACCAGCAAAAATGAAAGCAAATTTGTCATATTTAATTATCAAAGTTTAAATGATTCATCAACTAACAATGAGCCTTATACATTTGATGCTCAGCTGAGTTGAGTATGAAAAACGTTTTATAGCCTCGGGGCCAGGTCTATTTTATGGTATTATGACAACACACGCATTAGGCATTATGGTCTCTAGGAGTAGGTGTATTACGCTATCTATGTAAGGGGAAACTCCCCAGGGACTCAAGAATGAGTTTGAACCAGGCATGGTAAACGAGCCAGCGATGTTCGAGCTATCGAACTTTTTCTGTTTAAAGAATAAATAAGTTATAAATAGTAAGATCCTTTGGAAGCAAAGAAAACACCAAATAAATGTAAATAACAAACTCGGTTTTATTATGCCCTCCACCGGAGGGGAGGGGGACATATTGTTTTTGATGCGGATCTCATTTGCGTCGGCATCGGCGTCAGCGTCTGCGTCAGCGTCGGCGTCTGCGTAGCCTGTTTGAAGCACTATACCTTCTGAACCTATTGATGGATTTTGACCAAACTTGCATAGTTACATCACTAGGATGGGAGAAAACAGTCATTAGGCTATGATATGACCTCATTTTCAAAGTCACAGGCCCCCAAAACCATTCATTTTGGGGCCAAAATTGGCTTGTCTGTACTCTTTCTCTTTAACGAATAGATTAATTTCAGTCAAACTTGGTATATCATTACAGCATACCGCAGATTTGATTAGAATTTGGCGACATTTACTTTTTTCTCAAGGTCACAGGCCCGCAAAATCTTGTCAATTTCGATCCGGCAGGAATCGAACCCGCAACCTCTTGAACATCAGTCTGAAGTGCATCCGACTGAGCTACCGGGGCCAGAGATAGACTGATCTGAGTCTAGGTCTGAGCATGTACATGTATTCAGTCATTACGCAAACACGCCTATACAAATACATTGCCACCTTTATCGCCGAAATAATGAAATTTTTATGTTGTAAAAGAAAACTATCCTTCATGCATCACTAAATACCCTAACCGGCCTCGGTAGCTCAGTCCGATCGCGTCCGACTGGTGATCAGGAGGACGCGGGTTCGATACCTACCAGGGTCGGGAACATTCTTTCGTGGAGATTGATCATGAAATCTTTTCTACGGTCTTTATCCCCCTCCCGTTGATTCAAGAAGGGCAGTTGTCAGTTTCTGGCGAAAGAATGTGCACTGTACTGGTTAACGGCCTACGTATAAGCCTGCCCAGTAAAAGTGTGGGTAGGTAAACTGACCAGCTCAAAAATGACCCAAAAAGTGTTGACTGGGCCGTTAAACTCCAATACAAACCATCACGAAAACACGTCTATATAATTTTGACCCCCTTGAACCCCACATTTATACAGTTAAACTGGGGTTTACAGGGTAAATCTTATTTTTTCTTATTTCTGCTCAAAAATATAGATTGTGGGTACTCGTTAGAACCGCCTCAATGAGGCAGTTCTAACGAGTATCCACAATCTATATTTTCAGCAGAAATAAGAAAAATATGATTTTTCATCTTAAAATTTTAGGGGTTTTTTTTTTCGGCTGTAAAGTTTACAATGTATTTGTATAGGCTTTTTTTCGTAATGAAATCACTAAATACCCACATTATCTGTTGTTATGCTAACAATGGGCTGGTAGGTCTATGGGCCTATGGGTCTATGCAACCGTGTGATTAAACATGACCACAACCTACTCACTGCCATTTAAGACCCTGAAAAACCTCTTTTGTAAATTAAAAGGTTCGTCATCATCGTAGCTATCTTCATCAGAGTCCGTAGAAATTCCCTCATCTAAATCATCATGCGCCAGTATGTTGAAAGATGTAATAATTTCTTCTATTATGCCCTCATCGAATGCTTCAAACACTTCCTTCAGTAAGTTCTCCCAAGGGCCGATCTGTAGAGGTCCGACACCGACTGTCCGATCCATTAGTTACTATTGCCTGCAAATTACACGGTAACGTTAACAAGTCTACGTGATGAATACACTTGTAAACGCTACTTTATACAGAGAAAGGTAATATTTAGGCCATCCTTAAAAAATTCTTCGTTTACTGTGCTCCTACCTACCCACACAGATTGCCCCTACCCAAAAAATTTTATTACTATTCTGAGGAAAAGTTTTTTTTGTTTTTTTTTTCTTTTTTTTTGAGATCTTGATTAAACTCAAATTTAACACACTTCACCAAATTTCAAGAAGATGACATTTTTTTTTTTTGGCTGTTTCAATTTTGTTTCAGAGAAAATCAGGCTTGACATTTCATTTGAATGGTCTGCTAAATCAGGCTTGACATTTCATTTGAATGGTCTAGCAGACCATTCAAATGAAATATCAAGCCTGATTTTCTCTGAAAAAAAAACTATCAGAAAATAAGTATTTGAAATGATGTTTCCGGTTCTTGTATGGTGCTTTAAGGATCAATTATCTTTTCAGATCTAAACAAAAAAACCTACCTTCCTACCCACCTCACATATGATGGGTAGGAGCACAGCAAACAAAATTTTTTTAAGGACGGCCTTACAACGGTATACATTATTTCAAGCAGGATCTTAGCACAAAAACATACCGGCCTCGATAGCTCTGTCGGATGCGCGTCTGACTAGTGATCAGGACGCGGGTTCGATACCTACCTGGTTCGGCAACATTCTTTCGTGGAGATTGATCATGAAATCTCTTCTACGGTTATTCTCCCCCTTCCGCTGATTCAAGAAGGGCAGTGGTCGGTTTCTGGCTAAAGAATTGGCACTGTACTGGTTAACCGCTTACGTATATATGCCTGTCAAGGAGAAGTGTGGATAGGTAAACTGACCGGCTCAAAATTGACCTAAAATAGTGTTGGCTGTGCCGTCAAACTCCAACAGTAACAAAGGTCAAAAACATACATTATTGGGTATTTTGTTTGTTTCTGTTTGATTGGTCAACACTGTAAAGGTCATTTTGGAGACGTTGCTTCCAATTTTGTGGGACTTTTACCCGACACTGAGATGAAATGACATCTCAAGCCCCCCTGTCGCCCATTGAAACCAAAAAGACATTATGGGTATTTACATGAGCACCTAGAATCAATATTTGTAGCATAAATGAGAAAACCTTTTTTTTTTTTTTTAATGAAAATTACTAGATGATTTTTTTTTTTTTTTTTTTTTTTTTGTTTGTTTTGTTTTTTTTTGGGGGGTGGGGGGGGGTTACGGCCATTTCAAGATTACCCCACTTATATCGAGCCATCCGTTACCGAAGGCGGGCGAATTCCGGTGTACCCGGAGCAAACCCACCTGACTTTCCGTTGCAGAACTTGGCGTCTCACATATGACCCGAGCCAGACTCGAACCACAGCGGTGAGAGACCTAATGATTAAGAGTCAGAGCTCTTAACACCAGGCCACAAAGGCTCGTTCTAGATAAAGTAAAACAGATATTAAAGACGTCATTTGTAGCACACGAGGTCGTGTTTCAGTGGGCGATTTGGGGACCGAATGATTTTTTGTTTCTTGTCTGCTATTGTCTACGTGACTACCGCAAATCAAGGTAACGGTTATTCTCGGACCGCGGTATAATTGTCGCTGTGACATGAGAATTCAAGGTCAAGAGTTATTTTGTAAAATAATGACTAACGTCATGTGGCATGACATTGACAGACAGTGTAGATCCTTATCATACGCGGTGTCTGATCAGGATCTACACTGTTATCTAAAAGTACAGAAATTTAAGGGTTAATTTGTACTAATTTATTTTAGTTCGGTTGCGATTGAAGCTTCAAGCTTATTTAATCGCTCTCGAACACTCATTCCGGATGTTTTCACGCGCGCGAGAGGGAGGCAGTGCCTATTACACCCATTTACACCTGGGTGGAGTAAGGCAGTGTCATTATGTGTCTTGCCCAAGGACACACCTCGATACCGGGTGCCGGATTCGAACGCACAACCTCTCGATCATGAGTCGAACGCGTTAACCTCTGCGCTATCGAGGATTAATCAAAAGCTAATACAGTCGAACTTCAATGGCTCGAACACCTTTTGGACCTCGAAAATCTGTTCGAGACAGGGCTAGTTCGAGCCACTGAGGTTACTATCAGGAGGCATAACGAGATACTTTTAAACATCTTTTCGGTGTTCTATAATGAAAATGTATGCTGTGTGTACTCATTAGAATCGCCTCATCGAGGCGATTCTAATGAGTACAAACAGCATACATTTGCAAGTTAGACTAAAATCTCCTTAATTATCCCCACTATTTCTTATGTAGAGGATTTCGCTAGGGGCTCAAGAATGGGTTCGACACATCCATGGTAAACGAGCCATCGGTGTTCGAGCCACCGAAGTTCTACTGTACTTATATACGCTGTTAGTGCTATGATTAAAATGACTGTTGAAGTACGACGGCAGTAAATATTTACGTAAGCAAAATGTGTACTTCCAGCATGGCCGCCCATTCAATGTTCTGTTTGTTCTGATCAAAGCGGTACGTACAAACACCGGGTCGGACCCAAATACCGGATCGGGCCCTATTCGTTCCATTATTTCCTTAGTTTTTCGGTTGTTGTTTTTTTTTTCATATAGTATTTTTTTATTGATTAATTTGGTTCTGTTCTACATCTTAAATATTAGCACCCACAATGTCTACGTTTGGATTACTTGGGAGATTTTGTCACTGTGATCTTAAGCCTTCTCTTGCTGAATATTCAGTTTAGCCACACCCATTTATGACTTTGGACCAATCAGATTACTTGATATAATCTATTCTTACAAAGCCATTAACTAAATGTCAACTAGTGTAGATCCTGATCAAATGGCATCTGGAGCTTTACTGTTTCGGAAGATAGGGGTTGTCGTGAAAGGCATGATAAGAGTTAATGGCATATTAGATAGATAGATTTTTCTTGAATATGTTTCAAGATATCAAAATGAAATTCCGCCGGCCATTTAACATAATATAAAAAAGTTGTGCTATATATTTAAACATAAGTAATTACAATAATAAGAAGAATAAAAGGCATTGTATACAGCGAACATTGCGAAACTGTATTCTTCACGAAAACATGACCCCCTTAAATCCCACTTTTATGTAGTAAAACTGGGGTTTACAGGAGAATGCAGTATTTTTCTTATTTCTGCTAAAAACATAAATTGTGGGTACTCTTTAGAACCGCCTCGCCAAGGCGGTTCTAACGAGTCCACAACCTATCATTTGAGCAGAAATAAGAAAAATATCTAAATTTTTCATCTTAAAATATTCGTTTTTCCGCGGTAAAAGGAGCAGTCCCTATAAGGCCCATTTTATGGCCCCTCTAGATTTTCTTTAAACTTTGCAGACTCAGCATAGGATGTATTTGCTGTAATGTGGTGAAATTTCAGATCCGCAGATTTAATGGTATTGGCTCTATGAGCAACCAAAGTGGGTGGGGTAATTCTACCCCATTGAGAGACCTGTGGCTCTTACGCTATTATCTCTAGCACAAAGTATCTTGGCAAGTGGGTCTTTTTAGTATTGTTTAGACCTTTATAGATGTTAAACATAATGCATATGTTTTTGTGGAAAAATTCTTCACTTTACCATTATACTCACTTATAAGTCGTACCTAAATTTCAGCTAAATTTACTGACCGTCTTTACGCAAAACCACAACATAAGTTTATTTCCAAAGCTACTGCAAAAGTACTTGACAGGGATAATAAGAATATAATAGGCATTGCCAAATTATGAGCATTTCTATCTTCTGTAATTACTTATAGAGTTATCTGCCCCTGAATCCAGTTTTTGACATATTTTCTGTCATATTTAAAATTTTTTGATATATGGCAAAAGGATTCTTCAAAACAGTCAAAAACTCAGCACACAATGATTTTCTGTCGATCTTATGAAGCTATTAGGTGATTTGTAAATATCGTCTTTGATAATGACTTAAAGAATATGGGTGGGTTAAATACACCCCTTTGCTATTTCTACTGCAAAAATTCCTTGCTTTTGTCAACTCATCTTCATAAATCTATCTTACTGCCAATTAAAATGAAGTTAGAAAAAACGAAGCTTTCTCATAATCTTTAGAATAAGTCTCCTTTTAGGTCATACTTACCTATAACATTGAAATATTACTGGACTTAATAAATCTTGCATTACATCACAGCATTTATTTTGAAGCTTTTCTGTTGATTTTACATGGATTTGGAACTGCAGCCAAAATGGTTAGTAGAAAATTGTGGTTCATCTTGTTCAGATTCCAGAGCAGTTTTAGGCTTCATATATGCTTTCAGGTAAACCAAGAAATGATTGCTTGTAGAGCCTTTCAAGCACATGCTTACTCAGTCCCTTCACTTGTATATTATTTTGGAGCCTTCAATAGTCTCTGACCTTTGATCCAGGTACTCTTTGAGCCTTTCATTTAACTCTGGACACCACATACATGGTCAACCAACTGGCAGGTGTTGTTTTTATGAATTTACCTATCAAGTGATTTCGACAGCCAGTCTTCAATAGATTATCAGCTTTGGCTGACCAACAACTGCTTAGGGATTTCACAGGAAGCAGAGTCACTACACAGATCCTGATTTAGACAAAGACAGTTATGGTAGCAATCCAGTAAACGAAACAAGCATTCAATATTTTACACCTGAACCCATAATGATGGTTGGCTGGACATAGAGGGTCCTCCATCCCACTGGTAGTCTGTGCTACTGACCATTTAAGGCAGTGGTTTTGATGTGGTTCATGTAATACTTGGGCTTGTTGATGTCCCCTTTGTGTATTACATTTGCTGTGTGTCTTTTGTTTCACATTTTAATCACCCCTTGTGAGGAAGAAATTGTTGCACTCCAAGTGTCTTTGGCTGCATCTATGACGTGGTCTATGTGAGCTCTGTATGTGATCTCTATTAAGTTTAGCGTCTGTTCTGTATTGCGTCTAAAGAAACTTAAGTACCAGAGTACATATGCTATATGTGCAGAGCAACCAACTGTGCGTGTCCCCACTTCGGCACCGACAGTACCACCCACTAATGGGATTTAGTCCTTGACTGCACTCGATCAATAAACTATTACGTTTTGCTGGAAGTATGCCTGGAAAGAAATTGGGCTTTAAATATACCTTCCTTCTCTTTATGCATCAAGATTTCATACTGCCCGTTCTCATCGAAATGCTCATCTGTGTAACACTGAGCTTATTTTAGCTGATATATGCCCATGCTCAAATCCCTAAGCTCATTTTCAGCTAGCTGATGAAACTTCTAAATCTGCATCCTGCACCTTTTTCCCATTTGCCACGGTTTTTTTTATCCCAATCATATTTTAGTACTTTGCCCTGCAGCTTGTTAGGACTTTTCGCCAATGCCATTATTCTTTTGGTGGCCGGATTGGAACCAAGCACCTTTCGATTGTAAGTCGAACGCACTAGCCACTGAGCTATCAAGGCTATTTACTTTTAATAGAATGTGATGTATAGCAAAAGAATAAATATGAAACCTCATGTAAAAACAAGATGTGTTTGTGAAACACTGATGCCTCCCCCCACCGGATAGCGCATGTTTAATATGAAAGCAGTATCACTAAGCAATTGAAAGAAATGGCCAATGTTCAAGTCTTGAAAAGTAGGTCAAGGTCACAAGGTAAAAATTATGAGATCATTGGAAAGGTCTTGTGACATAGAATGCACAAGTGAAATAAGAAAGCCCTATCACTTATCAATTGAAAGTTATGGCCAATGTTAAAGTTTTTAAAAAGGAGGTCAAATGTCAAGGTAAAGGTCATGAGGTCAACAATTATGGTACCACTGGAAAGGACTTGTGAAAAAGAATGCACATGTGAAATATGAAAGCCCTCTCACTTACCAATCAAAAGTTATGAACTATGTTAAAGTTTTTAAAAAGTAGGTCAAATGTCAAGGTGAAGGTCACAAGGTCAACAGTTATAGTATCACTAGATAAGTCTTGTGACAAGGAATGCACATGTGAAATATTAAAGCCGTACCACTTACCAAATCGAAAGTTATGGCCAATGTTTAAGTGTTTAAAAAGTATGTCAAATGTCAAGGTCACAAGGTCAAAAATTATGGTACAACTAGAAAGGTCTTGTGACAAGGAATGCACATGTGAAATATGAAAGCCCTGTCACTTACCAATCAAAAGTTATGGCCAATGTTAATGCTTTTAAAAGTTTTGAAAAAAGTAGGTCAAAGTCAAGGTCAAGGTTTCGAGATAAAAAATTATGGTACCACTGGAAAGGTCTTGTTATAAGGTATACACATGTGAAATATAAAAGCTCTATCTATTACCATTCAAAAATTATGCCCAGTGTTAAGGGTTTTGTAGGCAGACAAACAGACAGACAGATCAAAAACTATTTGCCCCCTGAATCTCGATTCCGGGGGCATAATAGGTGTTGTCATCCAATAAAAGATCATTTTTTTTTTATTGCTAGATATTTCTGGTGTAACGAATGTGAACAACTATTGTTTCAACCATCAATTATAGTATGCGCTAGTTCTTACTCTTCACTAGTATGATTTATGAAGATGAATTGACATAAAGCAAATGATTTTCCGCAGTCGAAATAGCAAAGGGGTGTATTTAACCCACCCATATTGTTTTTAGTCATTGTCAAATAAAATATGTACAAATCACCTAATAGCTTCATAAGATCGACAGAAAACCATTGTTTGCTTAGTTTTTGACTGTTTTGAAGAATTCTTTTGGCATATATTTATAGATTTTAAATATTACAGAAAATATGTCAAAAGCTGTATTCAGGGGCAGATAACTCTATAAGTAATTACAGAAGATAGAAATGCTCATAATTTGGCAATGCCTATTAAATCTCAATTATCCCTGTCGAGTACCTTTGCAATAGCTTTGGAAATAAACTTACGTTGTGGTTTTGCGTAAGGACGGTCAGTAAATTTAGCTGAAATTTAGATACAACATATAAGTGAGTATAATGGTAAAGTGAAGAATTTTTCCACAAAAACATATACATTATGTTTAACATCTATAAAGGTCTAAACAATACTAAAAAGACCCATTTGCCAGGATGCTTTGTGCTAGAGATAATAGCGTAAGAACCACATGTGTCTCCATGGGGTAGAATTACCCCACCCACTTTGGTTGCTCATAGAGCCAATGCCATTACATCTGCGGATCTGAAATTTCACCACATTACAGCAAATACATCCTATGTTGAGTTTGCAAAGTTTAAAGAAAATCGAAAGGGGCCATAAAATGGGCCTTATAGGGACTGCTCCTTTACAGTTTATTTGTATAGGCGTGTTTTCGTAATGAAAGACATTGTATACAGCGAGCATTGCGAGACTGTATTGGCGAACATATTCTTCTTAACCCTCACTGCTCGTGTATGCTGCAGGTATGTTTTCTCAATGCAAGGCCCATACTACGATAGACATTTTCGCTCCCGCCCATAGAGGCTTGAAGAAATATATGGGCTGCACAATGCTTCCACGCAGAGCTGAATCCGGCCCGCACACTAGTACTGGTAACCCGCTTATAGGATCTAAGCCTGTCCAGGAACCGCAGTGCGAGGCGGACCGTCCATGCTAATAAACCCTATTGGTTTCATTGGGCGACAGGGCTTGAGATGTCATTTCATCTCAATGTCGGGTAAAAGTCCCACAAAATTGGAAGCAACGTCTCCAAAATGACCTTTACATTGTTGACGGGGACGTTAAACCTCAAATCAAACAAACAAAACAACGATAGACATTTAATGTTTATTGTCGTGTGACGTCGTTATTAAATTAGATAAACGGTTAACCAGATTAGCACAGGTGGTCCACTTTTAATATGTTCTATAAAAGAGTTATCCTTTGGAAGTAAGGAATACACCACAGAACTGGAAAATATGAAGTGTTCATGTTTTCTGGGCCAGACTAGCTAGTTTCGGCCATTTAGGCCTTATCAGTCACCCTCGAATATTTTCAAAATTCCAAATAACCCTTCTCTTGCTGAATATTCATTTAAGCTACACCCATTTCTGTCTAGCAACCAATCAAATTACTTGATGTAATTTATTGCTACAAATTCATAAACTAAATGACAAACAGTGTAGATCTTGATCAGATGGCTTCTTTAGAAGCCATCTGATCAGGATCTTCACTGATTGCAAAGATAGGGGTTGTCGTAAACAGCAAGATAATGGTTAAAACTAGTTCACGACGCAGTCACGTTATTGATGTTCCAGAAGGTAAAGGGAAAGGCCAATGTCTTAAAGTTACGGAGAACAATATTTTATTACATAGAGGAAGAAAAACGCGGCCGCCGCCCATCGGGACTTGAAGAAATAGATTTGCTGCATGATACGTCCACGCAGGACTGAAACCGACGGCACACGAGTACTGTTAAACCGCTTAGAGGTGCTAAGTCTGCCTAGGCAAAGCGGTGTGAGTTGGACCGTCCATGCCTAGAAAACCCTATTGGTTTCATTGGGCGACAGAGCTTGAGATGTTTTTTCATCTTAATGTCGGGTAAAAGCCCCGCAAAACTGAAAGCATCGTCTCCAAAATGACCATATACAGTGTTGATATGGCGTTAAACCTCAAGTTAAACAAATAAGGGGAAAAACGGCTAAGTATATTGGAAATAAAAAAAATAAATGATAAGTAACAGATAAATATTATGATAATTTTCATATTTCAGCTCAAAACATAGATTAGGGAAATTTATTAGAACCGCCTCAGCGAGGCGCTTCTGACGAGTACCTACAATCCATGTTTTATAAACAGAACCACACTTATAAACCCTATTGGTTTCATTGGGCGACAGGGCTTGATATGCCATTTCATCTCAATGTTTGGTAAAAGTCCCAACGTCTCCAAAATGACCTATACAGTGTTGACTTGAACGTAAATCGAACTCGCAAACAAAGCACCATCTCTTTTTTCGATATGAAGCAAACATAATTTTGTATGCTGAAGATCTCTCTCAACTGTCCACAAAGAATAAAATATCGATGAAAAAGTGACCACAGCATAGAAAACCAGGTTAATTTTATTAATTGACAAACTTAAAGCAAGAGGGCCCAGAGGACCCTGATTCGCTCACCTGAATGTCATGGTCTCTTTTACATTCTATTTTTAGCTCTGGTGGCCATCTTGTTCATCAGAGTGGAACGATGTTAGCTATTTTGGTAGAGTGTCACCTAGGCAACATTCCTTTGAAGTTTGAATCAAATTGACCCAAGGGTTTAGGAAGAGTTCGCATTTGAAGCAAATTTACAATGTTTTTCTATTTTTAGCTCTCGTGGCCATATTGTTCATCGGAGCAAGACCATTTTAGCTATTTTAGTAGAGAGTCATCTAAGCAACATTCCTATGAAGTTTGAATGTAATTGGTCCCAGGGTACAGGAGGAGTTGTCGTTTGAAGATTTTTTTAGCCCCGTTGGCCATCTTGTTTATCATAGCAGAATGATTTGAACTATTTTGGTAGGGAGTCACCTGGGCAAAATTCCTGTGAAGTTTAAATCAAATTGGCCTTACAGTTTAGGAGAGGTTTGCGTTTGAAGTAAATTCTATTTTTAGCTCTGGTGGCCATTTTGTTCATCAGAGCTGGATCATTTTACCCAATATAACAGAGGGTCATCTAAGCAACATTCCTATGAAGCTTGAATGAAATAGGCTCTAGAGTATAGGAGTTGTTGTTGTTCAAAGGGTTTTTTTTTCTATTTTTAGCTCTGGCAGCCATCTTGTTTGTTAGAGTGGAAATAGTTTAGCTATTTTGCTCGGCAGTCACCTACGTAACATTCCTGTGTAGTTTGAATCGAATTGGCCCAAGTGTTTCGGAGGAGTTCATGTTTAACACAAGTTTACAATGTGTTTCTATTTTTAGCTATGGCGGCCATTTTGCTCACCAGAGCGAAATCGTTTAAGCTATTTTGGTAGAGGGTCATGTAAGCAACATTCCTATGAAGTTTGAATGAAATTGGCCCAAGGGTACAGGAGGAGTTGTCGTTTGAAGATTTTTTTTCTATTTTTAGCTCTGGTGGCCATCTAGTTAGTCAGAGCGGAACAAATTTAGCTATTTTGGTAGGGAGTCACTTGGGCAACATTCCAGTGAAGTTTGAATCAAATTGGCCCAAGGGTTGAGAAGGAGTTCGCGTTTGAAGCAAGTTTACGACGTTTTTTCTATTTTTAGCTTCAGAGGCCATTTTGCTCATCAGAGCAATACAGTTTTAGCTATTTTAGAAGAGCATCACCTAAGAAACATTCCTATGAAGTTTGAATTAATTTGGCCCAAGGGTACAGGAGTTGTCGTTTATAAAATTTCCAGTTTTAGCTCTATTGGCTATTTTGTTCACCGGAGCGGAACCGTTTTAGCTATTTTGGTAGTGGGTCACCTAAGCAACATTTCAATGAAGTTTAAATGAAATTTGGCTAAGGGATAAGGAGAAGTTGTTGTTTAAAGATTTTTTCTATTTTTAGCTCTGGCGGCCATCTTGTTTGTCAGTGCGGAATGATTTTAGCTTTTGTTATAGGGTGTTACCTACATAACATTCCTGTGAAGTTTGAATCAAACTGGCCCAAGGGTTAAGGAGGAGTATGTATTTGAAGCAAATTTACGATGTTTTTCTATTTTTAGCTATGGCGGCAATTGTCCTCATCAGAGCAAAACCGTTTATGCTTTTTTGGTAGAAGGTCACCTAAGCAACATTCCTATGAAGTTTGAATGAAATTGGCCAAAGGGTACAGGAGGAGTTGTCATTTAATTTTTTTTCTATTTTTAGCTCTTGCGGCCATCTTGTTTGTCAAAACAGAACGATTTTTGCTATTTTGGTAGGGAGTCACTAGAGCAACATTCCTGTAAAGTTTGAATCAAATTAGCCCAAGGGTTGAGGAGGAGTTCGTATTTGAAGCAAATTTACGATGTTTTTCTGTTTTTAGCTATGGCGGCCATTTTGCTCAGCAGAGCAATACCGTTTTAGCTATTTTAGTAGAGGGTCACCTAAGCAACATTCCTATGAAGTTTGAATTAATTTGGCCCAAGGGTACAGGAGGAGTTGTCGTTTAAAGAATTTTCTATTTTTAGTGCTGGCGGCCATTTTGTTCACCGGAGCGGAACCGTTTTAGCTATTTTGGTAGAGGATCACCTAAGCAACACTCCTATAAAGTTTGAATGAAATCGGCCTAAAGGTACAGGAGAAGTTGTCGTTTAAAGATGTTTCTATTTTTAGCTCTGGATGCCATCTTGTTCAGCGGAGCGGAACGATTTTAGCAATTTCTGTAGAGGGTCACCTAAGCAATATTCCTATAAAGTTTTATTGAAATTTGCTCAAGGGTTAAAGAGGGGTTAGCATTTAAAGCAAATTGTTGACGCCGCACGAGACACGACGCACGACGGATATTGGCCGATTACAATAGCTCACCATGAGCACTTCATGCTCAGGTGAGCTAAAACATGATTATTGATTTTTTTTCCTCACTTGATAAATTGGTTGACCTGTTGTTAATTTTGTTTGTTTGATTTGAGGTTTAACGTCCCCGTCAACACTGTAAATGTCAATTTGGAGACATTGCTTCCAATTTTGTGGGACTTTTACCCAACATTGAGATGAAATGACATCTCAAGCCCTGTCGCCCAAAAAACGAATAGGGTTTATTAGCATGGATAGTCCGCCTCGCACCATGGTTCCTGGACAGGCTTAGATCCTCTAATCGGTTTACCAGTACTAGTGTGCAGGCCAGATTCAGCTCTGTGTTGAAGCATCATGCAGCCCATATATTTCTTCAAGCCCCTATGGGCCGGGGCGAACCTGTTGTTAATACGGATGACCTTTAGATCAATACAGGATAGTCAATTAATAATAAATACTAGGTCACTAAATTATGCACAGAAAACTGGTAAACTGCTTATGTATAAGCATCATCAGGAAAGGTGAGGATAGGTAAACTTACCAGCATGGTATGACCTAAATAGTGTTGACTGGGTCATAAAATTCCAAACAAACAAACCATAAACTTTACACTATTTTATCACTGAATAACTGTTACCAATTTCCTAATGCATGCATACTGGGGAAGCCCATCTGCGGAATACAGTCCATCAACAGAAGCCCATAAAGGTACCTAATGTCCCTTAAGGATTTCCTTGGGTCTCAAGTGATATGGGAAGCCAATGTGGGAGCCTCAGTCCCTCGTAGAGGCTCTCATCTAGAACCATGGACCTGACTGACCGACCAAATGAATGAATGAGTAAATCAATCATTCATTCATTCATTCAATCAATCAATTAATCAATAAATCAGTCTGCCATTATTTGTCATGTGACCCACAAAGATGAAAATTTTAAAAAAAGATGGGTTTCTCTTCCATTATCAACTGGTTCCTAGTCTGAAGATTATCAGTGTTGGAAAAACAGGTAACCAGACCCTTGGTCTGGTTACCAGTTTTTCCAATATTGACAAAGTGCTAGCTGGGAGCCAGCAAATAATGCAAATGTGCTGAATAAGTTTTTTATCATTATTTATTACTTCAGCTGACAATAATTAACCTTGTGACACAGGTCTTAATAGATAACTACTTTTGAACTTTCCTTGTCCATAGTAGCATTTCTTAGCCAGCCTTGGTAGCTCAGACAGATGCGAATCTGACTGGTGTCCAGGAGGATGCGGGTTCAATACCTGCTGGGGTCGGAAACATTCTTTCGTGGAGATTGATCGTGAAATATTTTCTACAGTCATTCTCCCCCCACCACTCCCTCTACTGATTCAAGAAGGGCAGTTATCAGTTTCTGGCGAAAGAATGTGCACTGTACTGGTTATCCACTTATGTATAAGCCTGCCCAGAAAAGTGTGGATAGGTAAACTGACTGGCTCAAAAATGACCCAAATAGTGTTGACTGGGCCGTTAAACTCCCATACAAACAAACAAGCAGCATTTCCTAAAAAAAAACGAGGATTTTTCAGACAGGACTCATATCAATCACTGATCAGTCCCCATTTCCTGCTTGCCCTGATAAAAATTAATTGTTAAATAATTAAGCCTGTATGTGATGGACCCCGCCCATCGGGGCTTGAAGAAATGGATGGGCTGCATGATGCTTCCACGCAGAGCTGAATCCGACACCCACACGAGTACTGGTAAATAGCTAAGAGGATCTAAGCCTGCCCAGGCAAAGCTGTGCGAGTGTCAGACTGTCAATATTATAAACCCAATTGGTTTCATTGGGCGACAAGGCTTGAGATGTCATTTCATCTCAATGTCGGGTAATGCACTAGTCATTTGTAACCACCCCAACCTACGGGGATAGGCGGCGGATAGCTGGAGAAGCCCGGGATCGATCCTGCGACCCATGGTTTTCAAGTTGGGTAGCATAACCACTAGACCACGGCGGCTTCTGAATGTCGGGTAATTCACCTTATTTGCATTATCTGCTGGTTCCTAGTCTGAAGGTTATCAGTTTTGGGAAAACAGGTAACCAGACCCTCCTGACCTTTCAAGGTCAGGGGGGTCTGGTTACCTGTTTTTCCAATATTGACAATGAGCAAGCTGGGAGACAGCAAATAATGCAAATATGGTGAATAGTCCCACAAAATTGGAAACAACGTCTCCAAAATAACCTTTACAGTGTTGATTGGGACGTTAAACGTCAAACCAAACAAACAAAGCTCCAGAGCTCTTTAATCCTGCACTAGATCACTTGGTGTTCTATAATAAAGCAGATATTAACACCCTAGAGGCCCGTCGTGAGCAGTCCTCTTTAACCTTCTTCTATAAGATACATTCAGGTACAGTGGCCATTAATAAAGATAAATACTTGACCCCTGTGACAGTTTCGGCAATATCCCGGTTTAGGTCCAGATGGACTTAAAGTTTCAGGACATAGATCAGGGTTACTTAGACGCTTTATTCCGATTTATTCCGTAAATATTTTTATTTCATATATGAGTGCGAAAACAATTCTGGCCAATAAGAATAAACCACTAAAAACAAACATTGTTTGAATCACTACCCCATTTAAAGCTGACTATGTCCGCATATTATGCACTGGTGAATGCCACTAGCCTATTTTCAGTTTTCGTCGCTATATATACTACCGGTTTAGGTCCAAAATTAGAAAAAAGTGTTAAAAACATAAGAATTTTAAGAATCATACCTACCCCAAAATATGCCAAGCCCCATTTTCTTTGGAATGTATCCCCCAAAGAAACCCTTTTCCCGGGAAAACTTCCCTTGCAAGGCATTAAATATTGTAAGAAAGATTTATGTGTCTTTATATATATACTACCGGTTTAGGTCCAAAAACACAAATAAGAACTATTGAAATGCAATACTTCAATTGCAAGGCACGAAAGATTCTCTGAAACATTTTTGCTCTGCTGTATATATACTCCCGGTTTAAGTCCAAATACACTGGAGATGAACAGTTTCAATATACTGTATTGGACCTAAACCGGTAGTATAATATAGAGCAGGAAAGCGTATCAAGAATCTTTTCATGCCTTGCAAGGGAAGTATTCCCGGGAAAAGGGTTTCTTTGGGGGATACATTCCAAAGAAAATGGGGCTTGGCATATTTTGGGGTAGGTATGATTCTTAAAATGCTTATGTTTTTAATACTTATCTAATTCTGGACCTAAACCGGTAGTATATATAGCGACGAAATATTTCCTCAGAAGACGTGTTATTGCAAAACTGTGTTAATGATTGTGAATAATACAAAGGTATGTGTTTATCTTTGTCCGTTTTTCACTTCTATGTATATGTTGATAAAACTGGTATTAAAATCGCTCACCGTATACAGTCATCCGTGCATTAAAATAATATACGCGGATCTAGCTCAACATAAAAATGGGCTAAGCGGATGAAGATAAGTATACCAGCGGAATAAAATAGTTTTAAATTAGTTTGCAATTTATTCCGTAAAAATGTCATTTAAAATTGCCAAAATGTTTTTGGGAAAATCTGGCATCCGATTCTTTACGGAATAAAACGCAACCATGAAACAGAGCAAGGTCATATTTTGATCTAAAACAGAACCCGTCTATGCTAAGAATGCAGTAATCTGTGCGTCAAACTTTTTAATGCGGATATAGCCGAACATGCCAAAATGAGCCGAGTGGGTGTAGGTTACAACAACAAACAAACGGAAAGTTTCAATTGGTTTTGCAGTTTATTCCGTTAAATTTCTTATTTTAAACTGAAGCATTTGATATCTTATCACTTACGGAATAAATCGCAAGTTGGAAAACGTGCAAAAATGACGCATTTTTAATATTTGCAAGCGTCCAAAGAACCCTGATCAATGTCGCAAAAGTTTAAGTCCAAATGGACCTAAACCGGGATATAGCCACAGTTTCAACCCGAACAATAGAAATGAGATCACTACCGAGTAAAGATGGGCAAATCTAACAAAAATAAAAAAAAGCCCATTTGTCGAAATGACATCGTTTCTACCCGAACAAGGGCATCAAAAGTAAACAACTCACAGTATCACAGATACCAGTCGTGATGCCCTGAAAAATTCCTTCTTCCCTAGGACTATTCCCCAGTGGAATAGTCTTCCCTCTTCTGTGGTGAATGCTAAGACTGCCGAGGAGTTCAAAGCCCATACAGTGTAAGATTGAGACTCAGAGGTATGTGTTTTAGTATACCTCTGTTATTCAGATTGTAAATAGTTTTAAGGACTCACCCAGTGACTTCTTCTTCTTTTTTTTTTTAAGCTAAATTCTAATTTAGCTACGCACCCAACTGAGGTAATGGCCAAATATGACCGACTCAGTATAAGACGATAGATAGATAGACCTCTTGCTACCTAAACGAATCCGAACATGTCTACTTTCACTTTCGATTTGGTTTTCCCGGTAGGTGTACTTGTTTGGGAACCGGTCAGTCTGAAAGCCCCAAGACACCACAAGACACCCAAAGACACCACAAGACACCCCAAGACACTAAAATTTATTGTTTATTTATTTCCTAAAGAGTTCTAGAAGGCTTTTCAATACTTAAAACTATTTAAAATTATTAATAAACAAAATTGAGACGCTATTTACGTCCTAAAACCGTCACATAAAACACTGTATATACTCTGGTAGCTGTCATCGAATGCAATTCGGCAATGTATTAAACACCCTAAGACACTTACTTATCTACTGTCTTTATTGTTAATTGTTATACCATCTACGACATTTATAACATGAAAAAAAGAAAAGTTATAGAGATAAAATGGTATTATCTGTTCTATAGTTTTGAGTTTGTGATTTATCAAATAGGTGTTTTGCTTCAAAGTTAAAAACCAAAACCTTGTACCTTAGGGTACATTTTATCATTTTGTATTTTTTTTTTTTTTTTGTTCGTAATTAGTAAAAAAATAAATAATGCCAAGTAACCTATCCATCCATTTTTTCCGATCTTAGGATGAAAGGTACCGAATACAAGTATACAGTTTAATCATCTCATTAATGCCCGTCAGTTACTAATAGCTGATACCTATGCATGCAAATGGCCACTTGTTTACTGATTACGTTATTGTTCGCTTAATCCTTTTCGTCTGATAATACTTTTCACACCTAATGAATAGTCTCAAGTGTGTCTCTGCAAAGATGATACGGCAAAATGTCGGCGACTGATAGAATATTTAATCTTTGATGTTATTTCTAATGTTTTATTTATTTTTACTTTATTTTTACAGAATTATTGAAAACTTTACCTAAAAAATAAATTCGTAAATAAAAAATAGAATATCAATTTTCTGATGAAAAAATGCGATATTTTTGTATATTTCTGCTCCAAACATCAAGTGTGGGCACTCATTAGGACACCAAGATGGTTCTAACGAGTAACCACAACTTATGTGTTAGAGGGGGCCTTCATGTGGACTGAACAAATCATTGCCTTCACTTCTATAAAAAATAATGTAAAGCCCTGTAAAATAGAAGTAAAGGCTATGGTCAGGAATCGGTACAATTACCCAACATTGTAAAGCCAAGTTTCATTATATGAAATTGTGGGATTAAGGGGTCTTAATTATATAGTTATGTTTTCACGATGTTTGAAATACACTATTATCAATGACTGAAGATGTATTTTGATGTTGATGCGAAATTAGCCCCTACTGAGTTACATATACATATTCGACAAAAAAAATCAATTAATCCGTTATAGCGTTGGGAACGTATAACTATGCTCCTAGGGGGGGGGGGGGGGGGCCTATTTGCAGACAAGAACCGACAAGAACAGTCAAGAACCGACAAGAACCTTTTTTTGCCTATTTATCATTAAATATAATTTAAAATGATATTTTAAACCAATTCTGATATATTTCGATGCGATAATATCATTTTTATATACATGCATGAGAGGCATAAAGTTGTCCACATTATTCTCTTGACGGTAAATTCTCGTGTCGGTAAATTCTCGTGTCAGTATTTATAGCAAACGTCAATTTTGTCACTAGATGACAGCTATATATGTATGTTCATCATGAACAAACTTGATTAATTATTTAAAAAGTATACCTAGCAAACAACAGTTCCATCATTAGATGTTAGCTACGAACGTGCATCGTGGATATGATTTATGAACAAAACAAAAACAACAACAACAACAACAACAAATTCTCTTGACGGTAATTTTTCGTGTCGGAAAATTCTCGTGTCGGTATTTATAGCAAAATTCAATTTTGTCACTAGATGACAACTATGTATGTTAATCATGAACAAACGTGATTAATTATTTAAAAATATACCTTTCTATGCATGGGGGGCATAAAGTTGTCCACATTATTCTCTTGACGGTAAATTCTCGTGTCGGTAAATTCTCATGTCGATATTTATAGCAAACGTCAATTCTGTCACTAGATGAAGCTTATAACTATACTTTAAATTATGAGAATATCATACATATTTTTTTTTGCGAATTTCATATGTGATATACTACTTATACAACAGGATAATGGGATAATGTAAGTTTAAGTCGCTAGGGACTAACTTCCCACATCACAGGTCCTGGTGTATGAATGTCATTTGACGTGTCACCAGTAACAATTCTGATTCTGAATCTGATTCTGATAAAAACTTTGCAAATAACATTTATGCTATAACATAGAGAATTTCTCTTACCAGTATTTACCGACAAGAAAAATGGCTTGACAGCGTTTGTCAGATTTTGTTTCTTTGAAACTTATAGTCCAAACAAGCAGTTGATCATATATTTAGAAACTTTTGGAACAGCTCCACGAGTTGACAAGATAACATTGACTTAAATATTATTCTAGCTAGGGGCCGCCAATAGTCTCTTGTCGGTAAATTGCTCTTGGCGGTATTTCCGATAAGAACACTCTCGCCAAATAACTGAATGATATTCTTGTCGGAATTCATTGACAAGGAGAAGCGATATCATGGATATTTAATAATGTCTAAAACATAGATTGTGGGTACCCGTTAGAACCACCCCATTGTACAGACTTGTGAACGTAATGAATCTCTTGTCGGTATTTACTTATTATGCATAAATGGTATTCTCTAAAACGTAGATTGTGGGTACCCGTTAGAACCACCTCATTGTACAGACTTGTGAACGTAATGAATCTCTTGTCGGTATTTTTTTCTTCCGGTTTCGCCTTAACCCCCGGAGGGGACACAGACGGTGTATTACATACACTCCAGTTTTGCAGGATGAAAGCCTACACATTAATCATGTAATTACGGTAGGGTTCTTTAACCTGCACAGGGGATGGTTCTCCCTGCACAGGGGGCCTCCAGTTAACGTCCCGATCCGAAGGACGGTGCACTTTATGACATTCATCCCTGCAAATGATGCCAATGGAGCGTGTTCGGACACCGAAATTTTTACACCGCTGCCGGGGATCGATCCCGGGACCTCTAGCATCAGAGGCAAGTGCACTAACCACTGAGCTATCACGCTCGGTATTTACCGACAAGGAGAGAAGCGATATTATGCATAAATGGTATTCTCTAAAACGTAGATTGTGGGTACCCGATAGAACCGCCTCATTGTACAGACTTGTGAGTGTAATGAATCTCTTGTCGGTATTTACCGACAAGGAGAGAAGCGGTATTATGCATAAATGGTATTCTCTAAAACGTAGATTGTGGGTACCCGTTAGAACCGCCTCATTGTACAGACTTGTGAACATAATGAATCTCTTGTCTGTATTTACCAGCCGCATCATTGTACAGACTTGTGAACGTAATGAATCTCTTGTCGGTATAAATTGACAGGGAGAAAAGCGATCCTATGCATAAATGGTATTCTATAAAACGTAAATTGTGGGTACCTGTTAGAAACGTCTCTCTCTCTCTCTCTCTCTCTCTCTCTCTCTCTCTCTCTCTCTCTTTCGCGCGCGCGCGCAATTAACACGCCCATTGTAATATATTGAAATTTTTTTTTTCTGCTTAAAAATTCTGATATTTTCATATTTCTCTCAAAACATAGATTGTGGCATCTCGTTAGAACCGCCAGTACCCACTATCTATGTTTCTGAGCAGAAATAAGAAAAATAATGTATACCCGCGTAATACCCAGTTTTACTATATAAAATTGGGGTTAAAGGGGTAACAGTTATATAGGCGTGATTTTTAAAATATCTCTCTCTCTCTCTCTCTCTCTCTCTATGTTGCGAAAAAAAAAAAACATTTGCGTAATGCTCGCATACCACAACGGACGAATTAACCTACAAGGGAATAAGGCTTGGCATCATTAAATGATGAATGCACATGTTTCATCACGAAAACACGCCTAGATGCATCGTGATCAAAATGACCTAAATAGTGTTGATGGTGACGTAAAACCTCAATTCAAACAATCAAATTGGTACAAGTTCTATCCACATTAGTTAACGCACACTGTCTATCGTGTTTATTTATTTTCATGTTAAAACGAAATTCTTCGTGTCGGTAAATACCGACACGAGAATTGACCGATATATGCCTCTGAAGCAAACTAGAAGCATTCTTTGACACTCCTGTGCCCTTATGAGATTTACATTTGGTCATGATACATAGCTAACATTTGGTAACGGAACTCCTCTTTGAAATAAATACCGACAAGAGAATTGACTGTCAGGGGAATGTAGACAGATATCTTTGTAGAGGTGGTTCTAACGAGTACGGACAATCTATGTTCTAAGCAGAAATACGAAAAATGTCAGATTTTTTTTCTGAAAATTTTCATTTTTGTGGTGGTACACTTTTCAATATATTGAATAGGAGATCTCGAGTTTACTTTCAGGAGAATGTAGACAGCAGTGGCAATTAAAAAACAAACAAACATTTATGTGCCGATTTACCGACAAGAGAATGTAGACACTTTTGTTCAAAAGTGAAAATGGTCTTGTAATTTTTTTTTTTTTTTTTTTTTTACTGAAATCACATCTGGTCATGATTACCATGCATAGCTGATGTCTTGTGACTGCCGTTTGCTATATGTACCGACATGAGAATTTACCGTCAAGAGATTGTTTTTGTTGTTGTTGTTGTTTTGTTCATAAATCATATCCACGATGCACGTTCGTAGCTAACATCTAATGATGGAACTGTTATTTGCTAGGTATATTTTTTAAATAATTAATCAAGTTTGTTCATGATTAACATACACAGCTGTCATCTAGTGACAAAATTGACGTTTGCTATTAATACCGACACGAGAATTTACCGTCAAGAGAATAATGTGGACAACTTTCATGCATGTATAAAATTATATTATCGCATCGAAATAAATCAGAATTGGTTTAAAATATCATTTTAAATTATATTTTATGATAAATAGGCCAAAAAAAGGTTCTTGTCGGTTCTTGACTGTTCTTGTCGGTTCTTGACGGTTCTTGTCTGCAAATAGGGGGACCCCTCCTAGGTGTTCCGACCGGATGAATAATATGGAATCGAGACAGTTCCCCGACGAGACAGTTCCCCGACACGGTTTTTGGAGACAGTTCCCCGACACATTTGAAGACATTCCCCCGACACTTTTGAAGACAGTTCCCCGACACTTTTGTTCAAAGTCAAATGACCTGTGACTGATCATGATGATTATCATAATTGATAGTTATTATGTGTTCATCAATATTCTGAAGACAATTCACCGACAGACGTTTAGAAATATTAAATTATGGGTTCATAGACATTTTTTGAAGACAGTTCCCCGATGTAAAATAAAATATTATACTTGATACCATTATCAATAAGTTTAATGAATACACCTGAAATTAAGCGAACTAGAATGTTCAGTTAATGAACATGCACACATTTAAACAAAACAAAAATGTCTTCTAGGAAACGCAATAGTATATTTCTAACTGTCCTTTTCCATATAATAAAAATTTGAAAAATGAAGATGAGTTCAAAGTTTTTGTTTTAAATAAATATTATTAAAGTATAAGAATATGAAATAGATATCTAACGCTGTTATGCGAACAATAATGATAATTATTCGAACTGTCTTGAAATCAACGAGGAAATTTCAGGCAACTCATAAATATAGTTGCCATAGCAAGAAACGTCCAAATTATAACTAATATATCTTATCTCTTATTGCCAATTAGGTCATTAAGACTATGAATAAGAATGTCGGGGAACTGTCTTCAAAAGTGTCTGGGAACTAATTGCCAATTATAATTATCAGTCACAGGTCATTTAACTATGAACAATAGTGTCGTGGAACTGTCTTCAAAAGTGTCGGGGAACTGTCTTCAAATGTGTCGGGGAACTGTCTCCAAAAACCCGTGTCGGGGAACTGGCTTGTCAGGGAACTGTCTTGTTCCCAACAATATGGTTGTTGGAGTCACAGGGACCAGTTTCAAGCTTTTAGAGAGGAAAGATTTAAGGAATCGAGATAATTCATCGACAAGACAACTCATCGACACGGTTTTTGGAGACAATTCATCGACACAATTGAAGACAACTCATCGACACCTTTTGAAGACAATTCACCGACACATTTGTTTGAAGGTAATTGGCAATCACAGGTAATTAAGGGTAATTATGGATAAGTGGTACATTGTATTTGATTGATCTGTGAATGACTAGCCTATACCTATTTCCTTTGAACCGAAGTACCTTCCCTTCAGATACTAACTTAACCTGCCTATTCACATCCCGAGTTTCCTTGTACAAAATCTGGATCAGAAAATACATGTTCAATCCTGTCTGTCCCGGAGCCAAGTTATTCAAACGCCTATGCCAGCCTTCACATTCATTGTTAATTGGAACGGTTCTCTTGAAAACACACCAAGATTCAATGGGCCAAACAGAGCTTTTCATGTTCTATCCGGTGTCCCACAAGTTTAGGTCCTTGGACCGGTCCTCTTTTTGGTATTCATCAATGATCTCCCTGATAATATCAGGACATCTGTCCGTTTGTTTGCTGATGATTGTGTCCTGTATAGGGACATATATTCTCCTTCTGACTGTCGCATTTTACAAGATGATCTGGATCGACTTGCACAATTGGAAGCAGATTGTCAGATGAAGTTCAATGTAGCCAAATGCCATTCAATGAGGGTGTCATGACACCTTCCGGACAAGCAAATTTAATATGATTATACACTTCACCAGCAATCTTTGGAGCAGGTTCATTCCGCCAAATGTCTTGGTATCACCGTCGCTGGCGATCTCGATTGGGGTCAACATATCTCGGAAATAGCATCTAAGGCAACTAGGACCTTAGGTTTCCTTAGACGTGGTTTGGCTTTTGCACATCGGCGGGCAGTGGACGTTGCATGTGAAGCATTGGTTCGCCCTCGGCTTGGGTATGCGTCGCCCGTTTGGCACCCCTATGTTGGGGCTCGGATTCAGCAGGTGGAAAAGGTGCAGAGGACAGCTGCTCGATGGACCTGCATATGATGGCGAAATAGAAGTAGCGTCGGTGACATGCTTGATGGGCTGGAGTGGCCATCCCTGGAGACCCGTCGTGAGCAGTCCTCCTTGGCCTTCTTCTACAAGATACATTCTGGTACAGTATCAATTAACAAGGATAGGTACTTGACCCCTGCGGCAGTGTCAACCCGGACACGGGCATCAAGAGCAAATGACTCACAGTATCGTAGGTACCAGTCCTATAGTGATGCCCTGGGGAACTCTTTCTTCCCTGTGGCTGTTCCTCGCTGGAGTGGTCTTCCATCTTCTGCGGTGAATGCCAGGACTGCGCGTGTGTGTGTGTGTGTGTGGGGGGGGGGGGGGGGGTCGGAGCCCGCACAGTGTAAAATTGAGACTCAGAGGTATGCGTTTTAGGATACCTCTGTGTTCGAATTGTAAATGGTTTTAAGGGCTCAGCCAATGATGATTTTTTATGCTAAGTTCCAAATTTAGCCACCCATCTAACTGAGGTAATGGCCAAATATGACCGACTCAGTATGAGAAGATAGAGAGATAGATAAATTCGTTATTTTGATCATAAATGTGATAATAGATCATTTTATTTTCAAAACACTGTCTTCATTTTATCAGCTTGATAATTATGTGTCGATGAGTTGTTTTCAAAAAATGTCGATGAGTTGTCTTCAATTGTGTCGATGAATTGTCTCCAAAAACCGTGTCGATGAGTTGTCTTGTCGATGAATTGTCTTGTTCCCAGATCTACTATTCTATAATTATATAGACAAGGGCACCGTCGGGAAAATATGACAAATCGTGAATGAAGTTGTGTATCTCGGGCAGTTTGTAACACACAAGTCAAAACTCTTGTCACACATGTAGATAAGACATTTTTGTATAAAACAGTACCTGCTATCTCTAATCTAGTCTTCACGGTATGGAGCAACGCCATACAGAATCTCCAGAATTGCTCA
The DNA here is from genome assembly GCA_963580285.1 of Lucinisca nassula. Classification (NCBI taxonomy): domain Eukaryota; kingdom Metazoa; phylum Mollusca; class Bivalvia; order Lucinida; family Lucinidae; genus Lucinisca; species Lucinisca nassula. The sequence goes on along the minus strand of OY757017.1, from coordinate 80,359,331 downwards.
AAAATAATTTCGTGTAGCTACGCCTGTCCGCTCTCTTCCAAAGAGATTCCAAAGTTTTCCAGGGCACAACACAAAGAAAATTTATATCCATGTCCAGTATTTTCACCAATACCGACCACCTGTGTCCATAATTTCCATAAAAACTTGTAAACACTACTCCAAAACTTGAAAACAATAACTATTTTGACATCTGCTGGCCCTGGGCAGCCATGTTTCAATTTGCAGAACAGGAGTAAATCAATCATGTTGTAATAGCATTAGATTATTTTTTCATTGGTCAATTTGAATTGTTGAGATTTTTAACCAATGGAATCGCTCCTTTCTAATGGCTCCAAAACATAGCTGCCCAGATCCAGGAGATGTCATAATTGTTATTGTTTTCAAGCTTGGAGCAGTATTTACAAGTGTTTATTGAAATTAAGACACTGCAGCAAAAGACCAACCGAACTGGGACAGTCAGTAGTAAGACTATTGTGGCGCTTCAACTCCGCAGTTAATGAAATTTCGAACCTCGCTCTCAGTTCCAGTACAGTATCAAACAAAATAACAATAACAAAGTGATCCGATGGAGGCTTTCTAGCCCAACAGTGAGTCATGAAGTCCAAAGCTCTTTCACTGGCTTAGAGGAAGCACTTCCTAGGAAATCACCAGGAAAATGCCTCCACTTCTATTTTGACCTCCTCCCTGAACTGCCTCGTTGAAGCGTTGCCCGGTTAAAGCGTCAGTGGTTAGTGCACTTGCCTCTGATGCTAGAGACCCCGGGTTCGTACCCCGGCGGCGGTGATTATTTCGTATCCAAAATAGAAGTGGGGGCAATAATCAGGAATCGATACAACCAACCCACAGCTCCCATCAGAGACACCGAAGGGAAAGAAACACAAACATGAAACAACAGACCTAATGGAAACATCAATAGCGGAAAGCCAAAGGGGCAGTTACTTTCCCACAAAATGGCCAATGGGCTATCCAACATAAAATAATATAAGCGACACAAACACCCAAAGATAAACCATAACAAAAATAAACCGCGACAGAAGAACCGCCTTGGAACGGTCAGCGGAAACTAATTCAACGGGGGGGGGGGGGGGGTACGCTTAAAACGATTTTACGTGGCCATAATCCTCGCCCTTACTTTTGTCGCGATTTAGACAAAAAATTGTTCAGTCCGCATGAAGGCCTCCTAACTCATCGGTGCAACATCTCCGTGAATAACCACAGAGATTAAACAACGGTGAGGACTCGACAGCAACAAACCACTGAAATGCTGGACCAAAAGAAAAGCAACAGTTAGACTCCACTCATTGACTTGCCATATTTAGGTAGAATACTTATTAACCTTACATTCGTAAGGTCTGCAATAATTTGGAAAGGCTTACAGTAACCTTGAGTTACCAACATACCGCTCTGCTTCGTTCTAAATATATGGTAGATGGATTCAATAACAAGGGGTGTGTCAGTATTCATACTTTGAAATCCTTTATGTCATAAAGGAAGTGGATTTTTAGGTTTACCTTATATTTTTACTTTATTCTTTTACATATTTTTGACTCTGAAATATAATACTCTGAATCATAACTTCGACAAAATACACGTTTAATATTGTTAACATATAGATCAAGGGTGACTACGAAGTGTATAATTTCAAGTATTGGCTTCATGAAAATGTAATAGATTTGTTTTTGTTTGATTTGAGGTTTAACGTCACCGTCAATACTGTAACGGTCATTTTGGAGACGCTGCTTCCAATTTTGTGGGACTTTTACCCGACATTGAGATGGAATGACAGCTCAAGTCTTGTCGCCCAATGAAACCAATATGGTTTATAAGCATGAACGGTACGACACTCACACCGTTTTGCCTGGGCAGGCTTAGATCCTCTAAGCGGTTTACCTGTACTCGTGTGTGGGTCGAATTCAGCTCTGCGTGGAAGCATCATGCAGCCCATATATTTCTTCAAGCACCTATGGGCGGGGGCCGGAAAATGTAATAGAAAGATTGAAAACACGCCTAGCAATAGTCAGCCTCGATAGCGCAGTGGACTCATGATCAAGAGGTTGTGCGCTCTGTTACGAGCCAGGCGTAGCAGAAAGGAAAAGCAAAACAAATTGCAAGCCTTTTGGAAAAAATTAACAAAATTTATTTACAAGTTATCTTTAACCCGTAGAAGTAAGAAAATTAAATGTACTTAGCACTGCTATGAAATATCATGAATGAATCTATTTTCCTTGATCCCACAGAATTCACTGTCCGAAATGAAATATAATATCCTTTAATACAGAATTCAGAAATAACTTTTCTTAAAAGCCCAAATTTCAAACTCCAAAGTCTGACTCAATGAGAAAAATCAAGTTCTTTTATAGACCTTAAGATTTCTCTAGAATAATCCACAGGGCTGTGGAATAAGATGATGTAATTTTCTAAAAAAAAAAAAATGCAAACCTGACATTTCTGGAAGGTTCCGAAGTACTTTTCCTTGTAAACAAGTCGTTTACAAAAATTAAATTAATCTGTTACTCAGTTTTCGAGAATCTTCTATAAGAAGATAAACAAGATATTTATAGCACTAATAGGTCACTCAGTGGGGTGAAAGTGGGAATCAGAAAAATAAATTCTTATGCATAACAGCTCGAATCCGTCCACCGGTTTCGATGTGTGTCCTCGGGCAAGACACGTAATGACAATGCTCCACTCCACCCAGGTGTAAATGGGTAGCAGTGGTGTATAAGTCACTGCCTCTCTTTCGCGCGCGTGAAAACACCAGGAGCGATTCAATAAGCTTGAAGCACTAAAATAAATTAGTATGGAAATTTGCCCTCAAAAACTGAAAAGTTTCAGATACAAACCATCACTACAACACGCCTATATACTTTTGACCCCCCTCCTCCCTTGAATCCCAGTTTTATATAGTAAAACTTGGGTTTCCACGGGTAAACCTTATTTGTATTTTTTCTGCTCTGAAATACAGATTGAGTTGGTACTCGTCAGAACCGGATCGATTAGGCGATTCTAAAGTGTACCCGCAATCTATATTTTGAACAGAAATAAGAAAAATATCCCAATGTTCATCGGGAAATTTTCTTTTTTTTTTTTTTTTTTTTTTTTTTCTTTTTTTCGACGGTAAAATTTACAATGTATTATTTTAGGCATGTTTTCGTAATGTTCTGATATTATAATTTTATTAATCAAGAAATTTCGTATTGGCCCAGTTAAAGGTCCGAGGTCTGTTGTATTGACCCGAGGCCAAACACCAAGGACAACACTGCTGACCTCGGACCTGTAACTGGGCGACCTCGGACCTTTAACTGGGACAATACGAAATTACTTGATTAATGACATTTTTTTAATTGACACCATTAAAAACATGATGAATGATTTTATGATCTCAGTGTTATTACGAATGACCTCCGAACAATACAGGATAGTCAATTAATAAACTATCTAATTCCTGTCGGCCCCCGCCCATCGGGGCTTGAAGGAATAGATGGGCTGCATGATGCTTCGATCCACGCAGAGCTGAAACCGGCCCGCACACGAGTACTGGTAAACCGCTTAGAGAATCTTAGCCTGTCCAGGCAAAGCGGTGCGAGTCGGACCGCCCATGCTTATAATCCCTATTGGTTTCATTAGGCGGCAGGGCTTGAGATGTCATTTTATCTCCATGTCGGGTAAAAGTCCCACAAAATTGGAAGTAATCTTTCCAAAATGGCCTTTACAGTGTTGGCGGGGACGTTAACCCTCAAATAAAAAAAAATCTTATTCCTGCTCATAACATAGATTGTGCGAACTCGTCAATAGGCGAGTCGGTTCTAACGAGTATCTAAACTCTATGTTTTTGAGAAGAAACAAGAAAAATAATGTATACCCCTGTATTCCCCAGTTGTACTGTATAAACATGGGGTGTAAGGGGTCACATTTATATAGGCGTATTTTCGTGATGTTCTTATTGTTCTACCCTCGCACAACGAAGTTGTGAGGGGGATATACAGTCAACCCTCTTTATACCGACATTCGTTATAACGAAAAAAAAAAACTCATTATAACGCCAATTTCGATAGGTTGAATTCTTAACTCGAGGCTCAGACTCGATTCCGAGCGACGTAGGTTTCCCTCGGGTTGGAAATGCCCAAATCGAATCCATAGTCATGATTCTTGTAATTTAACAATCCAAGAAACAAATGTTATATATATAGATATTTGTTAGAATCGCCTCACCCAGACGATTCTAACAAATATCTACAGCATTTTTTTTTAGTAATAATGTGGAAAAGACCTTTTATTACCTATCATACTCCTAACTGTGATTCTTTATAACGACAAATTCACTATTACGACACCATAATAGGGAACAAATACTTCCGTTATAACGCGGGTCCTCTGTAGCGTTTGTCTCCAAACACGCTCATTTGGCATCATTTGCAAATACAAATAAATCCAAATAATTTTATTGACACAGGATTGTCACCTAACACAATGCAATGTCTTATTTTAACCTATATGATACTAGATCTACTATGACATTTAATATGACCTTAGGCTTATATTTGGTTTATTATTTAGTAGTACGAACAATGAGATTTCTGGAATAGATTCATCCCCTTGGCACCGTCAGCCGTCTCCCAGCCCGAAGAAAATCAGTGCGTGAACACAGGCAACCGGAAGCCACTGACCTTGTCAGATGGTTCCTGTTCCCTGCCCCCAACAACGCAATGTTCAAGCCGGGAACCGGCCGACACCGCAAAAATGGTGAGTACTCTTCGTGCAGATCTGTGTTCAAATCCACAAATACGATAACTGCATGGAAGGAAAAGTAACTGTCCTTTTGGCTTATCGCTATTGATATTTCCATCAGGGTGGGAAAGTAACTGTCCTTTTTTTTGCTTCCTGCTATTGATGTTTCCATTAGGGTCTGGTTGTTTCATCTTTGTGCTTCTTTCCCTTTGGTTTCTCTGATGGGAGCTGCATGTGGGTTAATTGTATCGATTCCTGATCATTGCCTTCTCTTCTATTATGAATGTCGAAATGTGTACCGTCCTTCGGAATGGGACCTTATTTTTAAACTGTGTCCCCACTGGAGGCAGGGAGTGTTATCCCTTACCGTAAGTAGGGTGCATAGTACTACCTGAAAGCACCAAAATACCGGAAAGCAACCAAAACACCGGAAGGCACATAGAAATACCAAAAAGCACTTTGTAATTGGGGGTATTTTGCGGAGGAACATGTTAAAAAATAATATTAGGACTATGTATCCGATCTATATTGATCATTTTACGTGGAAAACTTAAATATGTATCCCCAGGCCAATCCTCTAGGGTATTGTCAGAATGACATTCAATTACATGTATCTATATCTATCTTCATATACTGCAGCAACCTTTTATTAGATGCAGTAACCAGGCCGTTCGGAGAACATTGGTAAATTAATGGCGTCTTGACGTTATTCCAACATAGTGTGTCTATTCGGAGGTCACCATCAAGTGACCATGTGAGGTTTACCAGGGTTTTCATTGCTAGTGCGGGGATGGTGGCTTTGACTAATTACGGTGCAGAACAGGTCTGTTAAACAATTCACATGAAGCGGGTGGTGGGGGCTATAAAGCCTTTTCAAGATAATTTACACATATATCGAGCCGATCGTTCGTGTTGCAAAAATTGGAGAACCAGGAGAAAAACATGCACGACTTGTCTTTCCCACATGTTTCTTGAGCGGGATGCGAACCACAGATTAAGGGTGTGAGAACTCGGAGAAAAAAAAAACAAAAAAAAACAAGCAGAACTTTTCCTTTACGCAAGTGAACTGAGTGGGGCGCGAACCACAGCGTTGAGTGACCTAATAAGTAAGAGTCAGCGCAAGTAAGAGTCAGCTCTCCTAACCACTAGCTATAGGCCACCGAGACCCGTTGAAAACATTTGTTTATTTGATTGATTTGAGGTTTAACGTCCCCGTCAACACTGTATAGGTCATTTTGGAGACGTTGCTTCCAATTTTGTGGGGCTTTTACCCGACATCGAGATGAAATGACTTCTCAAGCCCTGACGCCCATTGAAACCAATAGGGTTTATTAGCATGGACGGTTCCCCTCGCACCGCGGTTTTTGGACAGGCTTACATCCTCTAAGCGGTTTGGTTTACCAGTACTAGTGTGCGGGCCGGATTCAGCTCTGCGTGGAAGCATCATGCAGCCCATATATTTCTTCAAGCCCCTATGGGCGGGGGCCGTTGGAAACAATGTGTAGGTACAGTAGGTACAATGAAATGACAATGGCATGTTAAAGTGATGTTACATGCGTTATATATTATATTGGAAATACAGAGAGTGTATAGAGGATCTTACAAGAGTGGTCATGTATTATTGAATTTATTAAACAAGTTGAGGAAAAGGGATAAAATGCGAGTCTTTGCCGAGCATTTTATCCCTTTTCCTCAACGAGTTTAATAAATTCAATAATACATGAGCACGAATGCAAGATTCTATTTATCATATGACATTTAAAACGCATTTTATTCACGATTGTTTACAAAAATGTAAATATTCCGCCATTAGTAAACGCGACGTCGTTAAGGACGTCGTACATGTAACGTTACGGGACGTATCTAGCTAATTTGCATATTTAATCCACTAGTGGATTATCGAAAATATTACATGGCGTTATTACACTCTCAGACGCGACGTCATATGATAAATATATATGTATATAGCATCACGTGATCAAGTCCGTGAAATGAACCTAACTTATGCAGAGAAAACTGGGGTTTACGGGAGTAAACATTATTTTACTTGTTTCTGTTCTTAGATATAGGCTGTGGGTACTCGTTAGAACCGTCTCAATGTAGCGGTTCAAACGAGCACCACAGCGTTTAAATGAAAATAATATCACGGAGATGTGAAAAAATACACTTTGTCGCACGTGTGTGTTATCGTAATGTTTATTGGTAAGAAAGTCTCATTGACGTGGTTAAAACGAGTACCCACAAGAAGTTTTAGGACGGCAAAGGGAAAGATACTGACTATTGCACGACCCACAGAAAAAGCGACCGACTGAAGTCGGTTGATTTTATAAGAGTGCCCTAAAATCACCGTGTCATTCTGTCAGTCTGTCTGTCCGTCCGTAACCCGTTTGTGAAAATTGGTGATAGTGACTTAACCGCTTGGAATATTTAAACAATTTTTGGCATACCGATAGATATCAATGAGATCTAACCAATGAACTTGCGAAATATTACATTCAATTTAGTATAGCCTCGCCGAGGCAAAAAATGTGAAAATTTTCGAACTGCTTCTCCTCGGAAACCGTTGGGCCGATTGAAGTCAAATTTCATATGGAGCCTCTATGGAATGGAAGAAACCAAACTTTGCCCATGGGGTCCAGGTCACATGACCAAAATGGCCGCCAAGCCATATATGGTAAAAACCCTTCAAAAATAGTCTTCTCCAGAACCACTGGGAAGATTTCCACGAAACTTGATAAATAGCATCTGGGACGTAGGCCCATCATAAACTTGAAATTGCTAAAATGGTGACCCTGGGTTGACCTTGACCTTCTTTGTGCCTAGGTCAAACTTTGACACATATGCTTTTGTATTGGAAAAGTGAGAATGCATTTTATCCTGCAAACGATTCAGAATACAGTACACAAGTATAAGATATATTTTTGCTCCTTACGATAAGGCGCATTTATTGGGGGAACCGTTTTAGGTCCAGGTCACATGACCAAAATGGCCGCCATACCCATATATGGTAACACTCATAAAGCTAAAACCATCCGGCGGGTCGTGCACTTCCGCTGAAGCACTGGTTTGCTTTTATGACAGGATTGATCTCATTAAATACATTTAACACATATATATTGATCACTGTTAAGCATATATATTGTTGAGCGAAGCGATTTTATGACACGTGTGTTAACGCCGATGCTTTTTCGTTGTCCTTTGTTGCGTCTTCACTTATATTTTTGCACACACATATCACTACCAACCTTAAAGTGAATGACCACCTTTAAAATATAATTACTTCATTTGCAAGAAAAAGTTACTGTAATGATTAATCTCTGACTTTTATTACCAACTGAAATCTGCTAAGGTAATTAAATCAACATTTAATGGTTTCAGTGAAGCCTTCTGGCAGCGGCCATATTTTCCCCAAGGTAATCCAAATGTATCCCAGCATCCAACATGTTTGCTCAATTCCTGACCTCAAGGAGACCATTGAAGCTCTATGTCTCTCTATGTAGCTACTAAAGGAGAAGTAATTAGGCTCTCTAATCAGGTTGCATTCTCAAAAATCCTTAAATAGGCTGTCAGTGCAGGACCTTACATACTGGCTTCATTATGTTTTTGGATGAAAATAAAGACTTTGAAGACAGTTTTCCTGAGTTTGGTGACATTGGTTTCATTGGGTGGCATCCATCTCAATGTCGGGTAAAAATCCCACAAAATTGGAAGCAGTATCTCCAAAATGCCCTAAATAGTGGTGATGGGAATGTTAAACATCAATTGAAACAAACAAAATCTGTTCTTTCCTACAAAACAATTGTTTTCTGTAATCCTTGTCTGATCTACAGTTAATCAAGTTGTACACCTGTACACTGTTTGCATAAAATCCAGGACTTTATCCAAAAATGAAAACATAAATTATGGGTACTCAAAGGAATCACCTCATTGAGTACCCACAATCTATGCTTTAATCTGGATTAATCCATTTAGTACCCGAAACCCCAAAAGAGGTACCCTGGCAAACAGTGCAGGCCCAGATCAGACGCCGAAGCACACAGCGTCTGATCAGGGCTTACACTGTTTGCAAAATGTTCAGCCATTTTCCTAATAAATTTTGAGGAAAACAACCTGACAGCCCTTAATTTTGAAATGGACTCCTGGTATATACAAGGAGGAAGATTCCATTTTGTACAAAAAAGGTTAAGAAAAATATCACAAAAGACCATATGAAGTGCCATGAAATATTACCTAAAATTGTCAAGGCGTGCTAAGGAAATGATTGGTTAAATGATACCGATAGGCATTAATTAATGAAGAAAAGAAAAGAAACAGGTAATCAACACACTTTCAAGTCCACTTGAAAACAGCTATCTTCAAAATGTTTAGCACAAATGTTATGCTTTGCATAAACAAATGTCTTGATGTTAAGATTCTCTGTTCCAAGATTATGAATCCATCTTTTTTTACATAACTCTCTATTTTTCTAAGGGTCAGGGATAGAATAACAGTTAATTCCTTGTCCAGTATTTGCCCTTACAAGAAGGCATTTTTATTATTTTAAAGTTCACCTTCTCCTCTAAAATCCTCAGCTGCAAAAGATAGCTATTGGAACATGGACTGAACAGTCTCCTTGAGATCACTGCAGGCGATATAGTCTGCAAAAATGTCTGACACCCTATAAACAACTTTAATGAGCCATTACAGATAATTAGAGCAACAGTTTAGGAGGAGAATATGATTTTATCATTCCTCAATGGTGGTATTGTAAAATGGATCTGAGAAAAAAAAATGGTGGTCATTCACTTTAAAGGAGCAGTCTGATCTGGAACCACACTGTTTGCAACTTTGATTTTGAAAGTAAACAGCAGACGACAGTTGTTGTGATTGGCATGCTAACGGGTTAAATGACATAAGGCACGTGCCAGCAACTGATCCAATTATCTAAATTAACATGTTAAGCCACAATAAAGGTATCACATAATGAGCCGCAGCACGACAATTTCTTCTCTAATTGCCTGTGCGTCTGATCGGACCCGTAGCAATGGATGATTTCAGTCAGTTGGTTTGACTGCTGATCAGACTGCGCGAATGCACAGGCTGATCAGAGACCTTGATAGGCGCCCATGTAGAATATAGAACATTTGTCTTGAGCAAATTTTACATGATTACTGTGTAGGCTTTCATCCTGCAAAACTGGTGTGTATGAGGTGCCGTTTTACTATAAATCCCCTATTTTTTGATATCACAAAATCGATTTTGTGATATCAAAAAGTAAGAATGAATTTGAGATATCACAACATCGATTTAGTGATATCACCAAATCGAATTTGTGATATCACAAAATCGCGATTTTGTGATATCACCAAATTGGCAACATTTTGCGATATCACTAATTCTATTTAGTGTTATCACTAAATCGATTTTGTGATATCACTTATTCGACTTAGTGATATCGCAAATTCATCTTTATTCAGTGATATCACAAAATCTATTTTGTGATATCACTTATTCGATTTTGTGATATCACTAAATAGATATGAATTTGTGATACCACTAAATCGATTTTGTGATGTCACAAATTCAAATTTTCTTTTTGACTTTTTTGGAATAACGAGGGCTGCCGAAATGATCCCAGCGCATACGATACCACTGCACATGCTCTAATGGCATATCATCCGCATGGTGAATGCTGTAATTGCTATTCAAAACCGGCATTTACCAGTATTTCCATTTGCGTGCGTGCCTGTGTGCGTACCCGCGCGCGCGCACGCGTGTGTGTGTGTGATTTTGTTCCACCAAAGAATTCTCAAGAACTGTTGGGCTTAGTTTTCTGAAACCCTGTAGGCATTGTAGTAATAAACTAATGTATTCATGTAAGCCATCTGCTAGTAAGGCAATTCACATGCAATGACAAGCCATAAGCCTACTGTGATAGCGCCCCGTATGTGTCCAGCATTGTCTGGGTCAATATGGAGAATTTGCAGATCTCTCAAACAGTAAAATACACCACCAGTCTAAAACATCGTGTATTGCTGATATGACTTTGACGATGCTCTGTACAATGGCAACTACCCACGTCATGATGACATAGACTTTTGTGGATTTTTGTTATTCGACTGGCACAATAGTTCGGACATTTGAATTTGTTTCTAAAAAGAATAAAACGCTTTCAAAATCGTACCTGGTACATCAAATACACAGCAATTAATTGTATAAAACGCACAACGATGACACTTTGTCGATATCATGATCCTTACTAAAATATGTACTAGTAAGCGTAACACTGACGAATTTGGTCGAGGTCTTAGACTAGACATTTAAAGAAAACTTGTGAATTTTTTCCACATGAAAACATGTCACCCAGATGTTAACCTTTTTAGTGCTCTGATCATATTTTTCAGTAACTTCTACTGCAATGCCCTACTTATTGTAACGAACACTAATTACAGTTGGGCGGTTGAAAACACGGCCCCCGCCCATCAGGGCTTGAAGAAATAGTTGGGCTGCATGATGCTTCCGCAAAGCTGAAACCAACCGCACATGAGTACAGGTAATCCGCTTAGAGGAACAAAGCCAGCCCAGGCATAGCGGTGCGAGTCGGAACGTCCATGCTTATAAACCCTAATGGTTTCATTGGGTGACGGGGTTTGAGATGTCATTTCATCTCAATGTCGGTTAAAAGTCCCACAAAATTGGAAGCAACGTCTCCAAAATGACCTATGCAGTGTTGACGGGGCCGTTAAACCTCAAATCAGTCAAACAAACAAACAACCAAAACGGTTGAAAACCACACAATACGTGACGCAACGGTGACGTAGGTTGTTAGGGAACACTGTCTCTGTCAGGCAACTAATTAGATCTATTAGCCCATTCCATGCGGGAATTAAACCCCTAAAGGGGTACCTTGGCAAACAGTGCAGGCCATGATCAGACGCCACAGAACGCGGCGTCTGATCAGGGCCTACACTATTTGCTAGCAAAATTTTCCGTTAAAAATTGAATAAAAAACGAAAAAATAGCCCTGACAGCCCTTATATGGCAAATGGACTTGTCCAACATATAGCAGTTGAAGAGGCCACTAGTATACAATGGGTTAGGGAGTAAACATTGAATTGTTTCCAAATGTAATATAGTTATTGATATCACTTATTCGATTCTGTGATAGCACTAATTCGTTCATATTTTGTGATATCACTAATTCGATTTTGTGATATCACTAAATCATGTCTACTTAGTGATACCAGAAATTCGAATTAGTGATATCAGAAAATCGAATTATTGATATCACAAAATCAATAAAGTGATATCACTAATTCGATTTTGTGATATCACAAAATAAATTTGATCTAGTGATATCACTTATTCTATTTAGTGATATCACTAAATTATTCAATCGATTTTGTGAAATCACTAGTTCGATATTTTGATATCACAAATTCATCGCTATTTAGTGATAGCAATAAATGGTGTGTACTGCTGACTAGCGTAAGCCGCTTTGAGTACGGCGTATTAATATTAGTACAAACAATACGACCGTATAAATGTTGGGAAGAAGTAGTGTTGGTCAACCTATTGTCAAAATTTGCCAGAACTTTAGTAGCATGGCTTCAGTTGTGGCTACAAAAGGCAAACAAAGCACAGAAGAAGGATTGCTTGTGAAAAATATGACGAAAAGAAGCAAGAAAAAGGTTGAAATGAGTGATTTATTTTTTATTTTTTCAAAATGAAACCCTGTATGATTGGTGTATGAATGTCATTTGACGTGTCACCAGTAACAGTTCTGAAATTCTGATACTCCCCAGCTACACTTTCAGTCTTTTCGCAAAAACCACAGGAGGGGAGTGGTTAGTGCACTTGAGGATGATAGAGGCACCCAGTTTGATCCCCTGAGGTGGTGATTCTTTCAGTGTCCGAACACGCTCCACTGGCATCATTCGCAGGGATGAATATCCTGGTGTATGAATGTCATTTGATGTGTCACCAGTAACATTTCATTAAATATCTTGGTGTGACAATAACGAATGATATAAGATGGAACACTCACATTAGTAATGTTTGTACTGAGGCAAATAGGACCCTTGGCTTCTTTCTCCTATTACTGCTACTCGCTCACATCTGAGCATTACAAGCAGGATTTCCTGGGTGGTACCAGTACTTTCTGTTGTTGTTTTTTTAAGCAATGTGGATGAAGTGCCTTGCTCAAAGGCACAACACTTTGGTCAGCATGAGGCTCGAACCCGCAACCTCTTGATCACTAATCCGATGCGCTACCACTGCACCAAAGCGCTCCACTGAGACGGAATCTGTCAGCTTGCCCACAAGACGTAAAAGAAATGACATTCAAGGGACTGGTTCGTCCAAGTACGTCCTGGGATCCATCCACTTACTGTTACCCTCCAGGAGGAACTGGAAAGTCCAAAAACATGTGGCCCCTTTTGTAACTGGGAATTACTCATTTGAAACTGGAAGTATGACTGGCAGTCGCCGCATTCTGGAACAGTTAAAGTGGGAGTCTCTTAAAGAGTGAAGAAAACAAAGTATGCTGATACTTTTATATAAAGGTCTAAAGGTAGAGCCAGTATACCCATGGGTGACCTTGTTCCCCCTTCAAAGACAACACTTCAGAGAAAACATTCATTAGCCCTCAAAAAAATTGGCACTAGGACTGATACATGTACATGTACCTACAAATTTGGCTTCATCCCTAGGACAATCTCGGATTGGAATGAGCTCCCCTCTTCTCTCTCGATGTCTGCAGTAGGTGCAGAGGACTCAATCTCTAGATTCACCAGCCTTGTGAGGTCTAGGGACTAGTTCTGTCAGTCGAAGGTTCTGGTGAAGGATTGTCTAAGGACGTATCACCAGTAAACAATTCTGATTCTAACCTCAGTTAAGGTAATGACTAATTAAAATAAAAGAGGGCAAGCTTCTGAATCTAGCTGCTCTCGTTTTTGTTTATTGTTGTAATCCAGGCCAATGGCATAGCGGCAATGCCTCGCATGTATTTATCCACTTAGTATTTCTGCTACAGTAACTGCTCGCAAGTAATGCACTAGTCATTTGTAAATGGGGATGGGTGGGGGATAGCAGGGCTAATGTGTGCGGTAGTTATCCTCTTTTGTTCCCCTGTAGTGCCGGGATAATGCAGGGGTTTTGATATTATGCAAACATACCCAAGTGGAATTAACTATATAAACAGCGTGACATTCAGGAGGTCTCCGCAATGCAGGGCTTCCAGCAAGGCTGTGAAAAGTCATTGTCCCCGCTATTCCGCATAGGTGGGGGACAGTGGTTACAAATGACTTGTGCATAATAGGTGGTGCACAAAAAAAAGTAGTTTATGTTGTTAGTTTAGTTAGGCGACCTGATCTCTCCAGAAATCCGTCAAAAATGTCATTTATGACCAGTCTGTCTTGGTAGAGATCCTCCTCCTCCTTCATTCCTAGGAAAAGATCCATCGTCCACAAATTTAGCCCAGTTTGTTGAAAAAGTTTAAGTTTGAGTTCTTCCCTTAAGTCATGTGTCTGGACAGTCTTGCACATATTGTTCACAAGTTTCAATTTGTCCACATCTGCAGAAAGGTGTGTCCACTACCCCGGTGTTATTTAATTATCATTCAAACAATAGCCGGTTCTTATGTTTGAGATCACTCTGGGGAATTTCTGTACTATCAGTTTATTTGTCTTTAAACCTACTTCTTTCTTAAATGAGTATAATGTTCTTCGTAAGTCCCATCGCCTTTGCCACTTTTTCATACATGAAACCTTTACAGGTGTCTTTAAATCTGTTATTGTAACAACTCTGTCATTTTCTTCCTCCTGTGCTGCCTGGTTTGCAAGTTTGTCCGCTATTTCGTTGCCAGCTATATCTGCATGTCCCAGTGTCCATGCTATGTCTGTCCCTACACCTTTCTCTCCTAAACCATCTATCTGGTTTACTGGATGGAACCCAGCCCAGGGTAAAAAGTCCTACAGCTGACTGACTGTCTGAAATATCTTCACCCCCTTAATCCTTTTCTGTACCATCTCAGCCTCAATAAACTGCAATGCAATGGATATTGCCATCAATTCACCAAGGAATAAGGAACCTGGACACCAGTTTCTTTAGTTCAACACACTCATCTTGGCCAGATAAAAAGACACAGGCTCCTTCACTGCATGGTCCAGGGTATATCTTGCATGAGCCATCTGTGTAAATTTGAACTCTTCCAGTCTCACTTTTGGCAATCTCTGCTTCTATAAGTTGTCTACTGTCTTCTTCTTGTGTTTATACCCCGGCATATGAAGTATGCTATGGGGGTATATAGTTTAAGTCCTGCCGTTCATCCGTCTGTGTTTCCGTCCGTTGAAATTTTGGTTAAAGTTTTGCGTTAAAGTTCATCATCATCGACCTTATTTACAGAGGGTAACACATTTAGTACTGGTACTAATCTTCCATGTGGCCCTCATTCTAAAAGGTTGTATCTTCTGAATCCTTTGATAGATTTAGTTGATACTTACACAGAATTTACGTACTGGTCTAAAGATTTCATTGATGCATGTCCCACCCCACAGTGACCTTGAGGTCAAGGTCACAGACTTTTACATTTTACATTTTTGTTAAAGTTTTGCATTAAACTTTCTAAGAGATTGTATCGTCTGAACCCTTTGATAGATTTAGTTGATACTTACACTGAAGTTACATACTGGTCTAAAGATTTTATTGATGCATTTCAGCCCCCCCCCCCCCACACACACACACACACACATACACACAGTGACCTTGAGGTCCAGGTCACAGACTTAGAAATTTTACGTTTGGTTAAAGTTTTATGACAAAGTTTATAGATGCCTGTATGTTCTAAACTCTAAGACAAATTCAGTTGATTCTTGCATCAATGTTACATACCAGTCGAAATATTTACAGATGCATGTTGCTTCCCCACCCACAGTGACCTAGACCTCAAGGTCATGGACTTAGAAAGTGTACATTTTGTTAGATTTTATGACAGAGTTTATAGATGCCTGTTACATAACGTTCTAAACTCTAAGACAAATTCAATTGATACTTGCATCAGTGTTGCATACCAGTTCAAAGATTTCATGGATGCATACCCCACCCTGCTGCTTCAGTAACATTGATGGCCCCATTCCTTCAGTAACTTTGATGCTCTCACTCCCTTGGTCCATTTAGAAAGATTATATTTGGTTTAGATTTTATAAGCACATTATAGATTCTTATAGCTTCTTGACTTCTTCATTCATGTTACATACAAGCTCGAAAGATATATTAGAGGGTGGCACTGGCGGGGGTATACGTGACCCACTGGTCGCTTTCTCTAGTTTTGTCTTGTTATTGGAAGAATCAAGTTATTCCAGTATTTTGGTTATTTCAATGTTGGTTGATGACTATCTTAAAAATTTGGTTCTGGCTCTATACTGTTGCATGAAATGTTTGCATATGGACTCATGTCGACCATCTGGATTTTCGTCTTGCCAAATGGTGAGATGTAACATTCGAAGGATTCTTCTTGAAGCTCTTCCCCATCCCTAAAGTGCCTGTTTTATTGGTTGGGTGCAAGGTTGGCAAAAAGCAGGTCATTATGAGTATTGGCCAGGGTGGTGGTTAAAACCAGTTTTAACTGGTCATTACTGGTTGAATGGGTCGATTAAATCACTGGAGTATATGTCTCTGTCCTGTTGCTGTCTGGTCTTAAAAGCTTTCACCCTACATCATGTACACAAGGTTAACCTATATTTTCATCAGTGAAAAAGACGAAATAGTTTTTATTATTAATAGTTATTATTTGAGGTCTTTTTTATTGTCGCGCCTGCTATTAGCATGGTGCGATATAGGCGTCCGGTTTTCCGTCCGTTCGTTTGTCCGTCCGTTCATCAAGGCATCAACATTTGCGACCACCCTAGCGTTCACCCTAATGGTCAAGTTTATTTCTCAAGAACTATAAGAGCTTCATTAATGATGCTTCATATAAACTTGTGTCTGGGGATGGCAACTTACATGCAAGCATCCATATTTCACCTTGACCTACATTTCATGGTTCACTGACTTTGTAAAATATTGCGACCACCCTAGCATTCACCCTAATGGTTAAGTTATTTATCAAGAACTATAACAGCTTCTTTATTGATATTTGGTACAAACTTGTATCTGTGGATGACTTCAATGCAAGCATCCATATTTCACCTTGACCTACATTTCATGGTTCACTGACTTTGTAAAATATTGCGACCACCCTAGCCTTCCCCCTAATGGTCAAGTTTATTTCCCAAGAACTATAAGAGCTTCTTTAATGATATTTGGTACAACCTTGAATCTGTGGATGGCAACTTCAATGCAAGCATCCATATTTGACCTTGACCTACATTTCATGATTCACTGACTTTGTAAAATATTGCCACCACCCTAGCGTTCACCCTAATGGTTTAGTTCATTTCTCAAGAATTATTTAAACACCATTAATGATACTTAGTACAATCCTTTTATGCAAGCATCTATGTTTGATCTTGGCCTAGATGCCATGGTTCGGTGACTTTGCGCGCCCCCCAGGTGCGACATAGCCTTTGGCGGAATTCTTGTTTGATCAGAAGTCAAAAGACATTATTGCTGGTCAACTGAAGGGGTTGGATTGGCCAACTGTTCTTTTCAATCAAACAAACTTTATAATTAACCTTTATTCCTTTATAGGTCAGATCAGTTGTTCATATTTTAATATACAGGAATATGAATAAGCTGGATTTATCATGGATTTTAAAGGATTAATGAAAGGTCAGAAAAGAAAAGAAAAAAAAATCTAGATTGTACCACTCAACTCTCTCTCTCCCTCCCCCAAATAATCTTCCCTCTTAAACTTTAAAAATATCATTAATTATTTAACACAATCTTTCATCAGCAGAGTTCTCACTAGGATTTTGAAAACAGGAGTTTAAGAATCCATCCATAGAAAAAGTTGGATTCAAATCTATAAAAGTTGGTGTCAAATTTTGAATAGTTGGAGTTTTACCTAAAAACATGTGTCAATTATGGCTAAATGCGTACGGATGTAGAGTGTGTCTGTAAGACTCCAAAAGACTTTGGGGCTTGAACGCTTATCCTGCTTAACAGGACAAACTTTTTTCTTGCAGTGGAGATCCAGATCAGATGGCTTCCATCTAATCAGGATTTACACCTTCACTCAGATTGTGAATTTGAATGGATAAATTACATTAGGTTTTGAAAGTTAAGAGTGGACTGCAGCTAAATTAATTTATTCATCAGGATAATGGTTTAAGTTGAGTGTGAGCAGTTAACAGTAGTACAGGCCGTGATCAGGCTGCTCCAACAGGACAAGTCTGTTCAGGTCATTCACTACATCCTAGTACATAAAATGGCATCTGAAACTTTTGGATTCTTACAATATTTTGCATAATGATTAAAGACGTAACACTAGCCAAAATTTCCAGTCAAGTCCATTTTGTTTCTTCAAAATAACCAGGATTTCAAGAAATAAGATGGAAAAAAGAACGATTTGAAAATTTTGACTTTCATTAAAAAAAAAACAAAAAAACTTCTGTTTTTTTTTTTATATATCCAGTTTGTCACTAATATTCCCCCCCCCCTCCCCCCCAAAAAAAAAACAACAACACCAACAGTGCAGGCCCAGTCTGGTCTGGCAGATCAGATGCCACAGGTGTCTGTCCAGGACCACTATTAGCAGGCAGTTCAACACTTTACTTAATGCTAATAGTCCATGGTTTCTGATAATTAACTTCTTTATTCTATTAGGCCTAGTCGTAACTTCATAAACAATATACGAACGTGCGACAAACTTGAGTCATAATTTTCTTTAATCATAATAAAGACGTAAAAAAGTACTGGTTACCGCCAAGGAAATCCTGCTCGTAATGCGGCAGTAATGTAGGAGAAAGAAAAAGATTTATACACTAGATTATCGCATCCTTTAATTATGCCTTCGACATTTTTTTCAACGAGTACAATTTTATTTTAGAATGCCCCCTGTATTTAGAATTAAGGAAAATGTATATCTCTAAATATTATTGGAAACGACCCAGTATGTTTAAGTTTATTGATTTAATAAATTCTTCGAATGTTGGCTGCATACGTAGGTTGTCTTGTTTTATTTTCCATGCTTTTAAACTTCGTTCAGATTTGTTGTATAAGGATCGCAAATAATATGATGGGTAAATTTGGTAAATCGCATGTGCTCAAGGGAACTGGGGGTCTTTAACTACACGGCTGCTCTTTAAAGTATACTTTTTTTATATATATATATATATGTGTGTATGTATGTATGTGTGTATGTATATGTGTGTGTATATATATATATATATATATATATATATATATATATATATATATATATATATATATATATATATATATATATATATATATATATATATATATATATATATATATATATATATATATATATATATATGTCTTATATGTACATGTATGTGATCTGATTTTAATTATATCTGCTATGTTTCTGTGCTCATGTATCCTGGATGCCGGTTTGTGTTTAGTTTCGGCAAAGCGGAGCACTTGGAACATTAGCGTGTGTATTGGTACATACGACAGGACTCGTGCCAGTGTATGATCTTGTACAGGTGATAAGATTATTCCTGGCGCAGGTTTCAAAGCTAAAACACAAAACACGATGCAGGTTTTATCGTTTAGCATCTGCATACATATTTATATGTGTCAAATTGTCATCAGATATGAAAACAAGTTTTTTTTTTTTTTTCTCGCTCCTAATTTTGTGGGACTTTTACCCTGTCACCGAGATGAAATGACATCTCAGGCCCTGCTGTTCAAGGAAACAAATAGGGCTTATATGCATGGACGGTCCGACTCGCACCACTTTTCCTGGGTTTAGCAGTACTCAAGTGCGTAATCATTACATGTACATTAACCCACCAGTGGGCTATATTGACGTCTAACTCATCTCTAGAATTAGCATGTTTTTTAAAATGTTGATTTATATATATATGTATGTGTGTATATGTGCATGTATGTCTATGTATATGCTCGTTTGAACAAACTCAGTAAGGTGGTTCTGACGGGCAGCAGCAGTCCGTGTTTGTTGGGCGGAAGTGGGGATATATAATGAATACTCCGGCAGATTTCCACTATTTTCTTTAGAACATTGGGTTTGGAAGGGTCTTCATTACATGGACTTGCTGACTTGACGGTAATCGATTTCGTTTGGCTGTTATAAGGAACCAATCAGTAGACAAAACTAGTGATGTGATTTTTACAAAAATCTGTTACATACACCTTCTCCGTGGTAGTTGCTATATGTATAATACATATGTACCTTTATTATATATGTCATGTAATATTCATGTTATATTTATTGCCATTGCCATCACACATGTTTGTAATATGTCCTTATGGGCGTTATAGCCTTTGGAAGTATGAAATAAAGATATCCTATCATATCCATTTTTTTCAACAATCGAATTACCGATAATCCAACTGTGTATACAAGTATCCGGAAACAAATCAATCAATTAATTTAATGTTAATCAGCCACGTGCTTGATTTAATCACATGCACCTGCATCTCGCAAACCGCAAATCTGACCAGTCAATCTTCTAGCCGTGACGCTCTGATTGGCCGAGAGAGCAATACAGACGACTGTCCGAGCTAGGTAATGCTTGAACAAGCCTGGCGGCGACGATTAACGGTAAACTTTTTATCTGTAAGCGGTAGCTAAGTAATGCTTGAACAAGCCTGGCGGCGACGATTAACGGTAAACTTTTTATCTGTAAGCGGTAGCTAAATTTGGAGATCAATTGGACACCCGCTGTCATCTTTTGATGTGATTGAGTATATTTTTACACGCTATTACGGACACGTCGGGCAAAAAAAAATGGCGTAATTAAGAAGCCACGGCAGGAAATTTTACGCGTACAAAAGCAAAAACAGGCGTAAAAATACGCCGGATTCAGCGTTTCCGAGAATTCTGAATTATCATACACTTTTAAGGTTACATAACAAACAGTTTACATATAAGTTTTATGTTATTGCAGAAAATTGTCACATGCACATATTGACAAACGTGAGATACACCTGTGATTAATCTTTAGGCATGTGCAGTAGTTCATCTGTTAACGGCTGTAATTAATTAACCAAACAGTGTTTCTTATGAATGTTTTCATTGCTCTTAAAGGAACTCATTTTTGATTTTTATTTGCCTTCACTGCAGCTGGTGTTGTGCCATGTGGCGGCCGTAAAAAGTCTCCCCGTACATCAACCATAGTGCAGTTTATATTTTACTTTTGGTCCTTTGAGATCAGCGTGAATATTCTGAGAAATCAGAAATATATTATTGGTTTAGACTCATATTCTAGACAGGTTTTTAATTATTTGGACCCATTTTGATTTACATCAGTCTTTGAATTGACTGCCTATTCGAAATTCGCCAAATTGCAGTATGTTTCCTCTGGCTTTCTTTGCCGGATCAATACAGGGTCACTGATGAGGCTTTATTAGCCGAAACTACGTAGTATGACCCATCTTCTTTCTTATGAATGTTTTCATTGCTCTTAAAGGAACTCATTTTTGATTTTTATTTGAAGATTCACTGACCTCTTTGAAGTATATTTTAGTGACTGCAACACATGTAAATTGCTGTCAGATCAGATTAAAAGGTGTAAAAGCTGCCCCATGCCACTGCAGTGTGGGCCATAGAGCTAATTGTCAAAGTGGCCAATCATACATTGTATGTCCCTAATAGGGTATTATACACTGACACCAGGCTTTATTTCGTATGTGTTTAATTTTTATTTACATTGTATCTGCAATCTAGGTAGCCATTACAGAAGGTGTCAAAAATGAATGAAACATAAAGACCTAGTTTGGAGCTTCTTCACTCAAGATAAAAAGAAAAGAAGAAAACACAACAACCAAAAACAACAACAGCAACAAAAAAAAACAACAGTGCAATATGCAAAAACTGTAATATACATGTATTGAAGTTAGAGCTGAGGTCTCAATAATGATGGGCATTAGAAAAATAAATGCCTAGGGCTAAAAAAGCCAGAAAGCTAAAAGGCCTCTTGAAGAAGAAATAACTTCTGAACCTTAACCTGATCTAACCCTTGGTCATGGTGCCAAGGAACTGCACGCCCCTTAGATGGCAGACCACAGAGGGAAGACCAAGTTGGATCGGACAAGCTGGAGGTTATAGCTTCGATAGCTCTCAGCAGTGGCTGGTTGCAACCTTTCAACCACATCACGTGTGAAAACAGCCTGGAAGACATTCAAGGAGTTGCTACGAGTTCTCTCTTCCAGCCACCTCTCATTCAAGACACTTGGTCGTGTGAACAGCTCGTGTGTGGCGCGCAATACTCCATGCCAGTGAGACATGGCCATTGACAAAGCAAAACCTTCAGCATCTTCAGTGGAATGACAGGGCAATGATTAGACAGATCTGCAATGTCAAGCCACACGACGCTGTCACCATCAGGTCCAGTGAGTACTTGAGCGTCTTGGCATTGAGGACCTGGACATCATCCTGAAAAAGAGAAGGCTCCGCTGGTATGAACATTTGGAAAGCTCTAACAGTGCGGTCAAGACTGCCTGTGACATACAGTTAGGTGGAAAGTGGGGCCTGGAAGGCCCAAGATGACCTGGAAGCAGCTAACAGAAAGAGATTGCAGAGAATGGAAGCTCTCTGCTGTCAATCCTCACGATAGACAAGCCTGGAGATCTGGAGGCTTTCATGCGGACTGAACAAATTATTTGTCTAAATCGCGACGGAAGTAAGGGCGAGGATTGTGGCCACGTAAAATCGATTTAAGCCCCACCCCCAGTGGAAATCTTACCACTGACCGTTCCAAGGCGGTTCTTCCGTGGCGATTTATTTATGTTGTTGTTTGTTACTTACTGTGTGTATCACTTGTGTCTTTTTATTTTGGATGGCCATTTTGTGGGAAAGTAACTGTCCTTATGGCCTTCCTTTGTTTAGGTTTCCATTATGGTCTGGTCGCTTAATGTTTGTGTTTCTTTCCCATTGATGTCTTTGATGGGTGGAATAAGTTAATTGTATCAATTCCTGATCTTTGTTTTACTTCTACTCTGGTTAAGATCTGCCATGCATGTAGCAAGTCAGCTACCTGGACGGGGCCCACTTATTTGGACGCTGCACCTGCACATTAATCAAAAATCCGTTGATGAGGATGATGAAGGGAATACTGTGAATGCCTCCACCTATCCGTCTGTCCATCTGTCACACTATCTCCTTTACCACTGGCCGGATTGCAACCAAAATTTGTACATAACGTCCTTACATGAAGAGGACAGGCAAGAGCAGCATTAAAGTTGGTAGCTCTGGGCCTTGCCCCACCCCCTCCACTTTTGTAAATGCCTAATACCTGAAAAACTGTTAGGATCCTCACCCCTAAATCATATTCATTCTTGTCCCTTTTAATAAGACACCTTCAGTGACACTAAACTGGAGGTCCCCAGGATGTGTCAGGGCCATGCCCCATCCCTTCAATTTCCTTAAAGACCTTATATCTCAAAACTCGTTCATACCCCACCCCTAAACCATATATTCTTGTTCCTTATGATAAGACACATTTAGACAGCCCCCGCCCATCGGGGCTTGAAGAAAGATGCATGATGCTTCCACGCAGAGCTGAATCCGACCCGCACACGAGTACTGGTAAACCGCTTAGAGGATCTAAGCCTGCCAAGGCAAAGTGGTGCGTACGAGTCAGACCATCCATGCTTATAAACCCTATTGGTTTCATTGGGCGACAGAGCTTGAGATGTCATTTCATCTCAATGTCGGGTAAAAGTCCCACAAAATTGGAAGCAACGTCTCCAAAATGACCTATGCAGTGTTGACGTTAAACCTCAAATCAAACAAACAAAGACACAATTAGGGTGACCCCTGGGTTGCACGGGCCATGCCCCACTCCTCCACTTCATAAAAGGACATATATTTCAGAAACCATTCAGATTCCCACTCTTGTTCCTTATTATAAGATGCTTTCCTTGACACCAATCTGGAGGTCCCCGGGATGGGCCGGGGCCATTCCCCCTCCATTTCATTTAAGGTCTTAAATCTCAGAAACTGTTCAGATCCCTACCCCTAAACCATATACATTCTTGTTCCTTATGATAAGATGTGTTCAGTGACACCAACCAGGCCATGCAAGATCAGCTTTATATTTAGCTGTGCCAGAAGTTCGGGGATTTGCGATGGCGTGCCATCATCTTCACGCTCTAGCAAATGCATTATAATTTGGATATACAAGGGTTGGAAGATGAATCCCATTGTATAGATTTATATTGAAACATGAACAAATAGTTATATAGATGTGTGGATTAAATAGAAAAATGATGATTTGTAGAAAATGACCATACGTGTACTGGTGAACGGTCATTTTTGTCGCGCCTCACCTGCTATTAGCATGGCACGATATAGGTGCCCGGTTTTCCATCTGTTCATCCATTCGTTCGTCCGTCCATCCATTTGTCAAGGCTTCAACATTTGCGACCACCCTAGCATTCACCCTAAGGTTCAAGTTTATTTCTCAAGAACAATAAGAGCTTCATTAATGATACTTGGTACAAACTTGTATCTGGCCCAGGGGGTGGCAACTTAAATGCAAGCATCCCTATTTGACCTTGACCTACATTTAATGGTTCACTGACTTTGTAAAATATTGCGGCCACCCTAGCATTCACCCTAATGGTCAAGTTTATTTCTCATGAACTATAAGAGCTTCATTAATGATATTTGGTACAAACTTGAATCTGGGGATAACAACTTAAATGCAAGCATCCATATTTGACCCTGACCTAAATTTCATGGTTCACTGACTTTGTAAAATATTATGACCACCCTAGTGTTCACCCTAATTGTCAAGTTTATTTCTCAAGAACTATAAGAGCTTCATTAATGATACTTGGTACAAACTTTTATCTCGGGATGGCAACTTAAATGCAAGCATCCATATTTTGACCTTGACCTACATTTCATGGTTCAGTGACTTTATAAACTATTGCTACCACCCTAGCGTTCACCCAAATGGCCAAGATAATTTCTGAAGAACTGTAAGAACTTCATTAATGATACTTGGTTCAAACTTGTATCTGGGCATGGAAACTTAAATGTAAGGCTGACACGATTAATCATATAATCGATCGATAAATTCCACAGAAATGATTATCCTTTCTGATTTGATGATAATCGGTTACTTGTTAGGTACAATTTACTGCCCAAAGTTACGCCTAAAATAGCTGGATGAGTGGCAAACAGTGCAGACCCTGATGAGACGCCGCATTCTGTGACGTCTCATCTGGGTCTACACTGTTTGCTCAGTCATGCCTGTTCAAATATTCATATGATAAAGTGCAACATATGATAAGAGTCATGCTCAGATAGAAAGCCAGACAGGTAAAATTATGACAAAAACCTTAGCGATTACTAATCGATTATCGATCGCAATGACAGGACTGATAATCGATTATCTTTTCACTACGATTAGCCAGCCCTACTTAAATGCAAGCATCCATATTTGACCCTGACCTACATTTTATGGTTCACTGACTTTGTAAAATATTGCAACAACCCTAGAATTCACCCTAATGGTTAAGTTCATTTCTCAAGAATTATTACAGCTTAATTAATTATACTTAGACCAAGCTTGCATTTAAGAATACCAATTTTAATGCAAGCATCTATGTTTTACTTTGGCCTAGATGCCATGTTTCGCTGACTTTGCACCCCCGCAGGGCACGACATAACATTCGGCAGAATTCTTGTTGAATATAGTATATACATTTTGGTTTGGATACAACACGGTTGTTTTACTAACACAGTTCCTGCTTTGGACCCAATTAATAGTAAGAGGTTGTGGTGTATTCAGACGGAGACTTTCAATGACTTGGCAAAGACAGGATCTAAATAGTCTTGTCAGAGCCTTTGAATTTTGACACTCATGGTGAATGAGCTAGGGTAGTGAAGAACTTTTCTCATTACGATAACATACCCGTGCGACATAGTGCATTTTTTCACATCTCCAAAATGGCCATTTTTCTGGTGAAAATCCGTGATATTTTTCTTATGAATACTGCAAACATAGGTTGTGGGTGCTCGTTAGAACCGCCTCAATGAGGCGGTTCTAACGAGTACCCACAACCTATGTCTTGGAGTAGAAATAAGAAAAATAATGTTTACCCCCGTAAACCCCAGTTTTCTCTATATAATATGGCGTATAGGGGGGTCTTCATTTCAGGGATTTGTTCACGTGATGAGTGGCAACAAATGGAATGGTTAGTTTCATTTAGATGGTTCAAACTAGAGCCACACAGATTTACCATAAAAATCCTAAACTTTTGAACACCATTAGGACTTGCTGTCATTCTCCTAAAATTTTAACAAGTTTGTTTCATGATTTAGCAAGGAGTCCAACAGATGCAGACAGACGGGCAAACAGTGTATTCTCTGCTCATAGTGCTTCTTCAGGAGCAGTCTGATCTGGGTGTGCCCTGTTTGCTTAGGCCTATCTGTCCCAATGCTTAGACTCATTAGGGTGATTTTTCAATCATAAATATGAAAGATAAAACCTAACCATGCAAACACCACATTTCCCTGTATAAAGTCAGATTTAAAAAGGTGATTATTACACAGATTGGTTAATGAAGTGATTGGGGTTCTTTGTTTTAAGGGAAATGGGAACAGGTTCAGGGGAGGCAACTCCTGCAAAAGTATTTTTGACTCCCATGTCAATAGGGGTCAACCCTTAAAGGAAAGAATTTGCTCCTGAGGAGCAAATTCTTTCCGTTAAGAGTAGTCCCCTTTTTCAGTGGGACAGGGCTTATAGAAAAGCAAACAGAAAGTCCCAAAAGATGTTTCCCTTTGAATAATGGCCGGGGAAAAATCTGCCAGGTGTTCCCATTCCCCTTAAGACAGGGTTTATTTGTTTCTTTATTTATTTATATTTGATTTCTTCAGATGAGAAGATTTCTGCATCAGCAAAGAATTGAAAAGAAGACAACATCAGATGATAGTTTACAACAGCTTCCGAGCTACTGTGAGGAAAATGTCAACGAGACAGACTATTATTACCAAAATGGTTTGTATGGTGACCTTTCCAAGAAATTAATACTTGACAACCTTGTTGCAACACTGTTTCATCATGTTAACCCTTCTCTTGCTGAATATTCAGTTTAGCCACACCCATTTCTGACTTTGAACCAATCAGATTACTTGATGTAGTTTATTCCTACAAATTCATAAATTGAATGTCAAACAGTGTATATCCTGATCAGATGGCTTATCTGGATCTACACTGTTTGCAAAGAAAAGGGTTGCCATTAACAGCAGGACAAGAGTTAACAGGTCCGTGAAATGTATGGAAACCTGGGGCTTACAGGGGTATACATTATTTTTCTTAGTTTTGCTCCAGGACATAAGTTTTTGGTACTTGTTAGAAATGCCTCAATGAGACAGTTCTCACAAACACCTACATTCAATGTTTAAAGTTTGTTTGATTTGAGGTTTAACGTCCCTGTCAACAATGTAAAGGTCATTTTGGAGACATTGCTTCCAATTTTGTGGGACTTTTACCTGACATTGAGATGAAATGATATCTCAAGCCCTGTCGCCCAATGAAACCAATAGGGTTTATTAGCATGGACGGTCCGCCTCGCACTGCTGTTCCTGGACAGGCTTAGGTCCTCTAAGCGGTTTACCAGTACTAGTGTGCGGGCCTGATTCAGCTCTGTGTGGAAGCATCATGCAGCCCATATATTTCTTCAAGCCCCTATGGGAGGGGGCCAACAATGTTTTAAGTAAAAATTATAGTAAAAGCACAAATTTTCATCAGAAAATGAACCATTTTAGAGATGAGAAAGAATGCTATGTTACATGGATATGTTATCATCATGTGTAATGAAATGACTGTTGGCAAAGAAGCCTGCTTGGTGTAGTGGTTAAGCTACTCACCTCATAAAACGGGTTGTGGATTTGATTCTGGGCTTTTCCAGACTTTTTGACATGTCTTTAAACCGGGGTTCCAGCTCTACGAGGACTGTTCAAATATGAATGCAACTAAGCACATAAAAAAGATTCCGTGATAGATTTCGATGAAAAAATTATTTTGTCCCCTCAAAGTATTCCCCTTTAACAGATATACAAACTTTCAGTCTTCTGATCCAATCATTGAATGCATTTTGGTAGTCTTTTTGAGGTATACTATGAAGGCACTGGTATATTGCAGAACCGAGGTTTTTGCGCTGTACAAATTTTCGACCAGAAAGGTATTTTTTCAGCCGCGGGAACAAAAAAAAAGTCACACGGGGCAAGGTCAGGGGAATACGGGGGTTGAGGGAGTTCAACAACCTTTTCCTGCTTCAGATAGTCTTGCACAATGAACGCCTTGTGCGATGACGCATTGTCATGTAGCAATCTGACATTGGCCAAACCAGTTGCGGGTCTTTGTTCTTTGAAATATTTCTTCAATTTTCGAAGAACTTTATTCTTGTAAAACTTCGCATTTACAGATTTGCCTTTAGGCACAGCAACCTGAATAGCAGGGCCCTGATTTGAAAAGAATATGGCATACATTACCTTCTTGACGCTCATGGTCCGCTTTGCAATGCATGGTCTTTTGCAATACTTTGTTGCCCATATTTATACCCCCACAAATGAATTTGGGGGGGGGGGGGTATATAGGAGTGAGCTTGTCGGTCGGTCGGTCTGTCGGTCGGTCGGTCGGTCTGTTGACTTGGTTTCCAGACGATAACTCAAAAAGCGCTTCACCGATTTTTATAATTTTTGGTACACTGATGTAACATCATAAAATACAGGTCAAGTTCGATCTCCACTACAATTCGTCAATTTTCGACAGTTATGGCCCCTTTCAAGTGAAAAAATTGCAAAATGGCGCTGTTGTCCTATCAAGGCAGTTTTTGTTACCTTTAGTTATAGCTCTAGTTTGTTCTGAATCTTTCGTTTTGGCTCAGAAAGTGAACCCATGTCTCGTCGCCTGTGATGACATTAGCGAAAGACCGTGCATTGTAATTTGGAAACTTTTTAAGCAACTTCTTGGCGCACTGAACGCGTGTCTTTTTCTGCTCATCTGTCAACAGATGGGGAATCCATCTAGCACAGATCTTTCTCATTTTCAAATCCCGTTTCAGAATTGTATGGGCTGCTCCTAATGAGATGCCAACCATACTAGCCATTTGCCTAGTGGTGTATCGTGCATCGGTAGCAACTATTTCTTTCACTCTAGCAACCATCTTGGCAGATGTTGCTCTTTTGGGCCAACGTTCATGTGGTGCATCTTCTGTTGAGCCCAGCCCACAGCTGAATTTCTTACACCAACGAAAAACTGTCGGAAAAGACATTTCATTATGCCCATAAACCGAACATATTTCATCAAAAATGTCTTTGCACCATATACCAAGAATACAACGATTCTTAATATAGGACCGTATTTCAACAGCGTACTCTGACCTTCTTCCAACCATGTTTTGTATTAGTATACAAGAGTAGACAGTGTGTATTGAACGGTATACATGGCTAAAGTGGACAGATTTTATTTCCAGGTGATTTTCCCATTAGTGCATGAGAAAACGTTCTACTTGCATTCATATTTGAACAGTCCTCGTATATGACCTTAGTTGTTGGTCGTCCATGCTTATAAGCCCTATTGGTTTCATTTGGCGACAGGGCTTGAGATGTCATTTCATCTCAGTGTCGGGTAATTGTTTGTTTGATTTGAGGTCAACACTGTGTAGGTCATTTTGGAGACATTGCTTCCAATTTTACCCCACATTGAGATGAAATGACATCTCAAGCCCTGTCGCCCAATGAAACCAATAGGGTTTATAAGCATGGACGGTCCGACTTGCACCGCTTTACCTGGGCAGGCTTAGATCCTGTAAGCGGTTTACCAGTACTCGTATGCAGTGTCAGATTTCAGCTCTGCGTGGAAGCATCATGCAGCCCATCTATTTCTTCAAGCCCTGGTGGGCGGGGGGGGGGGGGGGGGGGGGGGGGGGCATCAGTGTCAGGTAAAAGTGCCACAAAATTAAAACCAACGTCTCCAAAATGACCTTTACAGTGTTGATGGGGATGTTAAACTTCAAATCAATCAAACAAACAAACACACAAAACTCATAAACACCCACTACACTGTTGACAGATTACACCAAGATATGTTCCATAAATCCATTGAAAAATGTATGTATGATACAGAAAAATGTGCTTTATACAAGCTTTACACTTATGTTTTGACATAACATGGTTGGTCATCAAACATGATTTTTGTTTGGATCCAAAAATTGTTCTAGAGAGAGGTTGTTGTGTACAGTGGTGTTGGTGGTGTCATTCTTTGTACTGAAAAACATAGAACTGTTCTCCATTGTGTTTAACCTTTTTGTACCAAATGGAATCTTCCTCCTTATAAATAGCAGGAGTTCATTTAAAAATTTAGGGGTGTCAGGTTGTGCTTTCATGAAAATTTATTTGGAAAATGACAGAACTTATAGCAAACAGTGGAGGCCCTGATCAGATGCGGCACTTGCGGATGCTGCACTTGCTGCATCTGATTTGGGCCTGCACTGTTCACCTGGGTACCTGTTTTGGGGTTTCTGGTACTAAATGGGTTGAAGAATTTGTATCATAAAATTAGTAACTTAAGATGAATGGTCACAGCTCAGCTGGTATATTAACCCCCCCCCCCCCTGACACACACACACACCACACACACACAAGCTAAGGGAGGGGACATTGCTTTCTGTGCAGTTTCCATTATTGCAATATATGTGGTGACCCTTTGGCTGGATTCTGACCAAACTTGCATGGTTACATTACAAGGATGAGGAAAACATTATGTTTTGATGGCTGATCTTATTTTAAAGGGCACAGATCCCCTAAATTCCAATTTGTGGGCCAAATAGACATGTTTGCAGCTAATCTCAAGAAAGAATCCAAGATTTTTGTCCATTTTGGGCCATAGCGGTAGGCTTTGTGTGACCAAGACATGCCAAAGGAAAGAATTTTCTTGCACACCAGACAAGCAAATCCATGATTTTACCCTGGGATAGAAATTTATGTTCTGACCCTAGTGTTCCGACTCAAAATCGAATATACACGTAATCGCTTGTTTGATAAATTCACTGGTTGATTACGACCTCGTATGTGTCGTCTTTAAGGTTGACGTCACATCAATAAACATCCTGTACTGTCATAACAATATGGCAGACATCGGTAGCCGAAGTGACTGCATCATTAAAAACCCGCGCTAAGAAATGGAAGGTATGCATGAAAAAGAATCCTATATGGGTGTGAGGGGTGGATAGAAAAATCCGTCCCTTGGGATCACTGTCTGGCACCATTGGCAAGCCTCCTGATGCCGGACAGTGCCCCTCGGGACAGATTTTTCCATCCACCCCTCACACCCATATAAGATTCTTATATGCTTCTCAGATCAATATTCTTTCCATTGAGAGTAGACCCCTATCGATAAGAAAGACAAATATGTTTTTGAAAGAGTTGCCTCTCCTGACGGCCTGAAGGTGTATCTGTTCCCCTTTATTATTCATGCATACATGTATGTCTGTTCATCTAGGGCTAAGGAAAGTCTACCCCTACTACTACAGTTTTAGCACATATGCAAAAGGTCGTTGGATGGGAAGAACTATTTTAGATGTTTTTTCAAAAGAATTTCAGAGCCAATCACCAGAATATTATGTAAGTATCATTTTAACCGTACATGTATTAACTCTTATCATGCTGTTTCTTTGGAAACAGTGTAGATCCAGATCAGATGGCTTCTGAAGAAGCCATCTGATTAGGAGCTACACTGTTTGACATGAAGTTTATGGATTTGTAAGAATGAATTACATGAAGTATTCTGATTGGTTCAAAGTCAGAAATGGCTGTGGCTAAACTGAAAATTCAGCAAGATAAAGGTTAAAAATTGCATATTTCAAGATCTCACCAATCAGAAGGCACAATCATGTACTTACCAATTTACATAGGTGTTAAAAACCTTGATGTTACTACTGAAGTCGTTAATAATTTGTAAGTGCTGGTAATGTTTCGTCTTGTATTAACCCATTTCAGACTGGAAACCCCTAAACAGGTACCGTGGCAATCAGTGCAGGCCCAGATCAGACGCCGCAGAA
Organism: Lucinisca nassula; assembly: GCA_963580285.1. NCBI lineage: Eukaryota > Metazoa > Mollusca > Bivalvia > Lucinida > Lucinidae > Lucinisca > Lucinisca nassula. The sequence continues at coordinate 80,327,456 of OY757017.1, read as the reverse complement.
CGCGGTGTCTGATCTGGATCTCCACTGTTTGCTAAAAGTTCAGCCATTTTCCTAATCAATTTTGAAGAAAACACAACCTGACACCCCTAAGTTCTGAAATGCACTTATGCTATATATAAGGAGGAAGATTCCATTTGGTACAAAAAGGGTTAAAACTGCCAAAATGTTGATAAAGATAAATTCCAATTCTCTTTCTAACAATTGTAGTTCACTCTGTAGTTAATTAATCCTTCTCTTGCTGAATATTCATTTTAGCCACACCCATCTCTGACTTTGAACCAATCAGATTTCTTGATGTAATTTATTCCTACAAATTCATTAACTGAATGTCAAACAGTGTAGATCCTGATCAGATGGCTTCTTCAGAAGCCATCTGATCTGGATCTACACTGTTCGCAAAAATAGGGGTTGTCGTGAACAGCAAGATAAGAGTTAAAGCTTTTTAGATGGAATTTGATATTTTGTTTTCATGAGTTTGGTTGTGCTTGGCCTGTAACAGATGAATTTTAAATTGCCAGTGCCAGATGATTTCCTCAAGACTTATTTACATTGAAAAAAATTCTCTAAGTCCTGGACATATAGTGTTTGTTTTGTTCAGAAATACATGTAATGGTAATCTGTTGATTTTTTTGTCTGTGTACTTGATAATTATACCCCCGGCATACGAAGTATGTCAGGGGGTATATAGTTTTCGTCTTTCCGTCTGTTCGTCCGTTCGTTTCTTCGTTCATCCCTTCGTCAACCTTTACGTCAAAGTTTTGCATTAAACCTTTTTGATTGCTCATATCTCTGTAACCACATGCTAGATCCTCTTCATATTTGATAAAGGATATCTCTATAGCATTACCTTTCATATGGTATATCTAAGCCCTTGGGCCAAGCCCCTGGGTGAGCTGTCTGTCCGTTTGTCAACTTTTACGTCAAAGTTTTGTGTTAAACATATCTCTGTAACCACATGTGGGATTCTCTTCATATTTTGTACAGACTATCTCTATAGCATTACCTTTTATTTGGAATATCTAAGCTCCCGGGTCAAACCCCTTGGTGGCCTGTCCGTCTGTCTGTCTGTTCATCAATGTTTACGTCAAAGTTTTGCATTAAACCTTTTTGATTGCTCATATCTCTGTAACAACATGTTACATTCTCTTTATATATGGTATAGGATATCTCCATTGCATTACCTTTCATATGGAATATCTAAGCCTCTGGGTCATGCCCCTGGGATTGGGTGGGCTGTCCATCCATTTGTCAACTTTTACGTCAAAGCTTTGCGTTAAACCTTTTTCATTGCTGATATCTCTGTAACCATGTTAGATTCTCTTTGTATTTGGTACAGGATATGTGTATAGCATTACCTTTTATATGGAATGTGGCCTGTATTTGCAAAGAATCTTTTGACATTGCCATTTTCAACTCAGGTGATGGCACTGGCCGGGGGTATATGTGCCCCACTGGGCACTTTGTCTAGTTTAAAGAAGCATTCGTAGTGAAGTTGTTGTGCTATTGCCTCATAAACTAGAGGTTGTAGGTTAAATCCTGGGTTTCTCCAGACTTCCAGATGGGTTTTTAAACTGAGATCCCACCTCATTATGACATAAACTGTTGGTGGGACATAAAACTGAAACACACATACTTGATAATTCATACTTGATAATTTCTCATTGAAGGCAAAAAGTTGCAGAACATGTACATACCCGAAATTCATCTTATCAAGGTTTTCCATGATCACTGAATTTTTTTGTCTCTTTATATATGTTTTACCTAACAAGTTCTTTGTTTGTTTGATTTGAGGTTTAACGTCCCCGTCAACACTGTAAAGGTCATTTTGGAGATGTTGCTTCCAATTTTGTGGGACTTTTACCCGACATTGAGATTAAATGACATCTTAAGCCCTCTCACCCAATGAAACCAATGGGTTTATAAGCATGGACGGGCCGACTCGCACCGCTTTGCCTGCGCAGGCTTAGATCCTCTTAGCGGTTTACCAGTACTCATGTGCGGGTCTCTTGCAGCTCTGCATGGAAACATCATGCAGCCCATATATTTCTTCAAGCCCCAATCGGCGGGGGCCTAACAAGTTCTTTGTATACTGTTGCCAAAGAAAATGTGAAAATGTATAGAAAAGTGATCATTTATAGAAAACTCTGAATGCTCATATGCTCATTTTGCTTTAAAAGGATTACTCTTCCAATAAATGGATTAACTGGCAAACCACTACTTGTAATGCACATACGGTATTGATCCTAAGTATTGGGACAGATAGTCCCAAGTCCTAAGCAAATAGTGCAGACCCAGAACAGACTGCAGTCTGATCAGTGTCTACATTGTTTGCCATTCTGTCTGCATCTTTTGGACACCTCGCTAGATCGTGAAACAAATTTATGTAAAAATTTTAGGAGAATTATAACAAGTCCTCGAGGTGTACGAATTTTTGCGATTTTTACGGTATTTTATAAATTTTCAGAAACAGAACATAGAAGAAGGGAGAGTGACGGTTAATAGTGAAAAGGTGACACCTGACTTTATACTTGGAAACAACCACCTCATTATGCATACTTGTCACAGGTACTTGTTCTTAAAGGGAATCAGTGCATCTGATACTTTTTCAGCCAATTTTACAAGGGAGACAACTTTGATCACTTCAGTTTTTTTTTAGCTCACCAGAGCCGAAGGCTTCGGGGGAGCTTATAGGATATGCAGTTGTCCGTCGTCGTCGTCTGCGTCGTCTGTCGTCTGCGTCTGCGTCAACATTTTCAAACGACATCTCCTCTGAAGCCACTGGGCCGATTCAGCCCAAATTTCATCTGTAGCATCCTTGGGCAGGGGGATTGAAAGTATGTGTTTTTAATGAAAATCGGCTCATTAGTTTGGTTGCTATGGCAACTTAGATTTTCCATAAACTTATAATGGGGAAAATAGAAAAATGGCATTTACTACCAAGCCTCTGCAGATATTTTGACAAAACTTTCATAGAAATTTTCCATAGGTAATCTACTATCTGTCATATGATTTTAGGCCTTCTGCTCATTTTTATTGGTTACCATGGAAACCAAAATGCAAAAAATAGACAAAATATTACTTAAAAAATCATCTCCTCAGAAACCATATGCTCTAGGAGGCTGAGACTTTATGAAAATATTCACCATATTTGCCTTTATAGGTTTTGTGTTTTTTATGAAATTTGGCCTTTTAGTTTTGTTGCTATGGCAACTTAGAGTTTCCATTGACTTATAATGGGGAAAACTGAAAAATGGCATTTACTGCCAAGTCATTGCAGATATTTTGACAAAACTTACATAAACATGTTCCTTGTGTAAACTTCTCTCAGCCATATGCTTTTATGTCAACCTGGGGGTCCCCTAGGTTGTGCGGGGGCCATGCCCCGCCCCCTTCACTTCATAAAATGCCTTATATCTCAGAAACCTTACAGATCCCAACCCCTAAACCATATATATTCTTGTTCCTTATGATAAGATGCATTGAGTGACACCAACCTGGGGGTCCCCCGAGATGTGCCGGGGACATGCCCTGCCCCCTCTTTTCCATAAAATGCCATTTATCTTAGAAACCATTCAGATCCCCACCCCTAAACTATATATATTCTTGTTCCTTATGCTAAGATGCATTAAGTGACACCAACCTGGAGGTCCCCCGGGATGTGCCGGGGACATGCCCCACCCCCTCCACTTCATAAAATGCCATATATCTTAGAAACCATACAGATCCCCACCCCTAAACTATATATATTCTTGTTCCTTATGCTAAGATGCATTAAGCCACACCAACCTGGGGGTCCCCCGGGATGTGCCGGGACCATGCCCAGCCCCCCTCAACTTCATAAAAGGCCAAATATTCCAGAAACCTTACAGATCCCCTCCCCTAAACCATATATTCTTGTTCCTTATGATAAGACACATTCAGTGACACCAACCTAGGGGTCACCCAGGGTGTTCCCGGGCCATGCTTCACCCCTTGACTTCACAAAAGACCATATATCTGAGAAACTGTTCAGAGCCCCACCCCTAAACCATATATATTCTTGTTCCTATGATAAGACACAATCAGTGACACCAGCATGCAGGTCCACCCTGGGTGCCATGGGCCATGCCCCACCCCTTTACTTCATTAAAATCCATATATCTCAGAAACCATACAGATCCCCACCCCTAAACAATATATATTCTTGTTCCTTATGATAAGATGCATTAAGTGACACCAACCTGGGGGTCACCCGGGATATGCCGGGGATATGCCCTGACCCCTCCACTTCATAAAAGGCCATTTATCTCAGAAACCATTCAGATCCCCACCCCTAAACCATATATATTCTTGTTCCTTATGATAAGACACATTAAGTGACACCAACCTGTGGGTCCCCCTGGATGTGCCAGGAACATGCCCCACCCCTTCCACTTTATAAAATGCCATTTATCTCAGAAACCATTGAGATCCCCACCCCTAAACCATATATACTCTCATTCCTTATGATAAGTTGCATTCAGTGACACCAAATTTGGGGTCCCCTGGGATGTGCCCAGACCATGCCCAACCCCCTCCTCTTCGTAAAATGCCAAATTTTCCAGAAACCTTACAGATACCCACCCCTAAACCATATACATTCTTGTTCCTTATGATAAGATACATTCAGTGGCACCAACTTAGGGGTCACCCAGTGTGCGCCCGGGCCATGCTCCACCCCTTGACTTCACAAAAGACCATATATCTGAGAAACTGTTCAGAGCCCCACCCCTAAACCATATATATTCTTGTTCCTTATGATAACACCCAATCAATGACACCAGCATGCAGGTCCCCCCGGGGTGCCACAGGCCATACCCCACCCCTTTACTTCATTAAAATCCATATATCTCAGAAACCGTTCAGATCCCCATCCCTAAACCATATATATTCTTGTTCCTTATGATAAGACGCAATCAGTGACACCAGCATGCAGGTCCCCCCGGGGTGCCACAGGCCATGCCCCACCCCTTTACTACATTAAAATCCATATATCTCAGAAACCGTTCAGATCCCCACCCCATAACCATATTTATTCTTGTTCCTTATGATAAGACTCAACTTCATAATAGGCCATATATCTCAGAAACCATTCAAATCCCCATCCTATAATCACATATATTCTTGCTCATTGTTATTTGACACATTCAGTCACCCCGTCTTTGGGGATCACTGGGGCCATTTCTCTCCCTGCCACTTCATAAAAGTGCCTCATATCTCCGAATTAAACCATTCAGAACCCAACCGTTTAACCGTATATACTCTTGGGCCTTATGGTAAGACTTATTCATTGACAACAATCTTGGGCTTTTCTGGGATCTGCCATGCCCGATTCCTTCCATTGCTTAAAAGGCCTTACATCTCAGGAACCATACATATTCCCACTGATAAACCATATATGTCTTTGTTCCTTTTGATAAGACGCATTTAGTGACACCAACCAGGGCTCCATTGGGTCCATGCCCTGATCTCTCTACGTTATAAAACACCTAATATTTCAGATACAGTCCACATGGGTGCTCATTTGGGTATGGGGTTTGTTTGGGAGACTTTATAATTGTTATAATAAAATCGTATCATGTTATAACACATGGCTGCCATTGGGCAGTGTCCACCTGAGCACTGGTCTATGAACTTTGGCTCTTTGGTTTGTTTGCTATGCCAAGCTATGAGTTTCCATTGTCCTATAATGGGGGAAATTGAAAAATGACATTAATGCCTTTCAAGATATTTTGTCACACTTAATGGCAATGTTCCTTTAATAATGTTCTTTTTTGGCCTATTTGTTGCCACAGATGGGAAATTGTCAATTGTCATCTGTTGTCCTGCAACAACACATTCAAGCGACATCGAATCGAAAGCCACGAGGCTTTTTGGGTCCAAATTTTATCTGTAGCATCCTAGGGCACAGGGCTTCCATGGTTAATTAAAATACATTGCTGCCAGTGGGCAGTGGCCCCCTGAGCTCTGGTGAGCATTGTGGCCCATGGGCCTCTTGTTTATAGCCCCGCTTTGAAAAAGTGGGGACTATATTGGTTTTGCCTTGTCCTTCTGTGATTCCGTAATTATACCCCCGCCATACGAAGTATGCTATGGTTATACCCCCGGCATGCGAAGTATGCTATGGGGGTATAATGTTTTTGTCCTGCCGTCCGTGCGTGTGTCCGTCTTTCCATCCGTCCGTTAACATTTTGGTTAAAGTTTTGCGTCAAAGTTTCTAAGAGATTGTATCTTCTGAGCCCTTTGATAGATTTGGTTGATACTTACACTGAAGTTACATACAAGTCTAAAAATTCCATTGATGCGTGTCCCACCCCCCACAGTGACCTTGAGGTCAAGGTCACAGACTTAGAAATTTTACATTTGGTTAAAGTTTTATGACGAAGTTTATAGATGCCTGTATGTTCTAAACTCTAAGACAAATTCAGTTGATACTTGCATCAGTATACCAGTCCAAAGATTTCATTGATGCATACCCCACCCTGCTGCTTCAGTAACATTGATACCCCCATCCCCTTCAGTAACTTTGATGCCCTCACTCCCTTGGTCCATTTCACAAGCACTTTTATAGATTCTTATAGGTTCTTGACATCTTCATTCATATTACATACAAGCTCAAAAGATGTATCAGAAATGGACGGGGGTATACATGACCCACTGGTTGCTTTCTCTAGTTCCGTTATTCATCGTAACTCAAAAACCGTTTGAGGTATTTTCATGAAACTTCACACAAATGTAAAGCACCATGGGATGATGTGCAGAGCACATTAACCATAACTCTGGATTGCCTACTTTTGGAGTTATTGCCCTTTGAACATTGACAAAATTCAGTTATTCATGATAACTCAAAAACCGCTTGAGGTATTTTCATGAAACTTCACACAAAAGTAAAGCACTATTGTTTGATGTGCAGAGCGCAAATATCATAACTCTAGATTACCTACTTTTGGAGTTATTGCCCTTTGAACATAGAAAAAATTCCATTATTCATGATAACTCGAAAACCCTTTGAGGTATTTTCATGAATCTTCACACAAATGTAAAGCACTATAAGATGATGTGCAGAGCGCATGATCCATAGCTCTGGATTGCCTACTTTAGGAGTTATTGCCCTTTGAACATTGAAAATTTAATTGGAGGCTGAAAGCTGAAAACATTTTTCTTCTTGTATTTTTCTTTTCTGATAGCGCTTTAGCGGGGCTATAGTCAAATCCTCTGACAGTTCTAGTTCCTCCAGGAAATGAGTCTCCTATTAAAAGAAAGAAAATGCTCCTGAGGAGTAAATTCTATTCTTCACTATTTGAAAGAGAGACAGTCATAGACTCATACTTTTTCAAGGAGTTTCTTTTTTCTTGCGGAATGGGTAATTTTTTGCAGCAGACAGCATTTTGAAATATTTTTCTATTTTTCCCAGAAAACAGAAGACTGCATGAGATGTCAAGTCCTGTTTTCTGGGAAAAATAGGAGACATTTTGCATGAGATTTCAAGTCCTGTTTTCTAGGAAAAATAAGGAAAATACCAACAATTTGTCGTCTGCTGAATCAGCATATAGAGTGGTAGTTGTTTATATAATTAGGTTTCTGCTTTGGACCCCAACAGTAGTGTTATAAAGAGGATGGTACTAATTCACATTTATAAGGTATTTTTTCTCAGTTTTAAAAGCAAAATGTTGTAGGTGCTAATTCACATTTATAAGGTATAGAATACCTTATGAATGTGAACTGGTACTAATTCACGCTTATAAGGTATAAAATACCTTATAAATGTGAATTAGTACCTACAACATTTTGCTTTTTATGGGTGAAATTGATAAGAAAATTCATCCCGGAATAGCCAGTCCTGGTGGCTAAGTCGGTTGAGTGTCTGACTGGTGATCAAGAGGTCACAGATTTTATCCCCTGTTCTGGAATCATTGTTACATCGAGATTGATAATAAAGTATTTATTATGGTCATTCTCACCATTCCACTGAGTCAGAAAGGGCAGTTGTCAGTTACTGGCAAAAGGATATGCTGTATACTGTTTATTCAGGCAATGGAAAATAACTGTGTTTTATTATTCAACAAATCACGGTGCGGAAGAGTGTGACGAGTGTCATCATTAAAAACTGTCAATATATGATGTCACTAGTTGATTTACTTGAAGTTAGATGGTGTAATGCATGACATTAGATGGTGTATTGCATTTTCTTGCAACGAAAACATTAGAAAAGGATATAAATGCATGTGTTTCAGTCGATAATTTTAGCGGGATTTCTTCTAACAATGGCCAAAAGTTGTGAGATTTTGAAGGAAACAACAGCCTGTTAGAATCGAAATAAATCAGCTCTGGTTTGTGATTTGTTGAGAAAAAATCACAGTTTGTCGGTCTGTGCACTAGTGATTTGTCTACTTTACAACTGACCTCCAAACTGTGTTTTATTACTCAACAAATCACAGCTAGAGCTGATCTATTAAACAACTTTTGTGCTCTACACTAGCCCAGCAAAACTGTAATTTGGTGAACTGACCAGGTCGGCATGACCTTAATACATGTAGTGTTGAACTTCAGAAGAAACAAATAAATCATCCTGGAGGAACGTGACTGAACAGTGCTCCTTTAAGGGGACAAGTTATACCGTAATGTTCCTAAGTATTGGGACAGATAGGCCTATGCAAACAGTGCAGAAAGAGCAGTCTGATCAGGGTCTATACTGTTTGCAGTTTCGTCTGCACATTTTGGGATTATGAAACAAATTTGTAAAAAATTTTTGGAGAATCACAGCAAGTCCACAAGGTGTCTGAAGTTTTAGGATTTTTACAGTAGATGTCAACATTTTCTGCCATTCTTGTCAAGGGAAACAACCTTTTTGACTCCTGTTGGCTTTGTTGAAATCTGGGCTCCCTCTGAAAAAGAGGTCTTGAAAATTACTACAAGGGCATAGGAACTGATAGGGTGGGTATTTTGTGACAATTGAAGACTAGTTTTCCTTATTTCTCCATATAAACCTATGTTGTGGGTATTCATTAGAACCGCCTCTCTTGATAGCTATCTTGTGTCTATTGATGGTGTATCCATTCCAATTAGCCCATTTTGTTCTGAATGGAATCTTCCACATTATATATAGCAGGAATCCTTTTAGACATATAAGGTTGTGTTTTTATGCCCCTGCCATTTGAAGAATGGTGAAAGGGACATATAGTGTTGCCCCTGTCCATCCTTTTGTTTGTCCATTCAACTGTGTGTGCGTGTGCATGCGTCACAAACTTAAACACACTTTTGAACAGTCCCAAAGGTGGTCTTAATATAGGAAATGTACTATATATCCTGGATACATTCTACTTGTAGACATGAGAATCCAATAAAGCATGCAGAACTTGAGATACTGGTGGACAACGATGAAGTTCTGGTGGTGAACAAACCAAGCTCCTGGCCTATACATCCATGTGGCCGCTACCGCTACAACAGTCTCACACTTATATTACAGAAGCAGTATGGATATAAAAATCTAAGAGGTACAGCAGACCCTCCCTATAACGACAGTATTTGTCCCCTAACAATTTGCCGCTATAGTGAATTGCCGCTATAGAGAATCCAAATAAGGAGTAGTATAATAGGTAATAAAGGACTTTTTCCCTTAGTTACTTGAAGAATCAAATGTTGTGGATATCTAACAAATATCCACAACATTCGTTTCTTGGAGTCTTTAATTTGTTTGTTTGTTTGATTTGAGGTTTAACGTTCATGTCAACACTGTTTATGTCATTTTGGAGACATTGCTTCCAATTTAGTGGGACTTTTACCTGACATTGAGATTAAATGGCATCTAAAGCCCTGTCACCCAATGAAACCAACAGGGTTTATAAGCATGGACGGTCCGACTCGCATTGCTTTGCCTGGGCAGGCTTAGATCCCATAAGTGGTTTACCAGTACTCGTATGGGGTTGGTTTCAGCTCTGTGTGGAAGCATCATGCAGCCCATCTATTTCTTCACGGCTCGATGGGTGGAGGCTGTTGGAGTTTTTAATAATTACAGTATTCTTGAAAATCTTCATAAATCGTCTCATCCTGAGCTATGGTTTTGTTCCATTGAATTGTTGGTATAGCAAGTTTTGTCATTATTTCAAATGTCAGCATAAAAAGGGTTGACGGTATAAGCCAGTTTTCTTTGTTTGTTTGTTTGATTTGAGGTTTAACGTCCCCGTCAACACTGTAAAGGTCGTTTTGGAGACGTTGCTTCCAGTTTTGTGGGACTTTTACCCAACATTGAGATGAAATGACATATCAAGCCCTGTCGCCCAATGAAACCAATAGGGTTTATTAGCATGCACGGTCCGCCTCGCACTGTGGTTCCTGGACAGGCTTAGATCCTCTAAATGGTTTACCAGTACTAGTGTGCGGGCCGATTCAGCTCTGCATGGAAGCATCATGCAGCCCATATATTTCTTCAAGACCCTCTGGGCGGGGGCCAAGCCAGTTTTCTTGAAGAATGTTTAGTTAAAGACTCAGATGAGGGTGAATGCCCCAGTCTGGCTAGATTCTTCAATCCTAGATTCAGAGAGCTGTGGTGTAGTGCTAAAGCATCATTCTTGAGATCGATAGGTAGCCGGTTCGATCCCCACTAGCCCCAAGTATTGTTTCCTTCAGAAAGAGACTTTATCCACATTGCTTAGTGCTGGTTTCTATCCAGGAAAAAGAGGACCACATGGAAGATTAGTACTAGTTTACTAAATGTGTTACCCTCTAAAAATAAGGTTGATTATTATTATTTGGATAGCCAAGGGACTATAGAAGGATCATATGAATATTATGGACCCTGATAATGGTTTCCAAATGTTCACAGTAATTTGAGTCACTGCTAGGTTCATGGAGAGAGTTATTCTAAGCCTGAACCCAGGACCACCAGTACCCCAGTCCCCATGACCATGGTACCTCTCTGCAATGTGGCTTCAGAGATTGTACTTACTCTTGAAGGAAAGAATTTACTCCTTCTTTTCTTTAAGGGGAATATAGACCAAAATATTTTCTGCCCTCTTTTATAAGGGAGAAAAGTCTTGGGACATCCAGTTTAATTTCCCATAAAATTAGCTCTTCTGAAAATAGGGGCTACTCTTGAACGAATTTGCTCGTCAGGAGCAAATTCTTTCCTTTAAGAGTCGCCCCCTACCCCCATTGATAAGATAGACAAAATTATTTTAGACAAAGGTTTTTAAATTTGGTTTTAGTTTAATGACCAGAACACTAATTTTGGTCTGACAGATCAAGCCAGTAGTAAGTTTACCTAACCACATCTTTCCTTGACAGGCTTATGCATACATGTATAAACAGTATGGTGCACAATCTGTGGGAAATGTTGCCTCCTATGAGGGTGTATTCATTTTCCTATGGAAAGCCCAATACGAAAAATTGACATTAATTTCCTAGATAAGTATAAATAGAGGATCTTACATGAGTGTTCGTGCATTATTGAATTTATTAAAGGAGTGGAGCAAAAGGGGTAAAATACGAGGCTGTGCCGAGCATTTTATCCCTTTTCCTCAACGAGTTTAATAAATTTAATAATACATGAACACAAATGCAAGATTCTATTTATCATATTATATTTAAAACACATTTTATTCTTGATTATTTAACAAAAATGTTAATATTCCGCCATTAGTTAACGCGACGTTGTTAAGGACGTCTTATATGTAATGCTACGGGACGTATCTAGCTAATTTGCATATTTAATCCACTAGTGGATTATCGAAAATATTACATGGCGTTATTACATTCTCAGAAGCGATGCCATATGATAAAAGCCCTTTTCAATCCCCCTTACTGGCCCCCGCCCATCGGGGCTTGAAGAAATAGATGGGCTGCATGATGCTTCCACACAGAGCTGAAACCGACCCGCACATGAGTACTGGTAAACCGCTTGGAGAATCTAAGCCTGCTTAGGCAAAGCGGTGCGGGTGTCGGACCGTCCACGCTCATAAACCCTATTGGGTTCATTGGGCGGCAGGGCTTGAGATGTCATTTCATCTTATCTTCGGGTAAAAGTCCCACAAAATTGGAAGCAACACCTGCAAATTAACCTTTACAGTGTTGACGGGGACGTTAAACCTCAAATCAAACAAACAAACAAATTAATCCCCCTTACTTCAAATTTCAGGCTTATATAGATTAGACAGGTTGACATCTGGTGTGTTTATTATGGCCAAGACAGCAGAAACTGCTGCCAAGATTTTTAAAGACATTGGTGCAAGGAAAGTGCAGAAGGAGTATGTTGCTAGAGTTGTAGGGCGATTTCCAGAGTAAGTTAGCCGCTATGTGCTGGACACATTACAAAAACACGCCTATACAAATACATTGAAAATGTTACCGCCTAAAAAGCGAAATTTTAAGATGAAAATTGCGATATTTTTCTTATTTCTGCTCAAAATATAGATTGTGGGTACACGTTAGAACCGCCTCATTGAGGCGGTTCTAACGAGTACCCACAATCTATACTTTGGAGCAGAAATAAGGAAAATAAGGTATACCCCCGGAAACCCCAGTTCTACTATATAAAAGTGGGGTTGAAGGGGGTCAAAATTATATGGTCGTGTTTTCGTGATGTGTTGCATAACTTTCCCTTTCAAGTTTGTTCTTTAACTGTATACTAGTGGACTCTTCCATTGCTATATGTTGGACAAGTCCATTTGTCATATAAGGGATGGGGGGCTTATTTTTAGCTCACCTGAGCACGAAGTGCTCAAGGTGAGCTATTGTGATCGCCTTTTGTCCGTCGTGCGGTGTGCGTCGTGCGTCGTCAACAATTCACTTAAATGACATCTCCTCCTAAACCAGTGAATGGATTTCAAAATGCTTTCATAGAAATGTTCCTTGGGTGACCCTCTACCAAAATTGCTAAAATGGTTCCGCTCCGCAGAACAAAATGGCCACCAGAGCTAAAAATAGAAAACCCTTTAAACGACATCTCCTCCTAGCCCTTTGGTCCGATTTCAAAATAATTTCACAGAATTGTGCCTTGGATGACCCTCTACCAAAATTGCTAAAATGGTTCCGCTCCGCTGAACAAAATGGCCGCCAGAGCTAAAAATAGAAAAACCTTTAAACGACATCTCCTCCTAGCCCTTTGGCCCGATTTCAAAATAATTTCACAGAAATGTTCCTTGGATGACCCTCTACAGAAATTGCTAAAATGGTTCCGCTCTGCTGAACAAAATGGCCACCAGAGCTAAAAATAGAAAAACCTTTAAACGACATCGCCTCCTAGCCCTTTGGCCCGATTTCAACATAATTTCACTGAAATGTTTCTTGGATGACCCTCTACCGAAATTGCTAAAATGGTTCTGCTCCGCTGAACAAAATGGCTGCAAGAGCTAAAAATAGAAAAACCTTTAAACGACATCTTCTCCTAGCCCTTTGGCCCGATTTCAAAATAATTTCACAGAAATGTTTCTTGGATGACCCTCTACCGAAATTGCTAAAATGGTTCTGCTCCGCTGAACAAAATGGCTGCAAGAGCTAAAAATAGAAAAACCTTTAAACAACATCTCCTCCTAGCCCTTTGGCCCGATTTCAACATAATTTCACTGAAATGTTTCTTGGATGACCCTCTACCGAAATTGCTAAAATGGTTCCGCTCCGCTGAACAAAATGGCCGCAAGAGCTAAAAATAGAAAACCTTTAAACGACATCTCCTCCTAGCCCTTTGGTCTGATTTCAAAATAATTTCACAGAAATGTTCCTTGGATGACCCTCTACCAAAATTGCCAAAATGGTTCCACTCCGCTGAAAAAAATGGCCGCCAGAGCTAAAAATAGAAAAACGTTTAAACGACATCTCCTAGCCCTTTGGCCTGATTTCAAAATTATTTCACTGAAATGTTTCTTGGATGACCCTTTACAGAAATTGCTAAAATGGTTCCGCTCTGCTGAACAAAATGGCCACCAGAGCTTAAAATAGAAAATCCTTTAAACGACATCTCCTCCTAGCCATTTGGACTGTTTTTAAAATAATTTCACTGAAATGTTCCTTGGATGACCCTTTACAGAAATTGCTAAAATGGTTCTGCTCCGCTGAACAAAATGGCCACCAGAGCTAAAAATAGAAATACCTTTAAGCAACATCTCCTCCTAGCCCTTTGGCCCGATTTCATATTATAGCCTGGGCCAATAATGGCTCTCCCAGGGGCCCACTTGATACCCTATGGATCAGGTGAGCTATCCAGGGCCATCATGGACCTCTTGTTTTTTGTCTTTATTCTATTTTTGACAGAAAACTCTGTTAGCAAATATTGCAGGCCTTGATCAGATGCTGTATTTTGCGGCATCTGATTTGGGCCTGCACTGTTTTTCAAGGTACCCCTTTGGGGGTTTCCCATCTGCAATGGGTTAAGTAAACAGATGCAGGCATCCATGGCCTAGTGGGTAAGAATGCTGCCTCTTAATCTTTGGGTCTCTCACTGCTAAAGGTTAGAGCCTTGTTCGGATAACATGTGAGACACTGTTCTGCAGTTGAAAGTGAGGTGGTTTTTCTGAGTTCGCCCACCTCTGATTAATGATTGGCTCAAACTAAGTGTTATAATCTTGAACCAAAACAAAAAAGAAAGAAAACAGACAAGAAGTCAGGCAATGTTACATAATGATATATCAGTAGGATGGGCAATGTATGCAGGAGTTTATCAGCTCCCTCATGGACTGCACTGTTTGATAGGGCCTTTGTTCAGCCTGCAAATACGAAAGGGTAGGAACATCTATGCCATGGCTAGTGCTGTTGCACAGACCTTGGCATATGCATTTTTAGCTCACCTGTCATGTAATGACGAGGTGAGCTTTTGGGATCACTTTTCCTCCGTTGCCCGTTGTCAGTCCGTGCGTCAGTGCGTGCATGCATCCGTGCGTAAACAATTTCTTCAAACGACATCTCCTCCTAAACCACTGATAGGATTTTGACCAAACTTCACAGGAATGATCCTTAGGTGGTCCCCTTTCAAAGTTGTTCAAATGGTTCTGGTCTGTTGCACATCTAGGTCACAGGCGCCAAAAAAAGATTTTTTTCACCAAAAACTTAAAAATCTTCTTCTCTGAAACCACAAGGCCCAGGTCTTTGATATTTGATATGAAGCTTTATCTAGTGGACCCCTACCAAGATTGTTCAAATTTAAGTGCTGAGGCCAAAAATGCCCCCGCCCCGGGGCCGTTTGGTTTTACATTGGCTTATATAGGGAAAATCTTTAAAAATCTTCTTCTCTGAAACTGCAAGGCCCAGGTCTTTGCCATTTGGTATGAAGCTTCATCTAGTGGACCCCTACCAAGATTGTTCAAATTATAGTGCTGGGGCAAAAAATTCCCCCGCCCCGGGCCCTTTGGTTTTACATAGGCTTATATCGGGAAAATCTTGAAAAATCTTCTCTGAAACCGCAAGGCCTAGGTCTATGATATTTGGTATGAAGCTTCAGCTAGTGGACCTCTACCAAGATTGTTCAAATTATAGCTCTGAGACCAAAAATGCCCCCGCCTTGTGGCCCTTTGGTTTTACATAGACTTATATAGGGAAAATCTTTAAAAATCTTATAGACTTAAATAGGGAAACCTTTAAAAATCTTCTCTGAAACTGCAAGGCCCATGTCTCTGATATTTGGTATGGAGCTTTATCTAGTGGACCTCTACCAAGATTGTTCAAATTATAGCCCTCTTGCCACAAATGCCCCGCCCTGGGGCCCTTTGGTTTTACATAGACTTATATAGAGATAATCTTTGAAAATCTTCTTCTCTGAAACAGCAAGGCCTAGGTCTTTGATATTTGGTGTGATTCTTGATCTAGTGGACCTCTATTACTTAGGCTTATGTAGTGCGGGGGCCAAAAATATTTTGGCAAATATGCTGAAATTTTTGCTGAAAAAATGTGAGCAGGTTTTGCATCCCAAAAAGCTGCTCACATTTTTTCAGCAAAAATACCAAAATTTACGATATTGTACTTGCTAGAAGAGTTAACCACTTTGACCACTAATGAGCTTGTTAAGCTAACGATGCTTTGAACAACTGGCCTCAGTTCAATAAATTTGAAATGTCATAAAGCATGACTGAAAAAAACAACCTGTAGTCGGACAATACTGAGTGTGTCCTCTAAGGATTTAACCCTTTTTGTACCAAATGGAATCTTCCTCCTTATTTAAAGCAGGAGTCCATTTCAAAATTTAGGGGTGTCAGGTTGTGTTTTCTTCAAAATTTATTTGGAAAATGACTGAACTTTTAGCAAACAGTGGAGGCCCTGATCAGACGCCGCATTCTGCAGCGTCTGATCTGGGCCTGCACTGTTTGCCAAGTATCCCTTTAGGGGTTTCCGGTGCTAATTGGGTTAATAAAACAGCTGTTTTATTAAACAGTTGATTGTGTTTAAGATGAACGGTTAGACCTTCAAGTGAAGCCACCATTTTCATATTTGATTTTCGCTTTTGTCGATAAGGAGCTTCTTTTAAAGGAATTATTTGAGTTTGCACACAGGAAAAAGGGTACTTTTGGTTTTCCGATTTGTGATTCTTCAAATGTGCATATGCAAGACCCCTGTTAGGGCAACAAAGTTTCAGGTTGCTTTCGCTTAAAGCCTCAAGTTACCTACATTATGTCTGTAAACAGCAGAGGCCCTGACTGTTGCTGATCGGCTATGTGACGTGTACCCGTCTATCATATGCTGATTCATTTGTTTGTTTGATTGAGTTGAGGTTTTACGTCCCAGTCAACGAGATATAGGTCATTTTGGAGACATTGCCTCCAACTTTGTGGTACTTTTACCCGACATTGAGATGAAATGACATCTCAAGCCCTGCCGCCCAATGAAACTAATAGGATTTATAGGCATAGCCAGTCTGACTCGCACCACTTTGCCTGGGCAAGATTAGATCCACTAAGCTGTTTACCAGTACTCATGTGTGCAGTCGATTTCAGCTCTGCGTGGAAGCATCATGCAGCCCATCTATTTCTTTAAGCCCTGATGGGCTGGGCTCATTTTACATATATGCTGATTCAGCTGTTTATTTTTGGTGTCTCTGATGGGAGCTGTGGGTTAATGGTATCGATTCCTGATCATTGCCTTCACTTCTATTTTCCAGAGAGTGGTCTTAAAGGAAAGCATTTGTCCCTCAGGAGCAATTTTTTTCCTTAATAAGTAAACTCAATTAACAAAAAGGCTCTCTTTGCAGTCAAACAGATTGAACACATATATCAGCAAACTTCTCATAAAAATTGCCATCCCTATGCATTAAGAAAACAAGCCTATACAAATACATTGTAATCTTTACCACCCAAAAAACGAAAATTTTATGATGAAAAATTGTGATATTTTTCTTATTTCTGCTCCAAAATATAAATTGTGGGCACTCGTTAGAACCGCCTCGGTTCTAACGTGTACCCGCAATCTATATTTTAGAATATAAATTGTGGGCACTCATTAGAACCGCCTCATTGAGGCGGTTCTAACGTGTACCCAGAATCTATATTTTAGAGCAGAAATAAGAAAAATAAGGCATACCCCCGGAAACCCCAGTTTTACTATATAAAAGTGGGGTTCAAGGGGGTCAAAATTATATAGGCGTGTTTTTGTGATGGTAAGTGCATCGATAGTTATAGCTATTCTCCAGGAAATGCTCATATTCACATTGATCTGCTTCTTATTTTCAGTGGTATTATTGAGTGCAAAGAGTCTCTGTCCTGTATCTCCTATAAGTTGTCAATTTACAGAACAGATCCCAAGGGTAAAGAGAGCTCCACAACATTTGAAAGACTAAGCTTTAATGGAAAGACCAGTGTAGTGAAATGTAAGTACACCACCACCTCTTTATAACACTATTAATGAGGTCCAAAGCAGAAATGGTGTTAGTTAAACAACCGTGCTATATCCAAACAAAAATGTATAGATTATATAGAAAAATGACCATTTATGGTCATTTTTCTATATAATCTATACATTTTGGGATCCATCTTGAAACCATGCTATATCCAAACTGTGTTATAACGAACCGTGTTATAACGAGGTTGTGGTGTACCAGATTATATTTTATGTCTTTATTATAGAATTTAAGACAGAGCCATTACAATCAGTCCAGTACCGGTCGGGTTGGCAGTTTTATTGATGTACATGACAGCATGCATATTTTTATTTTTGGATTTAAAGTCATTATAAACATTCTGAAAGCAGGCTGTCGTGTTACAACTTTGTTTGTCTCAATTCTAGTACATACACAGCATAAGTATTTTAAGTTTCTATATATCCTTTATCAGCTTTGGTCTGTAGTTAACTATTGGGACATAATGCTTTTTCGTACTTCAATATTTACATTCTCATTACATTTACAGAAAAAAATCTTGTAGTAAACTGTCGGGACATAATATTGTTCATACATCAATATTTCTATTGTTGGTACATTTACAAAAGAAAAGAAGTCATACAGCAAACAATTGGGATTTAATGTTATTTTGACTTTAATATTTACTTTCAAATTGTATTTTCAGAAAAAAAAACTATAGTAAACTAAAGAAAAGTAATGTTTTTCATACTTAAATTAATAAATTGACTCACGCAATGTTGCATGATCATTAAGTGACATCATAGGAAAATTGTTTTCTTGTTTCAGCTTTAGCCCTAAAGCTAGAATTCTTTTTCGAATAGATTGATACTAATACAAGAAATACAGGTAATTTATTTAACCTTCTATGAAGTATGAACAACATAGGGTCACAAGCAAATTTTTTACATTCATTAAAGAATGAGCACAACATGGGGTCAGGAACAAATTGTGCTCATGACCCCATGTGTTTTTTACTTTCATGAATGTTGAAAAAATACCTTCATTTTTAGCTCTGCTGTTTTAGAAGAAAACGACGAGGTATTGTCATAGCTCTGGCGTCGTCTGCGTCATGGTCGTACAAAAACTTGGACATTTTGTAATATCTCTGTCATTACTGAACATATTTACTTGACACTCGGACTAGTTGTTCATTATGAAAAGGGGAACTCATACCAATAGGTGAGGTAACCGTCAAAATATTTTTTGGCACAGTTATGCCCCTTTTTCAACTTAGAATTTTTGTTTTCTTAAAGAAACTGCAGCTGAGCGTTGGCACCCGCATGCGGTGCTCTTGTTTTAATTAAATATTTGACATGAGCACTCATTAGTCCCTTTATGTGTCCTACAGGTATGCCCCACACAGGTAGAACACACCAGATAAGAGTTCATCTGCAGTATCTTGGTAAGTGTTGCAAATATATTGTACCTTTCAAATTATAGGTGTAGTACTCATTACTTATTTGCAAAAGAAAATGGTTGCAATAAAGTGAAATCACCTATTAAAATACAAAGCATTTCCTTTACACAGTACACGGCTGATTCCTATGAGAGCGAATTTCCTTTAACTCTTATCATGCTGTTCACGACAACCACTATCTTTGGAAACAGTGTAGATCCAGATCAGATGGCTTCTGAAGAAGCCATCTGATCAGGATCTACACTGTTTGACATGAAGGTTATGGATTTGTAAGAATAAATTACATGAAGTAATCTGATTGGTTCAAAGTCAGAAATGGATGTGGCTTAACTGAATATTCAGCAAGATAAGGGTTAAGACAAGCCCATCTCAGAGAAAGATGGGTTTTTACTAGATTTTTTCTATGTTAACTTTGAAGTGACAACAGTTTATCATAAGAAAAGTCTTGATCTTTTGAATTATGCATAAATATCAATAGGGGATTTTGTTAAACCCCCCCCCCCCCCGTGAAGCAGAGCCGGGATTATAGGAATGGCCTTCGTCTGTCTGTCCGTCCATCTGTCTGTCTGTAACACTTTCTTGTTTGCTCCACATCTCCTGAACCCTTTGATAGATTTTAATTAAACTTTGGTCAATTATTCGTCTCAGTGAGCTGGTGTGCAGAACCCATCAATGAACCATGCCGACTCAAGGTCACAGTTGAAGGTCACAAGTTTGAAACTTGGAATTTTGTGTCTGTTCCATATCTTCTTTACCCTTTGAAAGATTTTCATTAAACTTAGGTCAAATATTCTTCTCAGAGAGCTGATGTGCAGAACCCATGTCGGTCTGTCAGTCTGTCCGGGCTAACTTCCAGGGTTTAGGGGCTAGTGTCCAGATTGATAACAATAGAAAATGATTGGAAAATGATTGGTAAACAATAGATTTATTCCTTAAATAACAGGTTTAGTAGGTTAGCCCCTGAACCAAACAAAAGAAAAGAATAAAAGAAATAGCCCTTAAACCCAAAACGTGGAATGTTGGTATATCTGTCCGTAACACTTTGTCAGCTCCATATCTCCTGAACCCTTTGATAGAATTTCTTTAAACTTTGGTCAATTATTCGTCTCAGTAAGCTGGTGTGCAGAACCTATAAATGAACAATGCTGACTCAAGGTCAAGGTCATGGTTGAAGGTCACAAGTTTGAAACTTGGAATTTTGTGTCCGTTCCATATCGCCTTGACCCTTGAAGGGATTTTCATTAAACTTTGGTCAAATATTCTTCTCAGTGAGCAGATGTGCAGAACCCATAAATGAACCATGCCATCTCAAGGTCAAGGTCACATTTGAAGGTCAAGGATATAAAAGTTTGATTTTTGTGTTCGTTCCATATCTCCTTTACCCTTCAAAGGATTTTCATTAAACTTTGGTCAAATATCCCCCTAAGAGCTGATGTGCAGAACCCATAAATGAACCTTGCCGACTCAAGGTCAAGTCACATTTGAAGATCACAAGTTTAAAACTTTGAATTTTTTGTCTGTTCCATATCTCCTTTACCCTTGGAAGGATTTTCATTAAACTTCGGTCAATTATCCCCCTCAGTGAGCTCATGTGCAGAACCCATAAATGAACCGTGCTGACTCAAGGTCAAGGTCACATTTGAAGGTCACGAGTTTGAAACTTTGAATTTTTTGTCCATTCCATATCTCCTTTACCCCTCAAATGATTTTCATTAAACTTTGGTCAATTATCCCCCTCAGTGAGCTCATGTGCAGAGCCCATAAATGAATCATGTCAACACCAGATCAAGGTCACATTGGACGGTCACGAGTTTGAAACTTTGAATTTTGTATCCGTTCCATATCTCCTTTACCCTTCAAAGGATTTTCATTAAACGTTGGTCAAATGTCCCCATCAGTGAGCTGATGTGCATAACACATAAATAAACCATGCCGACTCAAGGTCAAGGTCACAGTTGAAAGTCATGAGTTTGAAACTTTGAATTTTGTGTCCGTTCCATATCTCCTTTACCCCTGGAAGCATTTTCATTAAACTTTTGTGAAATATACTCCACAGTGAGCTGATGTGCAGAACCATAAATAAACCATGCCAACTCAAGGTCAAGGTCACAGGTGAAGGTCACAATGTTGAGCCTTGATACAAAGTGCAGCGGGGGATTTGGCTGTCCTTCAGACTGCTTTTTGTTTTGCTTTGCAATACTTAAAGCTGTAGAATTTAAGAAAAGCCTGTTTTTCCTCTCTTTTTTTTCGCAAAATAAGAAGGGACTTATATACAACTGAATCCATTTTTTGGTCACCTTTTCAAAAATGAAGTTAACAGGTTTTCCCATTCCAAGAGCTCCTCAAATGATTATTTAAATGTGTTAAATGAAAGAGAAGTATCTTCAGGGTAAAATGCTGGAACCTGTGTCGGAAATGTTAATATCAAAAGTTCCAATTATTTTTATCCATTATACAAATTAGAAGTTTTTCAAAATCTTCATGTTACTGTAGCTAGATTTCAGTCTCACAGTGGTTTGTTCTGTGATGTCATTAAGGGTATTTAAGTTTAAGCTGAAAATTGTGAAATTAAATTGCCTTGACCTGCCTTTTTTCAGTGTTAACTTAAAGCAGGCAAACAGGCCTCCGTGGCCTAGTGGATAAGAGCGCTCACCGCTATGGGTTCGAGCCTCGCTCGGGTCACATGTGAGACGCCAAGTTCTGCAAAGGAAGGTCTGGTGGTTTTTTCTCAGGGTACTCCGGTTTTAGCCCACCTCTGATTAACGATCGCTTCAATATGAGTGAAATAATCTTGAAAAGGTCGTAAAACCAAACCTCCCCACCCCACCCCCCACAGCCCCCCCCCCCCCCCAAAAAAAAAGCAGGCAAGTCAAGGCAATTTAAGATTAAAATTAAAACTTGCTCAAACATTAGAACTTTGTACTCAGTGTACATGTACTATTAACCACTCCATGGACTCTTCAAGAATTGTTGTTGTACAACATGACATATGATTAATTCTAACATACCCTGACATTTCAGGTCATCCAATAGTGAATGATTCCTTGTACAACAGTGAAGCATTTGGTCCATCAAGAGGAAAGGGAGGGATTGGTGATGACGCGAACACCCCTGAAGTATGTTATCCTTTGTCAGCTCATATTCACCTTATTTGCATTATCTGCTGGTTCCTAGTTTGAAGGTTATCAGTGTTGGAAAAACAGGAAACCAGACCCCCCTGACCTTCAAAGGTCAGGGGGGTCTGGTTACCTGTTTTTCCAATATTGATAATGTGCAAGCTGGGAACCAGCAAATAATGCAAATATGGTGAATATACAAAAAGTACAACTAGCTATGTTCAACTAACAAAGACAGGTTGGCTGTTAGTCTGTCTTTGCTAGTGGCACATACTAATGCAGATATATCAGCATCAAGCAATGAAAGACAAACAACCATGTTTGGCTCTTAGTCTATCTTTGCTAGTGGCACATACCAGTGCAGCTCCTAGTAATGAAAGACAAACAACCATGTTTTTGCTCTTTATCAGTTACCCCCTATGTATATTGCATTGCAACGTATTGGCCTGATAAAGATATGCTATCTCAGGTCAAGTGAGCTTTATCACGTCAACATGACATTGCAATTTTATGAATGAACCGGACCACTGAAAAAATGACAAAAATGTTATTGCTACTGAGAAATATGGAAAAATTACATGAAAAAAATATTATAGGAAAAATATGGTTAGCTGATACTAAATATATCAACCGCCAGAATGCTGGGACGCACTGAGGACCATCAATAACTGATTGTAAATTGCTAATTTAAGAGTGTTCAAGGGGATAAACTGATAAATAGAATACCAGGTTCATATCCATTGATATCAAGTTTATCAGGCTCTGCTTCGAGAACGCATATAGCCTCGCGATTCTACAAGTGTTCTCGAAGCCTTGCCTGATAAACTTGATATCAAAAGACACTTACCTGGTATTCTCTATAACTCTGTCTTTGCTAGTTGTGCAAGTGCAGCATCTGTCAAAAAATATAAACTGCCATGCTGGCTCTCAGCCTTTCTTTGTTAGTGACACATGGCGTTGGAGTGATACATGTACATATATCAGCATCTAGCAAAGAAAGACAAACAGCTTGTTCAGATACTGTGGCATTATACTGTTTTCTTATTAAGCACACACCAATACTTTTTCAAGAAGTATACCTTAAAAATCCTAAAAATTTGGACACCATGAGAAATTGCTGTAATTCTCTTAAAAATTTAACAAATTTGTTCCATGATCCAGCAAGGAGATCAAAAGGTGCAGACCGAATGGCAAACAGTCTAGACCCTGATCAGACTGCTCCTGATAGAGAAGGCTCTGTGGTGTAGTGGTTATGCTTCTCTCCTTGTAAACCAGGGATCGCAGGATCGATCCCGGGCTTCTCCAAACTTTCGGATGAGTCTTTAAACCGAGGTCCCGTCTCCTTATGACCTTAGCTGTTGGTGAGGCATAAAACTCAAACACTCACACACTCACTCATTGTTTGCGTAGGCCTATCTATGCCAATACTTAGGACCATTTTGAAGTGGAAAATTTTCTACAGAAGTTATAACAGGGCTAAAAGATCACTTTTACATACCCCTTATTATGCTTTGTAATAAAGAGGGATGATTTGCTGACTTGTGTTTATTAAGAACTTATTCATGCTCCTAATGCCAGTTTTGACATGTTGGGTTCAGCAGTGTAAGCTGTGTCATAATGCCATTCAAAGTACTGTATGGTCACAAATAGCTATCTGTCGCACCTGTGTCATAAAAGAGCATGTGCCACCATGTGATAATTTTTCGGACAAACAATGTACCTAAAGCATTTAAACCAAACAGTACAGGCCCAGTTCAGATGTCACAGGGCCCAAATATTGCGACAATAAACATGTTTTGTTAGGATTTCATGCTATACACACGAGATGCACAAGATTGTTTGTTGGAAATTAATGATACCCGAGTGCTAAGAATAGCCCAGGTTTAAATATCTCAAACCTGCCAGAAAATCGATCCCTATTACAAGTCACTTGGTTACCATGTAAAGGGCGGCAGGGCTTGAGATGTCATTTCATCTCAATGTCGGGTAAAAGTCCCACAAAATTGGAATCAACGTCTCGAAAATGACCTTTACAGTGTTGACGGGGACTTGAACCTCAAATCAAACAAAAACCATGTAAAATGTTATGCTGCAATATTTGACAGTGTGATGAATGCTTCAGAAAAAATTGTTTGTCTGGTAGAGAAAAGGCAGTAGAAACTGGTCATATATTAAACAGAATCTTACTTATTTGAGCATTTAACCCTTCTTGCTGAATATTTATTTAAGCCGCACCTTTTTTTGTCTATCAACCAATCAAATTACTTGATGTAATTTATTGCTACAAATTCATATACTGAATGCCAAACAGTGTAGATCCTGATCAGATGGCTTCTCTGATCTGGATCTACAAAGATAGGGGTTGTCGTGAACAGCAAGATAAGGGTTTATACTTAATTCATCATATCTCGTATGCGCGGGTGCTTGACAAAACCTACAAGAAGACCGGCAATGACTCAGACCAGCCTGTGCATTCACGTTGTCTGAGTCGTTGCTGTTCCCATGAACATTCTATAACCTCAGGGCTATTCAGAGAGCAAACAAGCCAGTGACCAGGCTGGCTTGATGCACAGGCTGGTATAATCTTTTATAGTCTCACGTGTTCTTGTAGGTTTTTCTCATGCCGTGACTCATATGATATGGCCACTCATTTGGCACTGTTTACCCAGTATTTACTACAGTGGAACTACGCTGGCTCGCACAAAAGTGTCTTGTTTACCAAGGCTGTTTCGAACTTGTTGTTGAGTCACTCAGAAAACTTTTCCATAACTGCAGCTATCAGTATAGGAGGAATTTTCTGAAATTGGAAAGGTATGTTGTGTTTACTCATATTAGAATCACTTCATTGAGGTGATTCTAATGAGCACGGGCAACATACCCTTTATTTTACAGAACCTTTATGCCTCCTGACCTGGTGTTGTGATTAACCCTTCTCTTGCTGAATATTCATTTTAGCCACACCCATCTCTGACATTGAACCAATCAGATTGCTTGATGTAATTTATTCCTACCAATTCATAAACTGAATGTCAAACAGTGTAGATCCTGATCAGATGGCTTCTTCAGAAGCCATCTGATCTGGACCTACACTGTTTGCAAAGATAGGGGTTGTCGTGAACAGCATGATAAGGGTTAACTTCACTTGCTCCAAATACCCCTGCCTCAAACAATTTTTCATGGTTCTAAAGTTGTTCGAGCCATTGAAGTTTGGTCGTATTTCAGTTAGAGAAAGAAATACTCAAGCACCATAATGTAGGCCTGTTCACTGATTCTGGTGAAAACCTCCTCTACAAGAGAAAACTTGCTACAGTGAAGGCAAGAAAACTGGAATCAGACAAGGAATCAGAAGATAAGTTGGCTGGTCCAGCCAGTTCAGAGACAGTAAATGCATGTCCAACAACTTCACAGACAGACCAGAATGTTATAAATGATAAATCAGAAACTGTTCATCTTATACAAGATACTGCGGTAGCAACAGAATGTGAACCTCAGACATTAGCTCAAAACTTGAGTGTAGAAACAGAAAATACTTTATTTATGGATAATGAAAATAATAGGAGTGTTAGTAGGAAATTGTATGATTGTACTGAAATGTCAGAAGAAACAGTTGTTGATATCAGTGATGAACCTCCAGAGAAGAGAGTAAAAATCCATGATGTAAGTGTTGCGGTTGCAGGTGAAGAAATTAGTGTTTCCAATAATAGTAATAGTGTGGTGACTGTTAATGTAGAAAGAAATACATCAGAGATAGGAAGGTTTTTAAATAGAAAAGAAGATTTTTTTCAAGCTTGTAAGAAATTAGGCGAACAGACCAAAATGGATAGCCAAAATGTTGATAATAGCAGTGACAAAATAAAAGAAGGCCATGATACTAACAGAACTAGTAATACAAGTGGGTTAGGTGCTAGCTGTCTAGATATAGGCACAGAGGATACTGAGAGTGGGAAACCTAAAGGTGCTATAGTAGAAGAGTATAATGAGGAGAGGATGTATGAGTTGTTAGATGTGTGTTGTAAAGACTGTCAAACTGCATACATTGACCCAACAGAGGCAGACCTGGTGATGTACCTACATGCATATAGATACAAGGTGGGTAGCTTGTTCATTTAGACATTTCCTTATTGTATCAAAATTTGAGGAAATCTAGACACTTCCAAGAAAACAATTCCTTCAAATAAAGTTTTGTTTCCTTCATCGGTATGAATTTATCCTCATTAGCTGAGTTTGATAACTGCCAGGGGCCAGTTGGTCAAAACTAACAACACCGTTAGTTAACGTATCGTTAAAATTTTGATCATTTATCATGGCAAATATGCTAATATGTTTGCTGAAAAAATGTGAGCAGCTTAAAGCTGCTCACATTTTTTCAGCAAAAAATACGAAAATTTTGCATATTTAACTTGCTAGAACAGTTAACAATATGGCCACTAACGAGCTTGTTAGGCTAACGTTGGTTTGAACAACTGGGCCCAGATTGACAGCATTCTGTTGAGAAGATTGATCGTGAAATCTTTTCTACAGCCATTCTCTCCCTTTTCCTGATTCCGGAAAGGCATGTTCAGTTTCTTGCAAAAGATTATGCTCTGTTCTGGTTAATTGCTTATATATACATAAGTGTGCACAGGAAAACTTGGTTGGGTTAACTGACCAGCTCGATATGGCCTAAAAAGTCTTGACTGGGCAGTTTTACTCCAAACTCACGAAACAACTTTTAATGAGGCCTAATTGGCCGAAACTAGCTAGTTTGGCCCAGAAAACATGTACAAACATATTTAACTTCACTACAGCTGGTGTGTGGGAATGTGTGGCGGCGGTAAAACGTCTCCCTGCCCTACATCATAGTGTAGATTATATTTTCTTGTCCTTTGGGATCATTGATTCCATTGCGGAAATTTAAAAATATCTGAGGGTCACTGATGAGGCCTAATTGGCCGAAACTAGCTAGTCTGGCCCAGAAAACATGTACACTCCATATTTTTTACTTCTGTGGTGTATTCCTTGCTTCATAGGAGAACCCTTTTATAGAACATATTTTAAATAAAGAATAAGTACCCTTGGACGTGTAACATCCTTGATTTATGGACATTGTCCCACCTCCCAGACTCACGCACACACACACCTCCCAGACACACACTCACACACACACACACACACACACACACACCTCAGGAAAAAATGCAGAACTCTGGCACTATATTTAAATGAACCATATAACATATGCAGCAAAATTGCGTCTTCAAACATTAGTGCCCAGGAGAGAACAAAATAGGGCTGTGTTCTCAGTCAGAATTCAGTCTTATATTGCTGTGTGAAGAGGCTTTGGGTCAACAAACATTTATATAATGCATAGTGAAGACACTGATCACAGTGATCAGATCCACTGGATGAGCAGTCTTATCTGAATCCTTGTTGTATGTAAATGTTGTAAACATTTTTTGTTGTCATGGCGCATTTAATATATCCCTACATGTAGTTTTTAGGAGAAAGATCAATGTGTTTTGTATAGCAGAAAAAGAGAGATATTGTGCCCTTTTAAGCAGTATTATCTGCAGTTCTAAGGTGCATTTACCACATAACCATATACCAAATCAAGAGAAAAACTTTGGAATTTCTCACCGTGTAAGACCCAAAACCAACCTGCTCGGCTACAGAGCCTAAAAACAGTCTTAGAATTTAAGATATTGAACACAGAGGTATTATACTATCCAAAATGGAAGTGAAGGCAATGATCAGGAATCGCTACTACCCCACCCCTTCACCACGAAGCAGCAAACACCATGATGCTGATTTGAATGTAAACCCTAATCTTTTTTTGGGGGGGGCTTGTGGTTTTACATCCCTTTCAAGATTATTTCACTCATATGGAGCTGTTCGTTAATCAGAGGTAGGGGAAAACCAGAGTACCCGGAGAAAAACCACCTGACCTTCCGTTGCAGAACTTGGCATCTCACATATGACCCGATCGAGGCACGAACCCACTGCGGTGAGAGACCTAATGAAGAGTCAGTGCTCTTATCCACTGGGCCACGGAGGCCCGTCAAGCGCTGATCTGCAACGTTGTTAGCAAATTAGCTGGCGCATAACAATACCTGCAATAAGATCGGCACAGACTCAAATCAACCTGTGCACCCATCCACTATGACAAGACCTTATGCTTGTGTTTTTTTTTTTCATAGATATTAGCCTATAGTAGGTACATGCGATCAGCAAAGACTCTGATCAGACTGCACAAATGTGCAGGCTGATCTGAGTCTTCCTGGTCGCTCAAGACTTCTTGTAGATTTTGTCATGCACTGGCTCAAATGACAAAACAAGTTTTCTCAAACATGGTTCATGCATACCTATCATCCCATAAAAAGGAATAGAGCCATATCAGATGCTTCAGAAAGTGGATTCTGGTTATGATGACAGTCTATACTATTTGTTTTCAAAACAGGAATGTTCATTACATTTAATATAAGTCGGTGAAGTAGAAGATTCCATTTATCATTACTGAGTTACGGTTTGTGGTCTCTGTTTGCTAATTTTGCTTTTTTCTTATGAGAACACGCCTATATAATTTTGACTGCCTTATACCCCACTTTTATAAAGTAAAACTGGGGTTTAAGGGGGTATACATTATTTTTCTTATTTCTGCTCAAAAACATAGATTGTGGGTCTATGCTTTGAGCAGAAATAAGAAAAATATCACAATTTTTCATCTTAAAATTTCTATTTTTTGGCCAAAAAATTGGCAATGTATTTGTTTATAGGCGTGTTTTCGTAATGTTTTTAAATTCATTTCCAGGGTTCAGATTGGGAGTACAGCACTCCATTACCAGATTGGGCCCACAAAGATTGGCAGGAGCCCTAAAATTGGTCACTCAATCTCCAGAAAGAAGCACATACAGCACTCCATTACCAGTTTGGGCCTGCGAAGATTGGCAGGAGCCCTAAAGTTGGCCACTCAATCTCCAGAAAGAAGCACATACAGCACTCCATTACCAGTTTGGGCCCGGGAAGATTGGCAGGAGCCCTCAAATTGGTCACTCAATCTCCAGAAAGAAGCACATACAGCACTCCATTACCAGATTGGGCCCACGAAGATTGGCAGGAGCCCTAAAATTGGTCACTCAATCTCCAGAAAGAAGCACATACAGCACTCCATTACCAGTTTGGGCCCACGAAGATTGACAGGAGCCCTAAAATTGGTCACTCAATCTCCAGAAAGAAGCACATACAGCACTCCATTACCAGTTTGGGCCCACGAAGATTGACAGGAGCCCTAAAATTGGTCACTCAATCTCCAGAAAGAAGCACATACAGCAGTCCATTACCAGTTTGGGCCCACGAAGATTGGCAGGAGCCCTAAAATTGGTCACTCAATCTCCAGAAAGAAGCACATACAGCACTCCATTACCAGATTGGGCCCATGAAGATTGGCAGGAGCCCTAAAATTGGCCACTCAATCTCCAGAAAGAAGCACATACAGCACTCCATTACCAGTTTGGGCCCGGGAAGATTGGCAGAAGCCCTAAAATTGGTCACTTGGTCACTCAATCTCCAGAAAGAAGCACATGAGAAAGAAAAGCTCTATTCAACCCTTTTGGTACCAAATGGAATCTTCCTCCTTATATATAGCAGGAGTCCAATTGAAAATTTAGGGGAGTCAGGTTGTGTTTTCATCAAAATTTATTTGGAAAATGACTGAACTTTCAGCAAACAGTGGAGGCCCTGATCAGACGCCGCAGAATGCGGTGTCTGATCTGGGCCTGCACTGTTTGCCACGGTTCCCGGTTTTTGGGGTTTCTAGTACTAAATGGGTTAATCTGACCTCTATATGACAATTTATTAATGAGAGTAGTTTTGTACTCTGAAACCTGACTGCATTTGTGAAGACTAGAAGGATCTCTCATATTAGAAAAAAACAAAACGTTCGGACCGAGTTGTTCAAATATGTTCTAGAAAGGGTTATCCTTTGGAGGCAAGGACTACACAACAGAACTGGAAAATATTGAGTGTACATGCTTTTTTTCTGGACCAGACTAGATAGTTTCAGCGAATTAGGCCTCATCAGTGACCCTCTAATATTTTCAAAATTCCACAATGGAATCAATGATCCCAAGGGACAAGAAAGTATAGACTACACTATGATGTAGGGCAGGGAGACTTTACGGCCGCCACACATTCCCAGACACCAGCTGTAGTGACGTTAGATGTGTTCTAGAAAGGGTTATCCTTTGGAAGCAAGGACTAACCACAGAACTGGAAAATATGGGGTGTACATGCTCTCTGTGCCAGACTAGCTTGTTTCGGCCAATTAGGCCTCATCAGTTACCCTCAAATATTTTCAAAACTCCACAATAGAATCAATGATCCCAAAGGACAAGAAAATATAAAATACACTATGATGTAGGGCAGGAAGACTTTTTACGGCTGCCACACATTGCAAGACATCATCTGTAGGGATGTAAAATATGTTCTAGAAAGGGTTATCCTTTGGAAGCAAGGACTACCCCACAGAACACCACCACACACACACTTGGTTTAACCCATTGGTATAAGTGGTTTAAATCTTAACTGTTAAAGCTGTATATTATGTATTTTGCTGAAAAAAATGTGAGTAGCTATTCACATTTTTTCCAGCAAAAATATGAGTTTCTGCTTTATGCTTCATGCTGACTGAACAAATTATTTGTGTTAATCGCAACGGAAATAAGGACGAGGATTGTGACCACATAAAATCAGTTTAAGCCCCCCAGTGGAATTCTTTTCTGCTGACTGTTCCAAGGCGGTTCTTCTGTCGCGGTTTATATTCGTTATGGTTTGTCTTTGGGTGTTTATGTCGCTTATTTTATTTTGGATAGCCTATTGGCCATTTTGTGGGAAAGTAACTGTGCTTTTGGCTTTCAGCTGTTGATGTTTCCATTAGGGTCTGTTGTTTCATGTTTGTGTTTCTTTCCCCTTGGTGTCTCTAAAGGGAGCTGTGGGTTAATTGTAGCGATTCCTGATCATTGCTTCCACTTCTATTTTACTGAATGATTGAAGTTTTAATGTACCATTTGCTAACAGCTCTATTAACTTGGAATAACTGGACCTAAACCATGCAAAAGTGAATGTTATAAGAGAGACGTTGCCGGCTAAGGCTTATTGATAGTTTTTATCATGTTGTCTGATAGAAGTTCATTGGCTAAATGTTAAATACATGTTGCATCAGCCATTTGTTTTTAGCTCACCTGGGCCGAAGGCTCCAGGGGAGCTTATAGTATAACTGGTCATCCGCCGTCCGTCGTCCGTCGTCTGTCCGTCACCACCTTTGACCAGTTATATCTCTGCAGCCTGCAGGCTGATCTCAATCATTTCTTATCTGTAGCATGCCTTGGGTGGGGCAACGAAGAATTTAGGTTTTTATCGAAATTGATTGAAAACTTTGGTTGCTATGGCAATCCCAATTTCCCATAGACTTACAATGGAAAATGCTTGTCATCACCGTAGCACCTTCATTTTTGATCGGATCTTTCTGAAACTTATATGTAAGGTGGCTGAGGATAAAAGCTCAGATGAGTTCGAAAACCGGCCAAGTCGGCCCATTTATCATAGAGTTACGTCCCTTTGATTGCTGAAAATGCCGATTTTTGACCTTGTCATCACAATAGCCCCTTCAGTTTTGATCGGATCTTTCTGAAACTTATATGTAGGGTGACTGGGGATAAAACCTCGGATGAGTTCGAAAACCGGCCAAGTCGGCCTATTTATCATAGAGTTACGTCCCTTTGATTGCTGAAAATTCAGATATTTGACCTTGTCATCACCGTTGCCCCTTCAGTTTTGTTCGGATCTTTCCAAATCTTATATGTAAGGTGTCTGGGGATAAAAACTTGGATGAGTTCAAAAACTGGCCAAGTAGGCCCATTTATCATAGAGTAATGTCCCTTTGATTGCTGAAAATGCAGATATTTGACCTTGTCATCACTGTAGCCCCTTCAGTTTTCATCGGATCTTTCTGAAACTTATATGTAAGGTGACTGGGGGATAAAACCTCAGATGGGTTCGAAAACCGGCCTAGTCTGCCCATTTATCGTAGAGTTAAGTCCCTTTGATTGCTGAAAATGCCGATTTTGGACCTTGTCATCACTGTAGCCCCTTCAGTTTTGATCGGATCTATCTGAAACTTATATGAAAGGTAGCTTGGGATAAAAACTCAGGGGAGTTAGGAAACCAGCCAAGTCGGCCCATTAATCATAGAGTTACGTCCCTTTGATTGGTTAAAAATGCCCATTTTTGACCTTGTCATCACAATAGCCATCACCATAGCCCTTTCAGTTTTGATCAAATCATTTTGAAACTTATATGTAACGTGGCTGGGGATAAAATCTCGGATTAGTTCCAAAACCAGCCAAGTTGGTCCATTTATCACAGAGTAATGTCCCTTTGATTGCTGAAAATGCCAATTGTTATGCCCCCGCCATTCGAAGAATGGTGGAAAGGGCATATAGCGTTGCCCCTGTCCATCCGTCCGTCCGTCCGTCCGTGCGGACGAAACTTAAACGCAGTCAATAACTTCCTTATTTATTGATGGATTTTAAAATTACTGGGCAGAAATGTTAACCATCATGAGACAACGTGTCACGTGCAAAACCCAGGTCCGTACCTCCAAGGTCAAGGTCATAC
This sequence comes from Lucinisca nassula, assembly GCA_963580285.1. NCBI lineage: Eukaryota > Metazoa > Mollusca > Bivalvia > Lucinida > Lucinidae > Lucinisca > Lucinisca nassula. The sequence goes on along the minus strand of OY757017.1, from coordinate 80,294,443 downwards.
TTAGAGGTCAAAGGTCAAAAAAGGGTCCGAAACTTAAACGCAGTCAATAACTTTCTTATTTCTGGATGGATTTTGCAATGACTTTGTAGAAATGTTAACCATCATGAGACGATGTGTCACGTGCAAAACCCAGGTCCGTACCTCCAAGGTCAAGGTCATACTTAGAGGTCAAAGGTAATAAAAAAGGGTCCGAAACTTAAACGCAGTCAATAACTTTTTTATTTCTGAATGGATTTTGTAATGACTTTGTAGAAATATTAACCATCATGAGACGATGTGTCACGTGCAAAACCCAGGTCCGTACCTCCAAGGTTAAGGTCATACTTAGAGGTCAAAGGTAAAAAAAAAGGGTCCGAAACTTAAATGCAGTCAATAACTTACTTATTTCTGTATGGATTTAGAAATTACTTTGAAGAAATGTTAACCATCATGAGACGATGTGTCACGTGCAAACCCAGATCTGTACCTCCAAGGTCAAGGTCATACTTAGAGGTCAAAGGTAAAAAAAATGGTCCGAAACTTAAACACAGTCAATAACTTTCTTATTTCTTGATGGATTTTGAAATTACTTTGCAGAAATGTTGGCCATCAATAGACAATCTGCCTCACACAAAACCAAGGTCCTTACCTCCAAGGTCAAGGTCATACTTAGAGGTCAAATGTGATAAAAGGGTCCAAAACTTAAACACGTTCAATAACTTTCTATGGATGAATACGAACATAGACATATTTTCAGGCGGGGGCATCCGTGTCCTATGGACGCATTTCTAGTTTACCTTGTCATCACCTTTGCCCTTTCAGTTTTGATTGGATCTTTCTGAAACTTATATGTAAGGTGGCTGGGTATAAAACCTGGGATGAGTTCGAATACCGGCCAAGGTGGCCTATTTATCATAGAGTTAGGTCCCTTTGATTGCTTAAAATGTTGATTTTTAGCTCACCTGTCACGTAGTGACAAGGTGAGCTTTTGTGATCACATTTTGTCCGTCGTCCGTCGTCCGTGCGTGCGTGCGTCCGTCCGTGCGTGCGTAAACAATTTCTTGTCCGCACGATAGCATCTTCATTTATGATTTGATTTTAACCAGACTTGCACACAACTTGTAGGACCATGAGATCTGGGTTCCTTTCTCGAACCAGCCATATCCCAACATGTGTTACGGAGTTACGGCCCCTGAAAGGGCAAAAATTGCCTATTTTGGTCTTGTCTGCATGATAGATGTTTCATTTATGATTTGATTTTAACTAAACTTACAAACAATTTGTACCACTACAAAATCTCCCACGGCGGAGAATCCACGTGACCAAAAGAAAGGGTTCACGCGTTTTTTAAATGTCGGACCTGCCGATTCAGGTAACATTTTGTTCGATATTTTCATTATTACTGATCAGAATTTAATGACATTTGGTGCAGATACCCCGCAAAAACATCAGAAAATCGATTCCATTGTTGAAATTGTGAACAAGCATCTAATTAAAAAATTATTGACGAGCAACCGTTTTTTCCTTCGACAAGGGGTTCACACCTGGCATGAATTCTTGAGAAAAATAACGAGTTATTTCCGATTTCCCGTGTTTACTTGCTAGTTCTGTTATTCCAATATATGCACCGGCATGCTAAAAGCCTACTATGTATTGGTTTTGTGATTTGGTATGTTTGTGTCGGAGCAAAACGTGGTTTTGTAAAAAAAGAAAGGGTTCACACGAGACTTGCTGATCTGAAAGGGCGCACACGAAAACCTGTGGTTCAGCTAATTGTTCAACAGTGATGCAGTCAGTCAGTCATCACGCCCATTCACGTGCCTGATTCATTAGAAATAGCTGAAAGTCATTTCGGTGGCTTTCTCTCTCACACACACACACACACACACACACACACACACACACACATTTCATAAGAAGTTTTGTGAATTTGGTCAGATGTCTGTCAAAAATAGTTTGTGGCATACTAAAAGAACCGCATTGTTGAGGCGGATTTAACGAGTACTTGCAAGTTGTATTTAAGACACGGCGTTTTTAGAACAAACACATGACAAAGATGTATACCCCTCCCAGCCCCTTTGGGGTGCCTGTTTTCAAAAAGACTTTAGTGTCTCTGAGTGGGAGCTATGGATTGATTATATCGATTCCTGATCATTGCCTCCTGTTCTATTTAGTATTAAAACGATTGAAATGGCCTGTTTAAAAAGTGGGATAATTTATCTGTGTATAAACTGTATATTGATGATTTTTTAACTTATATAATTATTTTTTCTTTTTTTTTCAAACTGCGTCTGATGACTCCAACACATAATACATTTTTCATGTAAATTTGTTTCAGAACTATGTCATCTGCTCGGCCACAAATTTGTCGCCACTGTGGCGAGGTGTTGAAAACCCCAAGCAGCGTTAGGCAGCATGAACTAAGACACTCTGGCCGATCGCCAAACAGGTGCTGCGGCGAACTATTCTTCTCTCAAGCTAACATAGATAGACATATGTGCAACAATCGTGGTCAGGAGAAAACATTTACTTGCAGTTCCTGTGCCAAGAAATTTGCAACAAACACTGTCCCAAAACTACACATGAAACGGGAGAAGAGGGAATGGGACTACACCTGTGATATGTGCAACAAAACGTTCCCATCAAAGGACAAATTATGGGATCATATGGACAGTCACACAGGAACAAAAGGCATATATGTAATACTGGTGGACAAACATAAGTGACTCAGCTTTCTGAACAATAACATGGGGAATTTATAGCAGGATGGTACTAGTAAACCTGACCAGAAGTTTTATTTTGACAGTAATTGCAGGGAGAGTGCCTTTGCAAAATCACGTAATAAATATGCATCAGACTGAGACCAGCCTTGGTATCCATCAAGTTATATTAGAGTCTTTGTTATCAACGTAAAGACTTAATTGGTTACTACACACTGGACGCTTAACAAAGACTCGCATCAGACTGGGCGATGTTAAGGCTGAGCTTACACTCATTTCTTCTTGATTTTTTTCAATACATCACGAAAACACGCCTATTTAATTTTGACCCCCTCGAACCCCACTTTTATATAGTAAAACTGGGGTTTGCAGGGGTAAACCTTCTTTTTCTTATTTCTACTCTTAAATATGGATTGTGGGCATTCTTTAGAACCGCCTAGATGAGGCGGTTCTTACGAGTACCCACAATCTATATTTTGAGCAGAAAAAAGAAAAATATCACAATTTTTCATCTTAAAATTTTCATTTTTTCGGAGATAAAGGTGACAATGTATTTGTATAGGTGTGTTTTCGTAATGTAACGGTTCAACGGCTATTTGTATCGTGCAGTAGACTTGAAGTTTCCAGTCTGAATGACATTGATATCATTGATTACGGAAGCCTTTATGTGATATTGTGTTTTATTATTCATGTGTTGATTTTGCTTTGTGTTTTGACTTTTATGCTAAGTGCTTTGACTTTTATGCTATTTGTTCTTTTTTTAATTTTCTTCTCGGATAGAAAGAATAGCCTAAATTAAATTAAGGTTTGTTTGCCAGGTTGCCATAGGTTGTCATTGGACATGTATGAAGCACAAAACATAACCCTAATAGCAAATGCAATCTGTCACTGAATACAAAGTTTTAAACCTAAAGGAAAATGAAAACGATTTGGTTTTAATTTTGGTTTTGTTTTTTGTGTATTTTGTTTTGACTTTTGTGAGTTTCACTTTTATACTTTATTTTTTAATAATATGCTCCCATTAAATGTGGGCAATCGCTTTTTGGTGGAAACATAATTCCAAACACAAACAAGGCAAAATACAACACACTTTAGTTTTTGTTTGTTTTGGAGTCAACACTATTTTAGGTCAATTTTGAGCCGGCCAGTTTACCTATCCACACTTTTCCTGAGCAGGCTTATTCTTAAGCGTTTAACCGGTACAGTGTATATTCTTTCGCCAGAAACTGACATCTGCCCTACTTGAATCAGCGGAATGGCGAGAATGACCGTAGAAAAGATTTAATGATCAATCTCCACAAAAGAATGTTGCTGAATCCGGCAGGCATGGAACCCGCGTCCTCCTGATCACCAGGCAGACGCGCATCCAACTGAGCTACCGAGGCTGGAACACGCTTTAGTCAAAACACAATACTGAAAAATCAAAACACAAAAGTCGAAGCATAAAAATACTTTCTTTTATTCTGGTGTTTCTTGAAATAACCCTAAATGTTGAATCACACTTGATGGATACAAAGGCTGGTCTCAGTCTGGTGCATAATTATTACGTGATTTTGCAGAGGCTCTCTCCCTGCCATCTCAAGCTTTATATTGCTGTCAAAATAAAACCTCTGGTCTGGTTTACCAGTAGCATCCTGCTGTACATTCCCCATGTTATTGTTCAGAAAGCTGAGTCACTTTTGTGAATTCTTGTGTCGGTTCAAATTGAAAGCATAACGAAATGTTTGCCCACACATATGATGTATAGACCGTTTTGTTCCTATGTGACTGTCCATATGATCCTGTTATCTGTCCTTTGATAGCAATGTTTTGTTGCATACATCACAGGTGCAGTCCCATTCCCTCTTTTCCCCGTTTCATGTGTCGTTTTAGGTCAGCGTTTGCAAATTCCTTGGCACAGGTACTGCAAGTAAATGTTTTCTACCAACCATGATTGTTGAACATATGTCTGTCCATGTTAGCTTCATAGAAGAATAGTTTGCCGCAGCACCTGTTTGGCGATCGGCCAGAGTGTCTCAGTTCATGCTGCCTAATGCTGCTTGGGTTTGTCAACACCTCGCCACAGTGGCGACAAATTTATGACCGAGCCGATGACATAGTTCGAAACAAATATACATGAAAAAATGTATTATGTGTCGGAGTCATCAGAAGCACATTGATAAAAATGAAAAAAAAACTATGAAAAAATAATTGTATAAGTTAAAAAAAACATCAATATTATATCGAGATGCAGTTAATACACAGACAAATTATCCCACTTTTTAAACAGGTCATTTCAATCGTTTTAATACTAAAGTCTTTTGAAAGCAGGTACTCCATCAAAGGGACTCGGTGGGGTATACATTTTTTGTCATATGTTTGTTCTAAAAATGCCGTGTCTTAGATAAAAATTGTAAGTACTCGTTAGATCCGCCTCAACAATGCGGTTCTTATAGGATTTCACAAGCTATGTTTTGACAAATATCTGACCAAATTCACAAGACTTCCAATGAAATGTTTCTTTTTACAGCTATTAAACTCTTAAATTCCAGTATATTGAATATGCATGCGTGTAAATGTTGTGTGTGTTTGTGTAAGAGAGAGAGAGAGAGAGAGAGAGAGAGAGAGAGAGAGAGAGAGAGAGAGATCACTGCCTTAAAACAGATATTATTTTGCTATTAATAGGATTCTGCATGCAGATAAAATTTCTCAAGTCCCTTAATATACCACCGAAATGACTTTCAACCATTTTTAATGCATCAGGCACGTGAATGCGCGTGACGACTGACGTCACTGGTGAACAATTAGTCGAACCACAGGTTTTCGTGTGCACCCTTTCAGATCAGCAAGTCTCGTGTGAACCCTTTCTTTGTCACAAAACCCCGTTTTTCTCCGACACAGACATACCAAATCACAAAACCAATACAAAGTAGGCTTTTAGCATGCCGGTGCATATATTGGAATAACAGAACTAGCAAGTAAACACGGGATATTGGAAATAACTCGTTATTTTTCTCAAGAATTCATGCCAGGTGTGAACCCCTTGTCGAAGGAAAAAACGGTTGCTCGTCAATAACTTTTAAACTAGGCGTTTGTTCACAATTTCAAAAACAGAATCGATTTTCTGATGTTTTTGCGGGGTATCTGCCCCAAATCCCATTAAATTCTGACCAGTAATAATGAAAATATCGAACAAAATGTTACCTGAATCGGCAGGTCCGCCATTAAAAAACCCGTGAACCCTTTCATTTGGTCACGTGGATTCTCCGCCGTGATCTCCGTCAAGTTTGAATCTGGGTCATGTCGGGTCAAAAAGTAGGTCAGTAGGTCAAATCAGAAAAAAAACCTTGTGAAGACACAAGAGGCCACAGTTTTCGTCCGATCATCATCGAACTTCCCAGAATGATCATCTTGACAATATCTCAGTCAAGTTCGAATATGGGTGTTGTTGGGTCAAAAAGTAGGTCAGTAGGTCAAATCATAGAAAAACCTTCTGAACACACTAGAGGCCACAATTTATGTCCAATCATCATCAAACTTGCTCAGAATAATCATCTTGATAATATCTTGGTCACATTTGAATATGAGTCATGCCGGGTCAAAAAGTAGGTCAGTAGGTCAGTAGGTCAAATCATAGAAAAACCTTGTGAATACATTAGAGGCCGCAGTTTTGGTCCAATCATTATCAAACTTGCCCAGAATGATCATCTTGACAATATCTCGGTCAAGTTTGAATACGGGTCATGCCGGGTCTAAAAGTAGGTCAGTAGGTCAAATCATAGAAAAACCTTGTGAACACACTAGAGGCCACAGCTTTGGTCCGATCATCATCAGACTTGCCCAGAATTATCATTTTGACAATATGTCGGTCAAGTTTGAATATGGGTTATGTCGGGTCACAAAGTAGGTCAGTAGGTCAAATCATAGAAAAACCTTGTGAATACACTGGAGGCCACAGTTTTGGTCTGATCATCATGAAATTTGCTCAGAATGATTATCTTGACAATTTCTCTGTCAAGTTTGAATATGTTTCATGTAGGGTCAAAAAGTAGGTCAGTAGGTCAAATCAGAGAAAAACCTTGTGAACACACTAGAGGCCACAGTTTTAGTCCGATCATCATCAAACTTGCTCAGAATGATAGTCTTGACAATATCTTGGTCAGGTTTGAATATGGGTCATGTCGGATCAAAAAATAGGTCAGTAGGTCAAATCATAGAAAAACCTTCTGAACACACTGGTGGCTACAGTTTTGGTCCGATCATCATCAAACTTGCCCAGAATGATCATCTTGCCAATATCTGGGTCAAGTTTGACTACGGGTCATGTCGGGTCAAAAAGTAGGTCAGTAGGTCAAATTATAGAAAAAGCTTGTGAACACACTAGAGGCCACAGTTTTGGTCCAATCATCATCAAACTTGCCCAGAATGATCATCTTGACAATATCTCAGTCAAGTTTAAATATGGGTCATGTTGGATCAAAAAGTAGGTCAGTAGGTCAAATCATATAAAAACCCTCTGGACACACTGGTGGCTACAGTTTTGGTCCGATCATCATCAAACTTGCTCAAAATGATCATTTGACAATATCTTGGTTAATTTTGAATATGGGTCATGTCTGGTCAATATGTAGGTCAGTAGGTGAGATTGTTGAAAAACCATGTGAACACACTAGAGGCCCAAGTTTTGGTCCGATCATCATCAAACTTGCTCAGAATGATCATCTTGACAATATCTGTGTCAAGTTTGAATATGGGTCATGTCGGGTTAAAAAGTAGGTCAGCAGGTCAAATCATAGAAAAACGTTTTGAACACTCTAAGAGGCCACAGTTTTAGTCAAATCATCATAAAACTTGCTCAGAATGATCATCTGGACAATATCTCAGCTAAGTTCGAATATGGGTCATGTCAAATGAAAAAGTAGATCAGTAGGTTATTTTGTCATAACTTTTGAACCGTTTGAGATAGAGCCTTCATATTTGGCATGTAGGTTCCTTCTGACAAGGGCTTTCCACTCATAAAGATTTGACCTGTGACTTTGACCTGTGACCTACTTTATCATACCTTTTGAACCATATGAGATAGAGCCTTCATATTTAGCATGCATGTTCCTTGTGACAAGGTTTTCTCTGCCAAAAAATAGGTCAGTAGGATGACCTTGACCTTTGACCTACTTTGTCGTAACTTTTAAAGCATTTGAGATACAGCCTTCATATTTAGCATTGAGGTTCCTTGCGACAATGTTGCTGAGATGATCATCTACCAAAAAGGCTAAAACAATCCCACTCGAATGAACAAAATGGCCACAGAAGGTGAAAATAGAAAAATATTGTAAATTTGATTCAAATGGAAACTCCCCCTAAAACCTAAGCCCAATTTGATACAAAGTTCCCAGGAATGTTGCCTAGGTTACTCGCTACCAAATAAGCTAAAATCACTCTGCCGATGAACAAGATGGCCACAAGAGCTAAAAATAGAATGTACGCGAGACAGTGACACACAGGTGAGCGAACCAGGGCCCTCTGGGCCCTCTTGTTGACCTTGTCATCACTGTAGCCCCTTCAGTTTTGATCTGATCTTTCTGAAACTTATATGTAAGGTGGCTGGGGATAAAACATCGGATGAGTTCGAAAACCGGCCAAGTTGCCCCATTTACTATATAGTTATGTCCCTTTGATGGCCGAAAATGTCGATTTTTGACCTTGTCACCACCGTAGCCCCTTCAGTTTTAATCGGACCTTTCTGAAACTTATATGTATGGTGACTGGGGATAAAACCTAGGATGAGTTCGATTACCGACCAAGTTGGCCCATTTTTCATAGATTTACATCCCTTTGATTGCTGAAAATGACGATTTTTGACCTTGTCATTACCATAGCCCCTTCAGTTTTGATCAGATCTTTCTGAAACTTATATGTAAGGTGGCTGGGTATAAAATCTTGGATGAGTTCGAAAACAGGCCAAGTCAGCCCATTTATTGTAGAGTTATGTCCCTTTGATGGCTGAAAATGTTGATTTTTAGCTCACCTGAGCCTTTAGGCTCATAGGTGAGCTTATAGTATAGCCATGGTCCGTCGTCCGTCCGTCCGTCCGTCCGTCCATCCGTCCACCATTTTCAAAGATCTTCTTCTCCTATACTGCAGGGCCAATCAAAGCCAAATTTCATATGGAGCCTCAGTGGGATGGGGGAACGAAAGTTTGTTCGCGAGGTCTGGATCACATGACCAAGATGGCCGCCATGCCCATATATGGTAAAAAGCCTTCAAAAATCTTCTTCTCCAGAACCATAAGGCCAGTGGCCTTGAAACTTGGCATGTAGCATATGGTACTCGGGCCCATCATGGTTTGTACAAATGGTGACCCTGGGTTGACCTTGACCTATTTTACAGCAATGTCAAATTTGTTGACTTAGGCTTTTGCATGGGGCAAAGTGAAAATAATGGATTTATAGGAAACCATTGAAGACAGTGTCACCAAAATTTGTAGATCAGGTAAAGTAACTGAATACATGAATGTTTATGGATCAGAAAGGTCAAGGTCATTCATTGGCCTTGTTCGCAGGTCTGGATCACATGACCAAGATGGCCACCATGCCCATATATGGTAAAAAGCCTTCAAAAATCTTCTTCTCCAGAACCATAAGGCCAGTGGCCTTGAAACTTGGCATGTAGCATATGGTACTCGGGCCCATTATGGTTTGTACGAATGGTGACCCTGGGTTGACCTTGACCTATTTTACAGCAATGTCAAATTTTCCGACTTAGGCTTTTGCATGGGGCAAAGTGAAAATAATGGATTTATAGGAAACCATTGAAGACAGTGTCACCAAAATTTGTAGATCAGGTAAAGTAACTGAATACATGAATGTTTATGGATCAGAAAGGTCAAGGTCATTCATTGGCCTTGTTCGCAGGTCTGGATCACATGACCAAGATGGCCGCCATGCCCATATATGGTAAAAAACCTTCAAAAATCTTCTTCTCCAGAACCATAAGGCCATTGGCCTTGAAACTTGGCATGTAGCATAAGGTACTCGGGCCCATCATGGTTTGTACAAATGGTGACCCTGGGTTGACCTTGACCTATTTTACAGCAATGTCAAATTTGCCGACTTAGGCTTTTGCATGGGGCAAAGTGAAAATAATGGATTTATAGGAAAACGTTGAAGACAGTGTCACCAAAATTGGTAGATCAGGTAAAGTAACTGAATACATGAAGATCTGTGGGTGAGAAAGGTCAAGGTCATTCATTGGCCTTAGACCCAAGATGGCCGCCATGCCCATATATGGTAAAAAGCCTTCAAAAATCTTCTTCTCCAGAACCATAACGCCAGTGGCCTTGAAACTTGGCATGTAGCATATGGTACTCGGGCCCATCATGGTTTGTACAACTGGTGACCCTGGGTTGACCTTGACCTATTTTACAGCAATGTCAAATTTGCCGACTTAGGCTTTTGCATGGGGCAAAGCGAAAATAATGGATTTATAGGAAACCATTGAAGACAGTGTCAACAAAATTTGTAGATCAGGTAAAGTAACTGAATACATGAAGATCTATGGGTGAGAAAGGTCAAGGCCATTCATTGGCCTTAGACCAAGGTCATTCAGGATCCATATTTCAGATATTTTTTTCTCCAAAACTGCTGAGCCAATTTAAGTGAAATTTAATATGGAGCCTTTGTGAGTTGAACAAATGAAAAAATGCCAATACGGTCTAGATCACATGACCAAGATGAAAAGTTGCCTATATGGTCTAGGTCACATGACCAAGATAGCCACCACGACTATATATTTATATATTTTTCTTATAACTATTTGATTTTGTGCAGAGTTTAATAAAAATAAATAAATAAAGGCTGTTTTCTGCTGATCTAAGTAGGAAAATTGTCACCAGACAGGTGAGCGGTTCAGGACCACTGGTCCTCTGGTTGACCTTATCATCGCCATAGCCCCTTCAGTTTTGATCGGATTTTTCTGAAACTTACATGTATGGTGGCTGGGGATAAAACCTCGGATGAGTTCGAAAACTGGCCAAGTCGGCCCATTTATCTTAGAGTAACATCCCTTTGATTGCTAAAAATGCCAAATTTTGACAATTGTTATCACTATAGCCCCTTCAGTTTTGATCGGATCTTTCTGAAACCTATATGTAAGGTGGCTGGGAATAAAACCTTGGATGAGTTTGAATACTGGTCAAGTCGGCACATTTATTATAGAGTTACTTGCCTTTGATTGCTTAAAAATGCCTATTTTTGACCGTGTTAGCACTGCTGCCCCTTCAGTTTTGATCGGATCTTCATGAAACTTACAAACAAATAAGTCAGGAAGAAAATCTCGGAGGAGTTTGAAAACTTGTGAGGTTTGCCTATTTGTCACAGAGTAACATCCCTTTGATTGCAGCAGTTAATTGCTATCACCATAACCCCATCAGTTTATATCGGATCTTCTTAGCAAGTCAGGAATAAAAGCTAGAATGAGTTTGAAAGCTGGAGAGGTCAGCCTATTTATCATAGTTACATTCTATTTGATTTGCAGAAATTGCTTACCCTGTCATCACCATGTCCTTCCATTAATCCTTCAGTAAAGGTTGGCACTTCCTGAAACTTTGAATCTGTTAGCTCAGGTGAGCGATACAGGACCAGCTTGGTCCTCTTGTTTGTTGTTGTTTTTTGCGAGGAACAGCTAGGTTAATATTTATACAATAATAACCTTAGCTGAGGGCTGTAACTAGATTTATGGACTGCCCAAGGGCCTTGGCTGGTAACCATTGACTGATATGGCCCAAGCCACAATTAAGTAAGGGCTACATCAGCCCATGTGTGTTGGCCTTGGCGAGAAAGCTGCTTGTATATTGGACTGATTGTGAGCTGGTTTTACTTGAGTTCTTAAGTATTTTCCCACCTCAGATTTTTTTCTAAAACAAGGCTATCGGTATCATAAACTGCGCAAAACATTTTCAAATTTTATCGTCAACATTATTTCTAAATACATGTATGACGTTTCTTTGAAGATACTTCTGCAACAGGGACTGTCGGAACCTGAATTTTATGGAGATTAAGTTTATAGAGTGAGTGAGTGTTTCGTCCCACCAACAGGTATGGTCATACGGAGACGGGACCTCGGTTTAAAGACTCATCCGAAAGTCTGGAGAAGCCCGGGATCGATCATTTAGTTTATGAATTCAAAAGAGTATTGAGCAGTGATAATTTTTCTGGTCAAAATTGTTGCGAAATGAGTGAGTGAGTGAGTTTTAGTTTTACGTCCCACCAACAGCTAAGGTCATACGGAGACAGGACCTCGGTTTAAAGACTCATCCAAAAGTCTGGAGAAGCCCGGGATCGATCCTGCGATCTCTGGTTTACAAGGTGAGTAGCGTAACCACTGCACCACGGAGGCTTCTATTGCGAAATGAAAAAAAATGGTTATAGTATGGATGTTATGTGACAGACTGTGTGTTTAGTTGTCGACCCTTTTACAGTGGACAACTTTGCTGCGCTGTTCAGTTGCACAGTGGTGGCTACAAGGTTGGAAAAAGCCGGTCATTTAATGAAGTCAGTCATCCGGGTACTTCTCGATAGTCATGTGACTCTCTGCATAGCAACCAAATCGGAGGTGAAAAGCTTCGCCATTTTGAGTTACCTTTTAATTGAATACGACGTGATATTCACACGTAAAATTCTGAGAGACTGAGAAGAAAATGCCTAAAATATGCAGTGCAGGTGGTTGTACATATCACCACCTACAACAGGATATACAGTTGTCCTAAATACAAATTTCCAATTCGGGAGAAATACCCTACAGATGATCGAAGGGGATCAGGGCCTGCAGTCGGCTCCTTATATATAGCCTGAGTCCTTTCAAAATTTAGGGGTGTCTGGCTGAGTTTTCTTCATAAGTTTGTGGGAAAATGGCTGAACTTTATGCAAACAGTGGAGGCCCTGATCAGACGCTGCATTCTGCAGCATCTGATCTGGGCCTGCACTGTTTGCCAGGGTAATTGGTTAACAACTTATGAGCAGTACAAATTTGAATGCTCAGCTGAGTTTGGCTTGAAAAAAAAAGTTTGATCGAATTGAGGTTTAACGTCCCTGTCAACACTATTTAGGTCATTTTGGAGCCATTGCTTCTCAACAATAAACGTACTTGTTGAGAAGTCTTTTCACTATTTTGAAAAATATTAACACCTATGCTGACCACCATAGTGGTGTGAGAATAAAAGTACTTTTTACCACGACACGCTCCATTGACATCAAATTGGTGTCCGAACACGCTCCATTGGCATCATTTGTAGGGATGAATGTCATAAAGTGCGCTGTTCTTGTAGTTAATTTTGGATTTTCACACTCTCAATCATATTAACGAAGAATAGATCTGTAACCTTTATGAACATGGAAATATATTCCAGGCATTTGATTTACTTGTCAAGATCAATGTCAAGTTTCCTTGACACTTGGGGTATTCTGTGCGATCATGACATGTCACTTCTGAATACACAACGCCTGTTCACTATCAACGCTAAAATTATCATTTTTTATTACTTATCATTGTTATTATTTTTCATCATTATTTTTTAGCTCACCTGTCACGTAGTGACAAGGTGAGCTTTTGGGATCACTTTTTGTCCGTCGTCCATCGTGCGTCCGTGCGTGCTTCCGTGCGTGCGTCCGTAAACTTTTCTTCAAACGACATCTCCTCCTAAACCACTGATCGTATTTTGACCAAACTTCACAGGAATGATCCTTAGGTGGTCCCCTTTCAAAGTTGTTCAAATGGTTCCGGTCCGTTGCACATATAGGTCACAGTAGCCAAAAATAGATTTTTTTCCCCGCAAACTTAAAAAATCTTCTTCTCTGAAACCGCAAGGCCCAGGTCTTTGATATTTGGTATGAAGCTTCATCTAGTGGACCCCTACCAAGATTGTTCAAATTATAGTGCTGGGGCCAAAAATGCCCCCGCACGGGGGCCCTTTGGTTTTACATGGGCTTATATAGGGAAAATCTTTAAAAATCTTTTTCTCTGAAACCGCAAGGCGCAGGTCATTGATTTTTGGTATGAAGCTTCATCTAGTGGACCCCTACCAAGATTGTTCAAATTATAGTGCTGGAGCTAAAAATGCCCCCGCACGGGGGCCCTTTGGTTTTACATGGGCTTATATAGGGAAAATCTTGAAAAATCTTCTTCTCTGAAACCGCAAGGCCCAGGTCTTTGATATTTGGTATGAAGCTTCATCTAGTGGACCCCTACCAAGATTGTTCAAATTATAGTGCTGGATCTAAAAATGCCCCCGCACGGGGCCCCATTGGTTTTACATGTGCTTATATAGGGAAAATCTTGAAAAATCTTCTCTGAAACCACAAGGCCCAGGTCTTTGATATTTGGTATGAAGCTTCATCTAGAGGACCCCTACCAAGATTGTTCAAATTATAGTGCTGGGGCCAAAAATCCCTCCGCACCAGGGCCCTTTTGTTTTACATAGGCTTATATAGGGAAAATCTTTAAAAATCTTCTTCTCTGAAACCGCAAGGCCCAGGTCTTTGATATTTTGTATGAAGCTTCATCTAGTGGACCCCTACCAAGATTGTTCAAATTATAGTGCTGGAGCTAAAAATGCCCCCCACACGGGGGCCCTTTGGTTTTCATGGGCTTATATAGGGAAAATCTTGAAAAATCTTCTTCTCTGAAACCGCAAGGCCCAGGTCTTTGATATTTGGTATGAAGCTTCATCTAGTGGACCCCTACCAAGATTGTTCAAATTATAGTGCTGGGGCCAAAAATGCCCCCACACCAGGGCCCTTTTGTTTTACATAGGCTTATATAGGGAAAATCTTGAAAAATCTTCTTCTCTGAAACTGCAAGGCCCAGGTCTTTGATATTTGGTATGAAGCTTCATCTTGTGGACCTCTACCAAGATTGTTCAAATTATAGCCCTGGGGCCAAAAATGCCCCGCTCCGGGGCCCTTTGGTTTTACACAGACGTATATAGGGAAAATCTTGAAAAATTCTTCTTTGAAACCACAAGGCCCTTTGGTTTAACATAGACTTATATAGGGAAAATCTTGTTTTACATAGACTTCTATAAACCTTTAAAATCTTCTTCTCTGAAACCAGAAAGCCCAGGTCTTTCATATTCGATATGAAGCTTCATCTTGTGGACCTCTACCAAGATTGTTCAAATTATAGCCCTGGGGCCAAAATTGACCCTGCCCGGGGCCCACTTGTTATACATTGGATCAGGTGAGCGAACCAGGGCCCTCTGGGCCCTCTTGTGTTTTATATTAGGATCACTTTTTGTCTGTCATCCGTGCATAAACAATTTCTTCAAACGACATCTCCTCCTAAACCACTGATCGGATTTTGACCAAACTTCACAGGAATGATCCTTAGGTAGTCCTCTTTCAAAGTTGTTCAAATGGTTCCAGTCCATTGCACATCTAGGTCACAGGAGCCAAAAATTGATTTTTTTCACCGAAAACTTAAAAAATCTTCTTCTCTGAAACCACAAGGCCCAGGTCTTTGATATTTGGTATGAAGCTTCATCTAGTGGACCCCTACCAAGATTGTTCAAATTATAATGCTAGGCCCAAAAATGCCCCCGCCCTGGGGCCCTTTGATTTTGCATGGGCTTATATAGGGAAAATCTTTAAAAATCTTCTTCTCTTAAACCGCAAGGCCCAGGTCTTTGATATTTGGTATGAAGCTTCATCTGGTGGACCCCTACCAAGATTGTTCAAATTATAGTGCTGGGGCCAAAAATGCCCCCGCCCCCAGGCCCTTTGGTTTTACATGGGCTTATATAGGGAAACTCTTTAAAAATCTTCTTCTCTGAAACCGCAAGGCCCAGGTCTTTGCTATTTGGTATCAAGCTTCATCTAGTGGACCCCTACCAAGATTGTTCAAATTATAGTGCTAGGGCCAAAAATGCCCCCGCCCCGGGGCCCTTTGGTCTTACATAGGCTTATATAGGGAAAATCTTTAAAAATCTTCTTCTCTGAAACCGCAAGGCCCAGGACTTTGATATTTGGTATGAAGCTTCATCTTGTGGACCTCTACCAAGATTGTTCAAATTATAGCCCTGGTGCCAAAAATGCCCCCACTCCGGGGCCCTTTGGTTTTACATAGACTTATATAGGGATAATCTTGAAAAATCTACTTCTCTGAAACAAAAAGGCCTAGGTCTTTGCTATTTGGTATGAAGCTTCATCTAGTGGACCTCTACCAAGATTGTTCAAATTAAAGCCCTGAGACCAAAAATGCCCTTTGGTTTTACATAAACTTGTATAGGGAAAATCTTTAAAAATCTTCTTCTGTGAAACCATAAGGCCTAGGTCTTTGATATTTGTTGTGAAATTTCATCTAGTGGGGCCATTTGGTTTTACATAGGCTTATGTAGGGAATAGCTTTAAAAAAATCTTCTTCTCTGAAACCACAAGGCCCAGGTCTTTCATATTTGTTGTGTAGCTTCATCTAGTGGACTTTTGCCAAGATTGTTCAAATTATAGCCTTTGTTGATATTTGGTATGAAGCTTCACCTATTTAGACCTCCCTCAACATTATGCACATTATAGCCCTGGGGTCAATAATGGCCCTCCCCGGGGCCCACTTGTTACTCTATGGATCAGGTGAGCGATCCAGGGCCATCATGGCCCTCTTGTTATAATTTCTTACAACAGTTAAACTAATTTAATTAGTATAACGGTAAAGTTTACAATAACAAACTTGAAAGATACTTCGGAGTCTAACTGTTGGTTTTGTTTTGCTCCAGCATTTCAGTGGTTTCTTGCTGTCGAGTCCGATTCCAGGACATTTGCCCCCCCCCCCCCCCCCCCCCCAGGACATTTGCTTATTTTACAGGTGGGCATTTGCCCCCCCCCCCCCCCCCACTGCTTATTTCAGAAAGGGACATTTGCCCCCCAGATAGACCAGGGCTAATACAAAGGAGGAAAAAAATGTATTTATTGGTTAATTATCATCAGAAATACAAAATGTTAAGCAATAAATTACTCCATCTATATAAATATAAATCCCACAATAACCTGCTGTTATGGACAACCCCTACCTTAGAAAGCAGTATGGATCCAGATCAGATGCCAAATATGATGGGGATCTATACTGTTTGTCATGCAATTTTTAAGTTAACAAAAATATACCAAGAATGTGATGGTTAATAGTCAACAATTGGAGATGCTTAATTTATTCAGCGGGATAAGGGTTAAGCAAGTCGGCTACAGAATCATATATTGAGTTTGTGCCTCACTGAGAGTCCAATGTTAGACGCCTATACTCAAGTGTTTTTACACTGGATACACTGATGGTTAATTCTTGGTCAAAACATTATCATGTAAATTATGTAGCTATATACCAGTCTGTAAAATGAATATCCTTGTAAGTTTTCAGAAAAAAAAAATAAGGTATACAAGGGTTTGCATTATTTTCTTAATTTCTCCTCAAAAACAAAGATTGTAGGAACATGTTAGAACTATCTAAAGATGGTTCTAGCCAGGTTGGGGGGGGGCAAATGTCCCTTTCTGAAATAAGCAGTGGGAGGCAAATGTCCACCTGTAAAATAAGCACTGGGGGGCAGATGTCCATACCAAAAATAAGCGCCGGGGGCAAATGTCCGGGTCGCATTTTTAACTGGGGGGCAAAAGTCCATTTTTAGATTAAGTCAAACGTCCTGGGGGGCTTACGTCCGGAGACCGTCGAGTCCTCACCGTTTTCTCACCTCTGTTGTTCTTTGATTATTTGTGTTCACGGAGATGTTGTACTGATGAGTTAGGAGGCCTTCATGCGGACTGAACAAATTCTTTGTCTTAATCGCGACGGAAATAAGGGCGAGGATTGTGGCCACGTAAAATCGATTTAAGCCCCCAGTGGAAATCTTTCCACTAACCGTTCCAACGCGGTTCTTCTGTGACGATTTATTTATGTTGTTGTTTGTTACTTACTGTGTGTATCACTTGTGTCTTTTTATTTTGGATGGCCATATGGCCATTTTGTGGGAACGTAACTGTCCTTATGGCCTTCCTTTGTTTAGGTTTCCATTATGGTCTGTTCGCTTAATGTTTGCGTTTCTTTCCCTTTGGTGTCTTTGATGGGTGGAGTAAGTTAATTGTATCGATTCCTGATCTTTGTTTTACTTCTACTTTTCAAGCTAAAAATACCGATAGCGTACCCCGGGATGACGTTCACTATCGCCGCTGAAATTATCATTATTAGCTCCACTGGCCGAAGGCCAGCGGGGCTATTGTCATGGCCCTGTGTCCGTCGTGCGTCCGTGCGTCAGTGCGTCCGTGCGTTAACTTTTTTCTTTAAACATCTTCTCCTCCTAAACTACT
The DNA here is from genome assembly GCA_963580285.1 of Lucinisca nassula. Classification (NCBI taxonomy): domain Eukaryota; kingdom Metazoa; phylum Mollusca; class Bivalvia; order Lucinida; family Lucinidae; genus Lucinisca; species Lucinisca nassula. The sequence continues at coordinate 80,276,433 of OY757017.1, read as the reverse complement.
GGGCCAATTGTAACCAAACTTCACAGGAATGTTCCTTACATAGTCCTCTTCTAAATTCCTTCAAAGAATTTTGTTACACCCAGAACTCTGGTTGCCATGGCAACAAAACAACACAAAAAATTAAAAATCTTTAAAAATCTTCTCCTCCAAAACCACCTGTTGGATTTCATTTTTATTTTGCATGAATGTTCCTTGGGTGGACCTCTTTCAGATTCCTTGAAGAAATTTTGATCCGACAAAAAAAAATGGCCGCCATGGGCGGGGCTTATTTTCCCTATTTAACATATAGTGTAATGCTAAAACATCTTCTCCTCCTAAACTACTGGGCCAATTGTAACCAAACTTCACAGGAATGTTCCTTACTTAGTCCTCTTCTAAATTCCTTCAAAGAATTTTGTTATACCCAGAACTCTGGTTGCCATGGCAACAAAACCACACAAAAAATTAAAAATCTTTAAAAATCTTCTGCTCCAAAACCACTTGTTGGATTTCATTTTTATTTTGCATGAATGTTCCTTGGGCGGACCTCTTTCAGATTACTTGAAGAAATTTTGATCCGACAAAAAACATGGCCGCCATGGGCGGGGCTTATTTTCCCTATTTAACATATAGTGTAATGCTAAAACATCTTCTCCTCCTAAACTACTGGGCCAATTGTAACCAAACTTCACAGGAATGTTCCTTACTTAGTCCTCTTCCAAATTCCTTCGTAGTGACGAGGTGTGGTCTCCGGACGTTAGCCCCCCAGGACGTTTGCCCCCCAATGTCTTAATCTAAAAATGGACATTTGCCCCCCAGTTGAAAATGTGACCCGGACATTTGCCCCCCAGAGCTTATTTTTGGTATGGACATCTGCCCCCCAGTGCTTATTTTACAGG